>JAKEKT010000033.1:0-359786 GCA_021495925.1 Diplodia intermedia | reverse complement strand
ACGATTACGTAACGATTACGTACGTATTTATTTACTTATTTCTTTCTTAATACTAGCTTCTTAATCGAGTAACTAGCTATATAGGCCCGCTTACTAGTACTTTATTAGTTAACTTCGTAACTTCTCTTTTATCTAATTATAAGAATTACTAGTGTAGTGGTATTTATCTTATACTAACTACGTATATACTACTATCGCTAAATAGTAAGACGCCCTACTACTATATCTAGTAATTAGAGAGTAGATTCGATTTCTACTCTCGTAGAAGTCTTTAACACTATCGTTAGTTCTTATAGAAGACTTTAATACTATCTTTTCTTTCTTTTTACTATTTATAAGTTTAACTCTCGGTTATTTTATATATCTTCTATTTTACTACTTAAATATTATAGCTAGTATCGCGCACTTTTCTATTAGGCAAGACGCGAAGAAGATATATTAAAATATAAGCGTTTATAGTAGTAGATAGCTTAGTTAGCGAGAAGTAGAGTATATAAGCGACCCTCGAGATAGCCCTCTATCGCTTCTTATGCCTTATCTCTAATAGGTGTATAAATACATTCTTATTTATTTAAATTCCAACACTACCGCATATAGATGAAGGAAATAATAACTTCTATAATATTACTAAATTATCTAGAGATAAAAATACAGGTAACTTAAAACAAAGGCCATTGCTATTTCGAATCCAGAATATAGTTCGCGCGCTCCGGGTCATCTAGGTTGACAAAGTTTGAGAACTCTTCAGTCGCTACTTCCTCCACTCTGGCAGGTCCAAAGTCACTGAAACTTCCGCATTTGCACAAAGGAGATTTCATTAAACCCTTACAGATTAGCCCAATGGATGCTTCAAGGCAAGATTGGTCGCCAGATTCGAGGCCATTCAGAATCTCCTCCATGTCGAAATTATCGGATAGCCAGGGATCCTCTGGCTTGAGTCGCCGGTAAGTGAGCAGTTCGGTCTGGACAGCAGCCCACATCGTGGAAAGAATCGAGTCGGCAGTCAAGACGTTGATCAGGCACCCATCTTGGCAACGAAAATCTTCCCTTTGTGTACCCACACTCAGCACAATGCGATCGGATGCCTTTTCAATGCGATCCAGAAGGATCTGAAAGATGTTCCACCCAGTATCACACCGCTTCGACCACTGATGGGATCGATAAGAGAGAATCTGGCGAGCGAACTGCGCTGGTGATAATTCGTCGTGCATGCATGTCTCCATCGATGAGTCTGAATCTGAGTCTCTGTTGAGCAAAAGAGTGAGAGAAATAGGCACCTTCCTCACACAGTAAACGTACGAAGCTTGGCGTAGAAGACAGGCGATCATTCCAAAGAGGTCTTCATCTTCGTGACCAGCCTCTGCAAGCAGAAACGCAGTCGCAACCAAAGTGTGCAGCGGTGAGAGCTCCAGCCTTTGTCCGCAGTTTGTACAGAGTTTCACAAACAGCCCACTTCTATCTGCCCCGAAAGGTTCTAAAACTCTCATAGCGTGGCAGATAGCCTGAATCGAAGTGTGACAGAACTTGTGCTTCCAGCTTGAAGGAACTTTGGATCGTCCGGAAGAAAGCAACTCGCGGATGCAATCGGAATCCGCATCCCACATGCCGCAGATGCTCATTTCATCTCCCGCGAAACGGCCGTTCTTGTTGGATTCGTCCAAGACCGAGGGCCTGATGTTGGTGTGAGACCTGAGAATTGCTATCATCAAGTTGTCATCCAATGTATAGCCTCGGTCGTTCTTCCCGCTTACGAACTGAAACGGAACTTTCAGTTCATCAAGGATCGTACAGCAAGTTTTTGAGCCGTCCAGATAGTCGATTGCCATGTGCAGCGGGTATATTGCCGAGGCCTCTTCCCAGCAATCGTCAAGGTGTGGTAGTAGGCTCCGCAGGAGATCCAAGTTCCGACTCATGATTGCAAAGCCGAATGACTCTAACAGCAATGCATTGGGCGATGGCTCGTCCCTTGCGAAAGCCTGCGGAATGGCGACAGGAAGTTTGTCGCTATTGATTCTGGTGAAGTCGTTATGCACTAGCGCATCGTGGAGAGTTTCCTGGATTGGTGGATCTTGAGTCCTGGTAGGCGCTGGATCATCCCGCTGCCCAGGGGCAACAAAAGCACTGCCTAAGTCCTTGATGTGAATCGCCCATCGACATAGCTGATGTGGCCTCGGAGCCCGCGGTCTCGTTGACGGAGAGCCTGAGAGAAGACTTTGTGGGGATGGAGCGGTGTTGCCCATGAGAGATTGTGGGGTGTGTGGACTTGGTGCGCTTCCGAATACTTCAAGTCCTTCGAATCCGAGTCCTTGAGCTGTCCAAGAGGGTGAGCCATCGCCCCAGTGCTTGGCTGTTTTGAATGCAAACATCCGGAACTGGTGGAGCCAGGTAGACATCAATCTGCGTCCCGATTAGCAATATTTGGTTCAGTAGATCGAGTGGCACTCACCGTGCCTCAGAATCTGCGAGATCGTTGAGAACGGCATCATGATGCCCTTGCATGAACAATTGGGCCCTCTCGAGAGATGCTCGTCTCTTGACATCCGCTACCAACCTCTGGGTCGACGGTGACCCATTGTCAGAAGGAGTCTTCATATCATAGTCGTGAGGAGATGGGCGCGTCAAGTGGCCAGTGAATGAGCCATCTGATCCACCAAAAGGCATGAACCAATCGAGAAAACTATTGACAGTGTCAGTGATACAAAAAGCAAGGAAAGAATCTGAAAATTGGCCTTACATGCTCTTGCCGAGAGTAACCTTGCTTTCGGAAGTGGCACTCCCGACAGTGCCTACGTTCGAGTCTCTCAACAACATGTCCCTGCGTTTGGCATCCTTGGTGTGTCGGCGGATCTTGGCCGGATCAACTTTATAGCCTTTGTGCTTGACGACTGTCGTGCGGCCCGTCTCAGCCCTCGCCATAATCACTCGCTCGATGCGCGTCTTGTCTTTGGATTTGATGTTCTTTTGGAGGCCCCATTTCTTGAAGTGGGTCTTGTACTCGTTTTCACTGGCAAAGAAGTTAGCCCACTGTCCCTGCAGCTGATGTACCTGCTACAATGCGCTTGCTTTCAAATGAGCATGCTTACACAGCGTGGAACCCATGGTTTTCCTTCATCTTCACTACAAGTCTTGCTACTGACAGCTTCTTTTCCATATACCAGTACTCGATCGTTGGCTTGAGAGTTTCCCATTTCTCCTCCCGCTTTTGTGTCGGGGGGACACTGGTGGTGGACGCAGGCGCATCCATGGTTGAAGTGGATGAACGAACGAGAGAAGAGCCCGAATCGGAACGGGGCTGTGAATGGGGCAGGAAGGGTGTGTATAGGTAGAGGACTGCGTGGGAAATGCTGAGGTCCAGGCTGAGCTTAAGTACACTTCAGTGGCTTTCATTCCACTGTGGGTTGACGAGGCTCCTGCAGCCGTTGCCCCAATCATTGCCTGGTCGCCAAGGCGTGCAAACGGTTGCCAGCCAATCAGCAGTTTTGTCTCGCGACACAAAAGCCTTCTCGCCTGCTTGCCTGCTGCCTGCGCACTGTGTTACCATCAATTACCACATCAGTATATGTGCAGCTGCTTCATCCCTGGTATAAGCCAAGACTGACAAAAGGTCGTCGTCCAATAGCAGCTTTGACCTGGTGGGCTCCCCGACAATAAGCTTTCCCCATGTGAGACGGATTGCGCATGCTGACTTGGACAAAAGATGGCAGACAAATCAGAGAGTGCCGTATCACGGCCGATTGAGCCTCGCCATCGGGTCCACCCGTCATGACGCGAGCGCGACACGGCACCTTTAGGCTCTCACTATGCGCGAAGCACGCATCCTTGCTTGCAAAAGGTTGCCCGCCAATGGGGATACGTCCCTTGACGGATGTGGTAGACCCGTTTGTCGATCTTCCGTGACCCGACTCCTGCCAGAGCGGGCAGGCAGATGCTGAGGCGCGCAGGTCACGACAGGTGCCACCTTGGAGAGGCCGTCGTTCTTGTGCGCATGGACTTGGAGTGCGCGCTGCCAGTCTGGCTGAAGAGAGCGAAAGGAAGGCTCGCGAGCCCATAAAGCTCCCGCAACGGCCGCAGACGCAATGCCATCCACATCCGCCGCCCCATTCTCCCACATCGAATACTATCCATCGACATGGCCTCTTCCAACAGTCAGCAGTCTGTCAGTAATGGCACCAATCAGGGGAGTGCCAGGTACGTTTGAGGCTCATACCTCTCTCTGCATGCTGCAGAACCCCACCTGACCGCCCACACCAGTTCCAACCACTCCCTCCATCATACGTCCACCCAGACCACTCAGAGTTCCTCCAACCACACTACGTCCACCACCACCACCACCATCACCACCACCGACAACACCAACAACACACCCCCCGCCTCATGCCCCTACCACTTCGCCGCAATGTACCCCCAATCCCGTGGACGTGCCTCTCTCGACCGCTTCTGGGCCGAAGGGCGCGGCGAACAGGCTTCCCTTTTCAACAGAGCCGACACGGGGCGGTCCACTCTAGTGCGGTGTTGTTGCACCTGCCAGGCGGCGGTGCGGGCCAGCGGCTATCAGCACGTGTACGGGTATCCCATGGAGCTGGACGACGACGATGTGTACGGTGGCCGTCAGGGGGGTGGCCAGTGAGGCCGGGACGAGTGTCCGTTGGATCTGCTGCTGCTGGTTTGATGTTTGATATCACAACAGCCGACAAGATAGCTGGGCCTACCCGCATCTGCCTCCCAGACATATTGCACTGTACTTAGGTAGCCGAGTTTGGAAAGATTTCAAGGAATTGTGAGAATCTTCTTATCATAACTTATCTCGTCATTTTCCGTCTAAATCTCCAAATGCTTCTTTCGCATTATCCATTGACTGCCTGGGAGTTGACTGACTCCCAGCGCCTATTTACCCAACCCTTCATTAAACGCCAATTGAATCCAATTCCTCAAGCCTTTTTTTCTCTCCAATTTACATGTTTCGGTGAAGTGGCCTACACCTCGTTGCTGGGGTAGGGAACCTTCTCAAGAGGCAAGAACTCCTCCTTGATCGACCTCATACTGACGAAGCGGCTAATCAAGTTGGCGCTGCCGGCCTTGTCGTTGGTGCCCGAGGCGCGAGCGCCACCGAAAGGCTGCTGACCGACGACAGCACCGGTGCTCTTGCAGTTGACGTAGAAGTTACCAGCAGAGTTCCTCAGAGCCTCCTCGGCGAAGCGGATGGCCTCCCTATCCTGGGCGAAGATGGCACCGGTAAGGGCGTACGAAGTGGTGCGGTCGATGGTCTGGCAAATTTTGGAGAATGAGTCGGGGGCGGCGTCATCATAGACATGGGCGACGAGGACCGGGCCGAAAAGCTCGCGGCTGAGAAGCGGGTGGGCGGGGTTGCTCGTAGCGTAGACAGTCGGGTGGATGAAGTAGCCCTTGCTGCCGTCGTACTTGCCGCCGGCAATCAGCTCGAGATCCGAGTCATTCTTGGCCTCGTCGATAACGCCGGACAGCTTCTTGAAAGAGGCTTCGTGGATGACGGGACCGCAGAAGTTGGAGAAGTCGGCGGGGTCACCGATCTTCAGAGCTGAGACCTCAGCGGCGAGCATTTCCTTGAAAGCGGGCCAGAGGGACTTGGGAACATAGAGGCGGGAAGTGGCGCTACACTTCTGGCCCTGGTACTCGAAGGCACCACGGACAGTCTGCTTGACGGCGTTCTCGACGTTGGCAGTCGGGTGAATCAGGTGGAAGTTCTTGCCACCAGTCTCGCCAACGATGCGCGGGTAGCCCTGATAGGTACCATCGGCAACTCCAGAGGCGATCTGACCATACAAACTGCGGAAGACCTGGGTGCTACCAGTGAAGTGGAGGGCAGCGAACTCCCTGTGGCCGAGAACGACCTTGGTGACTTCCTGGGCATCGCCGGGCACGAACTGGATGACGTTGGGGGGCAGGCCGGCCTCAAGCAAGATCTTGTAAAGAAGCCAGTTCGAGGCCATGGCGGCCGGAGAGGGCTTCCAGACAACGACGTTGCCCATCAATGCCGGAGCGCAGGGCAGGTTGCCGGCAATGGCGGTGAAGTTGAAGGGGGTGATTGCATAGACAAAACCCTCAAGCGGGCGGTACTCGACGCGGTTCCAGACACCAGGAGAGTTGTGAACGGGCTGGGTAGCCAGGGTCTCTTGGGCATATTGGACATTGAAGCGGAGGAAGTCACAAAGCTCAGCAGCGGAGTCGATCTCAGCCTGCCATGCGTTCTTTCCCTGGCCCAGCATGGTCGCTGCCATGATATCGTATCTGTACTTGGTCGAGACCAAATCGGCAGCCTTCAAGAAAACAGCAGAACGGTCGGCGAAGGAGAGAGCCTCCCAAGACGTCTTGGCCTTCAGAGCAGAGTCGATGGCAGTGGTGACGTTGGCAGTGGTGGCATTGGAAAAGCGAGCGACGGGTTCGGCGTGGGAGGCAGGGTTGTTCTGGGTGAGGACGGAGGAGGATTTGATCTGGCAAATGTCAATTGGCTGCGTAGATGATCAGGCCTTGCGAGCAATTACCTCCTTGCCGCCGACATAGACAGGCACCTCGACGGGGCCCTGCTTCCTCATCCTCTCAAACGCCTCCTCGAGCTTCTTCCGGTCGACGGAGCCCTTGACATAGTGTTGCTGCGCGGCGAAAGGTCAGCGGCGGAGACAACTGGCAAATCCGGGGCTGGAGATCTTACGTTGGGCTCGTTGTTGACGGCGGGCACCTTGAAGGTAGCCAGATGGCCCATCTTCCTGGAAGCGACGCGCGAGGGCCATTGCAGCGCGTTGATGCGGGGTCGCGGGCACGCCCTGAGCTGAGAAAAGCGCTGCATACTTCCTTTGGGCGCGGCCATTGCTACAGCAGGCAGTGACAGTGACGAGATTCGAGTGGCGGGACAGACCTGGGCCAACTCAGTCGCGAAACAGCGACACGGATTGTTAAGTAAGAGCCCAAAAAGTGAAGAAGCTCTGACCTCGCGGGCGGCTACCGTCGGCTTCGCCACTTTTGCGCACCCTGCCCACCCGCTGGCCGCCCCGATCACGGCGTTCCCCACACCGGCCCTCGTTCGGCCTGTATTCCGAACCCATATTATCGACGCATCCATTGGTCTCATCCTTGAATTTTATCAGCCACGAGATGAGGCTGGTGAGAAGTTTTGGGGGGATCATCACGTGTAAATCTCTTGGGAGAACGTAGGTACCCTTTTCACTGGGGACACGCAAATGGGAGAGCAAGCTCGTAAAAACGCCTACCTCGTTCCATCCTCGAACTTGAACGTGATGAGCATGTTATCACCTAATAAACAACAGTTTTGCGTTCTGCTTCACCAATCAAGGCGCTGCTCACGAACGTCATCAGAATCTAACAAATAATTTGCAGAGCGGTGGAGCTCGTATAGGCACTACACGCGAATTGTCTGAAGTATCTTGGTCTTTGGTACTACAAAGACATTATTCCAGTCGAGACCGCCCCAAAGTACGCCAAACACCTTTTGTAACTCTCTTTTAACTCATGACCCGGCGGAACGTCTTCGTCCTTTCAAGACTCCATAACCTCGGTGCTCTCGCCGTCGCCCCAAAGACCGTCCAGTTTGAATTCCGCAGCCCATTCCTTGACAATCTCCTTCTGGTCGCCGACTGGCTCAGCGCCAGTCTCTGGAGCGGGCGCGTTGGGCGCCGAGACATTGGCCACTTGCAAGACAGGGGCATCCATCCAACCCTGGATCCTGCCGTCTCTCCAGTCGGTGATGACCGACAGCGCCGCACTGTGGAGATTGGGGACACCGCCACGGCTGAGTCTGCCACGTTTGCGAGCGACATGAATGAGGAAGTCGTTAGTGATGTCTCCCGTGGACATGAGCGCAGGAAGCTCGTACACGGCGAGCAGCTTGTTGAGCATTTCTTCGTTCACCGATAGTCTCTTAACTAGAAGATTGACGGCGGGGATCGGGTCGTCGATCTCCTTGGGTGGGACGGCGTTGAGCAGAATGAGGCGAGCCTGTTCCTCCGCCTTTTGCGCTTTCGAGTTTGCACTCGAAGACGGAAAGACGATACCAGGCGAATCGAGGAGCCTGAGTTTGTTGTCGAGCTTGACCTCACGCAGGCTCGTGGTAACACCAGCCTCAGCACCCGTTGGGCAAGCTGCTTGCCGGTTGCCGATCCTGGAAGTCAAGGCGTTGATGACCGAGGACTTGCCGACGTTGGGGTAGCCGATAACGCCGACAGAGATGGAGCGCTTGAGCTGCTTTGACTGAGCGTACGACTTAAGGGCCTTGAAAAGAGCTTCCGAAGTGGCCTTGACGGTAAGCTGCTTGTGGTCGAAAGTCTTCGCGTTCGGTGCCGGGTTGGATGCGCGAAGCGGAAGCGTGGGGAAGTAGCGGCGAAGGTGGGTCAGCCAGCCCTTCAGGACTGGAGGCGGGACGAGATCGATCTTGTTGAGAATGAGGATCAGACGCTTATCGGCCGCAGCGGACATGACCTGTCGCTCCACTTCCTTCGATCTTGTGCCTTCCGGATCCCTGGCATCCAAGACATAAAGGACGACATCTGCTGCCTCAACCACCTGCTTGAAGATCTTGTCGAACGCTTTTCTTGATGAATCCTTGCGCGCAGTTGACATCGAGCTCTTCTCTTCACCAGTTGCTGTCCACCCGTCGTCGTCCTCGTCCATCTCCTCGTCTTCATGCTCTGCTTCAAACTCGGCGGCGCGGGCCTTGGCGGATGCGAGAAGAGCCGCCATGGGGTTGGCCGAGTTATCCTGCGGGGTGGTTAGCGGTGGGGTTGAGTACGCGCTGCTGTCTTAGCATACCTCATCCATGGCATCGTCGTCAGAGGCCTCGTAGTCTATCATGGCCTCAGCGTCCTCCACATCGTCCATGTCCTCCTCCTCAGCGATCTCAGCATTCTTGCCCTTATCTGCCTTGCGTGCTCTCGCCTCATCACGCCTGCGCTGCTGGTCCTCCTCCTTCAAGCGCTTCTTTTCCTCAATCTCGGCCAAAATCTTGTCCTTGTAAGGGAAGAGGTTCGGTATGCCAGGGTCCTTCTTGAGCTTCGAGCGCCATTCGGGATTCTAGGTTGGTGTGAGTGTGCGACCACTGTAAGACAAGGACTGGGAGTTTCCGTACCTTCTTTGCTTCCTTCTTGGCCTTCCGTTGCTTTGCCGCCGACTTCTTCTCAATTTTGTGCCGGAGACGCACTGGGACGCGCTTCGACTGGGGCTCTGCATACGGTCAGCACCGGATAGCAGACGCGATTGCAAGATACATACTGCCGACTTTCATGGTGAGTTGTGGTGAGCGGAAAATGTTGCACTATCTCCGCCCGCAAGTCCGTCAGGAAATTTTGGGAAGTAGGCGGCGCGCCAAGATTTCGTGGCAAAACATCGGCTAACTAGTGGAGTAGGCACGAATATACCACGGTTCATGATCTCCCTTCACTATCGCTCAGCGACATCAATTCCATACAAAATTCCTCTATGCGCTGCGCGCAAATTAACGGGCTCTAAAAGACGAAGATGAAGAAGAAGAAAAACCATCCACTTCCAACAAAAATAAAAAGAATATTGGAGACCTTGAAGCTTGTCCGGACGTGAGATAAGATGAATCATAATAGGGTCCTGGTAGTTGGAGCTCTTATCTGGACGGATTTGTCCACATGTTCGTTGCACATTTACGCCCGGATTGACGCTTCAACTGGCCATGTTTTCCTCGACTTTCTTCACCGCCGCAGTTCGGGTTTCCCCCTGGCCTATCACTGTTCGGCGTGGTGGCTTGAGCTTTGTCACGTGCATCTGGGACCCTGGCGGATAGCCAACCCCAACAAGGAAGCCATCCGACCGCCTTCGGCGCCGACTCACGATCTCGAGGATACATATCTCCACTTCCCCTCGCCCTTTTCACACAGTCCGCTCCTTTTGCATCACTTTAATTTTGTCCGTTCAGCATCATGCCGCACATTCAGGAGGAACCCAAGTTTTCGGCACCGCCTGAGGTCCACCTTTTCGCCGGAGTGTAAGGCTTAATCTCGCTCCCCATCAGGAGAGATTACCATGCCTATAACACCGCTGATTATATCCTAGCCTCAGCGATATGGACGGTTCTTTGATTGATTCGACGGATGCCATCGTCAAGCACTGGCACAAGTGAGTGTGCGGAAAATTCTCCGGGAGTTGGATCTGGCGGAAATCTCTAAGCCCAGGCGCCACACCCGCGACACCCGCAGAAGCTTATTCAGTAAAATAGGATCGGAAAGCAGCTTGGTGTGGATCCGAATACCATCCTGGCGACGTCTCACGGACGTCGCTCGATAGACGTACTCAAGCTCTACGATCCGAGCTTGGCAACCTGGGAGTGTGAGTTCCCCCTGACCGAACGTTTCCAAGAACCACCGTACGATCTCGACGTGCTTGCACGTGGGGAGACGAAGATCGCATCCCCACAAGATTGTCGCGTTGGTATCATGTGCTTTCTCGTTCGGATGAAAGCTTCATCGTCTCACAGGAGCTGTGCTGTCAGATTGAGACTCTCTACGTTCCAACGGATAATCCCTTTGCATTAATGCTGACTCCTCCACTTACAGATGTCTGCCATGTTGAAGGACTCATCCCGAAGGAATTTGGCCGAGACGCCGTGGAGATCCCGGGCGCTCGCACGTTCCTCGACAGACTCGAAGAGGTCGGAGCTCGCTGGGCTATTGTGACTTCCGGCACTCGGCCCCTCGTGACTGGCTGGCTCGACGTCATGAACCTCGCGCACCCCAAGAACCTGGTTTGCGCCGAGATGGTTGAGAACGGCAAACCCGATCCTGCGTGCTACCTGCTGGGCCACTCAATGCTGGGCGTTCCCTCCGGCGAGCCCGTCCTGGTTCTCGAGGACGCTCCGTCCGGCGTGCTGGCCGGGAAAGCTGCTGGTTTCAAGGTGGTGGCACTGGCGACAACGCACACTGTTGATCAGCTGAAGGAAGCCGGTGCGGACTGGATCGTGCGCGATATGCGAAGTGTCACGCTCAAGGCGTACGACAACGAGAGCGGCCAAATCAGCATTGAAATCTCCGACGCTTTGCAAGAATAGAGTCAGGAGCTTAACGAAGACGGAGAATCCACTGAGCACCGCAGCGGCCGGGAGTTTTCCAGCGCCTTCCGCGGACACCTCGTCACCCTGCGTGCAGCACAAGCGTGCGGCCACGCTCCTCTCACACGACGACAATACCCTCTAGTACTCGACGGTAGTGCGGATGTGCTCAGAGCACCCTATTTTCCTTTCATTCGAACTTGTCTGGGTTGCATTGCATTAGAATCCTTCAGCGGACTGCAGATTTTCTAGAAGGGTTGCAGCGCATTGCGTTGACATCATGGGAAGGCGTCTTTCATGAGCCGGTCGTAGCGAGGGGCAATTGGACGACGCGAGAGAGCCTCCTTGCTTTAGAGAGAAATTTATAGATCATGTGTGCCCAACAACCACAATGGGCATCTGCTGCGACATGGGGAAGACGATGCAACTTTCTGATAGCGCCATGCCCTCTCGCTTCGTCGCGGCCGCCGAGCTGCCACCCGCGCGCGAGGACGAGCGCGCAGGCGCAGGCGAGCGGTGGAGTGGTGACACAGAGGCATGGAATCACCCAAGAACGACCGCGTCCACCAGGCGCGGCGGGGCCAGACATGGCGCGCGCGAGGCTTCGGCGTCCGACGTTAGACGCTGGGACATGGAGGCGCGAGGGACGAGGTGCGGTGCGGTCTCGGTGCTGGCGCGGTGGTGCGTGACGTGGAGAGCTGGGACACGGCGGCGGCGGGGCGGCCACGTACGGAGGCATGAGGCATGAGGGCAAGGCGGCGGTCCACCTCTCCGCAGATCGTCGTGTTCATATCATCATCTTCACAGCGGGTTGCGGTCGCACTTGGCGTCGAGCTGCAAGGTACGGCGCCCGCGCTCACGCTGGCCCTCCCGAGATCCAGCGGCAAGGCCTCATTGCGCCCCTGAGGGCTGCAGGCGCGGGCTCAGAACGGCAGCGCTGGGTTACACGGAGGAGGCTATGTGCACAGCGGCGCCTTATTCAGCGGTGTTTGATGTGGATCGCCCGGCTGCCCAGTGCTGGGCGCGTGTTGTGCCTGCTGCAGGTGCAGCGGCGCGCGGCCGGGTCGGCTCAGGTACGGCGTGCGCTTGAAGCAGGGTCCGCTGGGAGGCATGTGGAAAAGCAGCGTCACGCGTGAAGGGCTGCCACGGCGCAGGGCGGTTGCGGAAGGGCCGCCAGGGACGCTAGAGCGCGTCAACTCCACGCCGGCCGAGGCCAATCACGCGGCGGGCTAGGCGGTGGAGAGGGCGAACCCCCGGCCTGTGCGGGCGGCTACGGAGCAGCATGCACCACGGCGCTCCTCGATCGATGGCTGCCGGCGCAGCGCAGCGTCATCTGGCAGCCCGCAGCCCGCTCTCTGCGTGCGGCGGCGGGCAGGCTGGCACGGCACCTCCAGCCTCCAGCCTCCCTGGTGATCGGCCGCGCCAGGGGCCGCTGCGGGTCAGGGCGGCGGGAGCGGTGATCCAGCAGCGTCGTCCAGTCCACGCTGCCCAGGGGAGCCAGAGGCCGGTGCCGTAGCCCGCGTGGGTCCAGATCAAGGCGCGTCTCGTCTCGTCGGAGGCGCTCTCCGGGCGAGGCACCGAGCCGGCGCCAGCGCATCGCCTCCAGCGCCGCCCGCCGCCCGCAGGCACCGCGCAGCACAGCGCTGCTGCACCAGGGCGTCAGCACGCCGCGGGCCTGGCCAGCTGCGCGATAACCGGCCGCGGTCGGATGACTGGCTGCGCTGGGCTGACGGCGCGCGCTTCTCATGCAGCGCGGATTATTCTTAGCAGACATGCGTCGCTGTCTCTGTCGGCTCCGAGCAACCAATCCGTGCGTTGCGCGCCCAGGGCCTCCCTACTCAAGTCCTGTCCCCCGTGCTCCCCAGCGGCCCGCAGCTCTGTAACCAGCGAACCGAGTCCGCCAGCTCGACCTCGCCTCTGCAGTCGCCCTAATCCCTCCCTTCCCTCCTCGTCCGCTGCCCACCCGCCGGCCCACGCCTCCACGCTCGCTTGCCTTCGTCCATGCCTTGCCTTCAGCTTCTGTCTCTAACGTTCTAACCACCGTCGTTCGTTCCCATCTCGCCCTCCACGCCCTCGCGCGCCCCCAGCAGAGTCCCTCCAGCCCGCCTGGTTCCCAGCGCGCTGCGCTCGAGCGCCCGCTCCAACCACCACCACCGCCGTCACGCGTCGCCATGGACCGCTATCCGCCAACAATGCCGCCCTATGCGAATGCGCAGCAGCCGGGCGACGCGGCCGCCTCGCACCCGCCCAACCCGCATCCGCACACCCTGCTTAAAGTATCCTCCGAACCAAACGTCCGGCTTCACCAACCGCCTGTTCACCCTGTCTGCCAGGAAGTCAAGCCGCGCCTCACGAAAGAGCAACATGACATCCTCGAAGCCCATTTCCAGCAGCAGCACAAGCCGAGCACCACCACGAAAAAGGGTTTCGCCGAGTCGCTCGGCGTGCCTCTCGAGAAAATCAACGTACGCGCCCTGTCCCCGCGAGCGCACCGCCCTCCATTGCTGACAGGAGCACGCAGAATTGGTTCCAAAACCGCCGGGCGAAGGTCAAGCAGGACATGAAGAAGCAAATGGCACAATACACCATGCAGGTGCCGGTGCAGCAGCACCCGCCGCAACAGCAACAATCACAGCAACAGCCCCAGATGCCGCAGCAACAAATACCCATGCATACTCAGATGCAGCCCCCTCCTCAAAACGCGCCGCAGTCGCAACCGCAAAGGCCCGAATTTTCGTACGGACCGCCGGATATGAGTTCGTCGTCGTTGCCGGGGAATGGTTTCGCAGTGCAACAGGCCCCAGAAATGATGGCCCCACAAATGCCCCCTCAAGACTACAGCTCTGGCCACGGCCACGTCCTGTCCTCAATTGCCGAATCCTCCCAGCCTGGTTCTTACGACGCCGTCATCCAATCGCTGGTCAATGCGGGCTACCCGGTGCCCCCCAACCCATTCGCTTCGTTCGATGGCTCCAGTGTTCCGCATTCCATGGGCGGCGACTCGCACTTCGGATTCGCCGACTTCCCAGGCTCGGACCCCTTTGGAGACGGACTGGGCGATTTTGGGGCCGACCATTTCGATTTCAACACCCTCGCATCCTCCGCCCCTGCGTCGTTTTCGGGCCACAATGCTCGTGCTGCTGCATCGACGGAAACCTCGCCTTATTCCGCGGGCCAATCGATTCAGAACGGCGGCTCTTCCGCCGCATCTGTGCAGTCAGGTTGGATGGATGACGCAGCCAGGGTCAACCAGCGTGAAGATTCTCAGGAAGGCTCGATTAGCGGCAGCGTGCCTGGTCCAGGGGGCCAGTGGATGGCGAACCATTTCCAGCCGCAAGGGGTGTACCAACAGAGCAACACATCGAATCAGACTTTGATATCGACTGCAGCCGATCCGAGCGAGGCGTCCATGTACCAGTTCAGCCAGTCCGATTTCAACCCTCCCTTCACCTTTTCCGACGAGGCACTGCATCGCCGCGATTCCCCCGCCACAGCTCTCGCTCAGTCGATGGGCAACGTTGAGATTCAGGGCCAATCAAACGGCGATGCGGCATTTAGGCAACCCGACCAGCCATCGAGCATCGCTGCCAGGAGGCAGCGGCCCCGCCCCGCAGCTCTGGGCCAAGCAGCCCTTCGCAGTGCGTCGTACAGCGCGGGCATGCCTTCCTCGCCTGGGACGAACAATCACAACCTCAAAGCCGACCACACGCTCCGCAGGATCCGTTCGACTGGCCTGGTGAATGGCGGCCGCATCCAGAAGTCCAATGCTGGCTCCGCCCAACGCTCACCGATGCATTTCACCTTTGCTGACGCCGCTGTTTCGCCGAACTTTCCAGCTTCTACTTATGCTCCAAGCATCAGCGGCCCGCCAGTCTCAACTGGGTCGCTGGCGCCGCCCACTCCTCTCACGCCAAGCGAACCCGGGCGCTTCCCGTCTTGGCAAAGCCCCGGTAATGTGCAGAGCAGCGTAACAAGCAACCAGGATACGCCCAGCCGTGCAGATGGCGCAGGTGTCTTGTACAGTATGGCTCCGACCTCTGCCGCTTTCTCCACCGCTTCGCCGCCCGAGACCCCACTCTCCCTTGCATCAATCTATGAGAATAGGCACCGCACAAGGATCAGCAACGGGTCCCACAGAGACACACCGCCGCAATCCGCACCGGCGCAGCAACAGAGTTTTCCTCGGTCGGCCTTCACTCCGCAGCAGACGTCCATGGCCGAAGAGCCACATCAGCTGCCGCCGCAACTGCCGCCGCATCCGCAGCAGCAGCCGCAACCTCAGCCACACCTGCAATTGCAGCCACAGCAGCACCACCACCTGCACCACCACCAGTCAATGGAGAATACTCACAGCCAGCTGATGATGCACCAGCAAGCCCAGCGGCGGCCATCCCTCCCGGAAGGCGGAATGGTCCCGTACGACATGGCGGCCATGCAATATGCCGTGCCCATGTTCAATGCAGACGGTGACTTGCAGATGGCCCCGGTGCAGTTTTCCCAAGACCAATCGATGAACTATGGAAAGCAATCGCAGCCGACAATGGCATTCCCGCCGGACATGGGCAACGGCCAGATGCAACACCACATGGGCATGCATCAACAGGGCTTTTATGTCCACCAGTATTCTCCTCCCGATGGCTCTTCTGGCCACGGAGGCCAGGCCAGCTCGAGACGCCAAAGCGAGATGCAGCCGAAGAACTACATCTTTGCCAACCAGACGCCCGGTGACTTCAAAGCATAAGCTGCTGGACACGTTGTTACGTTTGTGCTTTTTCATATCTTACTCATGGCTGCATCTGTCGCGCACATTGTAACGTGATCCATGCGGGAAACGAATTCCTGCTTTGGTTGCCTGTTTATGGTACATCTCTGACTTGGCGCAAAAAGCTATTTCCTTTCGGGTTTCTGTTGATCTCGCTACATACCTGTTCAAACACTCAAAAGCGCCTCTTGGATATACCCCCGGCTTTTTCGATTTGGAGGCGAGCCGATCCGCGAGTTTTCCTATTGTTTCCCATCGTATCCATCTCCGCGTCGGCTCAGATCTATCCATCTCTCTACTTTCCGTCTGTTTTTGCTTCCCTCGTTTCCTTGAGTATTTGGAATCGCTTCTTGGTCTGGAACCCAGCGTTGGCGTTGGAGAGAATTCGACTACGGCTCACTATCCGAGACATTACCGGCAGAGACGCCCGCACACATACAAACCGCAGCTCTACAGCAAAGTTTTAATCTTAATACGCTCCTTTAATGCTCCAGATATTGGAGGAACACAACCGTACTATTTTTGGGCGACCTGTGGCGGCTGTTTCCATGTAGAAAGACGGCATCATCCGTTTGTCAGGGATCTGGAGATTTCTTTCATTTCTCTCTTGCTCTCTTCGGACTCACATGCTGACGGTCGTAGCACAGAGTCAGTGGCTTGCAGCTACGGGGTCAGGTGTGGGGAACGAGGCTGAGAAAGGGATGACATAGCCCCAACCACGACCTGATTTCCCCCGGCGTTAGTCTTCCAGCGCTGTCGCACCCTTAGGTGGGCGTGTTTCAGGCACATCTTTCTCTCCACTTTCTTTGATTGCTTTTGGCCAGTTGGTTCTTTTGACTCAGCTTGCTTTGGTCGTGCCGTTATTTGTTTTGGCACAGGTGCTAACTGGATTATGGATATCATCCTTTCTCTTGACATACTCAGCGTGCCATTCGTCGCTTCGGCATCGCCGCGATTTGTTTCCCTCTCTTTGCCATAATGTCTCAAACTTATAATGTCTTGGATACCGGAAAGTAACTTCCTCCACATGGATAGCCGTGGCAGCTACGGCACACAGTAGTAATAACACAAAGTAATAGCTTAGCAGAGCGGAGAAGAGTACAAAAATCATATCAGCCTGTAAGAATACTTTGTTTTCGCAGACCATCTCCTTTTCCTCGCACTTTCTTCCATGGAGACACCGCCCTTGGTGTCAAGCAGTGCTCGATCATTGCCAGTGGCGGGGGATCTTGCGTTGCGGTTTGCCAGCCTTTTACATTGCCAACGCTGGCTGAATGGAAAGCCATCAATATCGGACAAAATGCGTATTTTGATGGGTGCTCGAGTAATCCGAAATGGACAGGAAATAACACCTCAAGTGGTGGAGTTCGACAGGAGTCACAACTTAAACCAGTATCGAGTGCTTGCATAGAAAGAAGCAAACCAACTCGTGGATCTAATGTGCCCATAGCTTTGTCTGTGTGAACAGAATCGCAGCAGCGGAAATCGCGCGTAGCAAAAATTACTCTGTTTACAAGTGGCGAAGCTGATTTTAGCGTGCAGCTTGCTCAACTTTGCTGCTCATGCGCAGGAAAAAAAAAAAAAAAAAAAAACTAGAGACCGATGTCGAACGACCGTCTCTGCAGCCGCGCCTTCCTTGGTCCTTGTTGGGGGGCCTTACCTTTCGGCCCGCCAACGCGGCTGAGTGCATACATACATTGCTACCCCGCTAATCTGGGAACCACCCGGCTGCCTGACCATCCGTGTGCTACTGCCGAGATGGGGCGGAAACCCCAGGTGACGATTTCTCTTGACCTCTTGTGCTCACGCCCGGATGAAAGGCCCGCCATCTTAAGTCCGAGAGCCTACTATTTTCTGCAAGTATGACACGAGCAACACAGCCAAGCGGCGGAGAAAGCTCCCCACCCCCCCGGGAGGCCTGGGCCTGGCAGGAAAACCAACCAACCAAACTCTTTCACCCCATCCGTCAGCAGCAATTCTTGTTCCTCTCTCTCTCTCTCTGTGCATCTCTCGCTGCACCGCCAATCAAAACGACGGTCCGCTCTTCCGGAAGTCCCGAGAGAAGGCGAAGAAGTAGTTCGGACCGCCCGACGAACCATTCGAACGGAGCGGTGCGGATGATGAGAGAGGATGATGCGGACCGGAGAGAGCAAGTCAGGGATAGTAAGCAGGCGTCAGCGCGTCGAAACAGGCATCCGCCTCCCGGTCCTGTTTCTGCGCGCGCGCGCCACGGCCCCCCGACGTCCAACCACCGACGTCGGGATGCCACGAGCTGGCGGAAAGAAATTCTCCGCGCGACAATCCATCTGCAACCCGCGGCCGGGGGGTGGTGTGAGAAGGGGGGGGCGGGGCGAAAGGAGCATCAGCAGCAGTTGCACAAAGCCTTGTCACAGGGCTGAGATCGGGCTGTCCCTCTCCCTCTCCCTCTCCCTTGGTTGGGGCTGGAGGTTTGCTGGTTGGTTGGGGTTTAATTTGGAGTGGTGGTTGTGTGTTGTAGCGCAGTATGACATGCATATTGCACACGTGCTAACTGCGGACAGGACTGCACGCCGCGACGGGTAAAATGCTCGTTCAGTTTAGATGTTTTTTTTTCTCCTTTCTGGCCTGAACCTCGTCCTCCCTCCTGGATCCCGGTCCAGACTCATCGTCGTGGCTCTTGGCTCTCTAAGCCCCCACGGAGTCCGATCTCTGTCATGCTTGTTCCGAGGATCCTGCTTCCAGCACACGCGTGACCATGGCCGCTTTTGGCATGTCGTCGAAAGAAGGCGTTCCAGACTACTTTGCCCTTGCGGGGTCTTACCGGTGGTAGAATAGACGCACTACGTCTGTTTAGTCCCGGCAGGTGCCTTTCAGGTACGCTTGCCATGCCGGTACGTAGTAGTGCGCCAGACTTCTCACATCTGCTCCTTTCCCCCCAACACCCCGTCGTCTGATCACGAAAAGGAACGAGAAACAAATCACAGCCCACAAGAGAGACGTCACCGACTACCAAACCTCGAACACCGTGCTTTCCGCGATGCCATCAGCCCAACCATCACATTCACACACACCTTGTCTCTCAACATTATTTCCTCCGATCGGAGTGTTTGGTCTCGTCTCATTCACGCCAGCTTCCCGGGCACGAACGGGTGGCCGGCGCTCAAGCCACCGCAGACGGCCCAAGCCTGTCCGTTGACGTAGCTGGCCTCGTCGCTGGCGAGGAAGAGGGCGACGCGGGCGACCTCGTCGGCGACGGCACCGCGGCGCAGCGGGTTGAGCTGGCCGATCTTGCGCTCGGTGCCGCGGGCGCGCGCGGCGTCGTACATGGTCTTGGTCATGCCCGTCTCGATGACGCCCGGGCAGATGGCGTTGCAGCGGACCCCCGTGCCGGCCAGCTGGTAGGCGGCCGTCTGCATGATGGACACGACGGCCGCCTTGCTCGCGCTGTAGTCGGTCGCGCCGGCGTTGGAGCGCAGGCCCGCGACCGAGGCGGTGCCGATGATGGAGCCGGATGGGTAGGGCTTTGCGGCCGAGGTGACGAGCATGGCTTTGGCGGCGTACTTGGTGGCGAGGAAGACGCTGGGGTAGAAGAGTGAGCGGCAAGAGGGCAAAAAGCTGGCTGTGAGGCTCCATTAGCTTACCCAAGGGCATTTGTGCGCATCGCTTTCATAAAGTCATCGCCGGTGCAGTCGTAGAAGGGCCTGGAGCTGCCGACAATGCCGGCATTGGCAAACATGATGTCGAGGCGGCCGTGACGCCGCAAGGCCTCCTCGACGACGGATTTGACCGAGGCCTCGTCGCCGGCGTCGAAGCAGCGGATCTGGACGTCGACCTGTGGATAGAGTTGGTTGATCTCCCGCTTGTGCACGCTGAGGAATTCATCCTTGTAGTCGCACAGGTAGACTGCCGTTGCGCCGTTGCGGGCGAACTGGTGGGCCGATGCACGCCCAATGCCAGTCGGAGAGTTGACGCCTTGGTGCACGTCAGTCGATGCGGCGTTGCAACATGTCGCGGTGCATACCCGTGATGATGACGACCTTGTCCGTTGCTCTCCTGCAGCGCCGTATCAGTGATCCGGGAGGGTCTGGGGCAGATCTGCAGGCTTGACGTACGGGCCGACCGAGTCCCCTGCTATTGTGGGGATCTTGGGAATGTTTTCAAACGTCCCAGGGTCTTCCCGCGGGCGCGAGAGCTGCTCGCTGAGCGCCTGCTGTTTCGTCTTGGGGGCGCTCGTCATGGTGGAGGGGCGGACGCGAGGAGCCAGGCCAATTGCACGCAGGAGCAGATGCAGATGCAAAGTCACCGGAGTGAAGAAGTCGAGGCGTGCCCCGCGGGGAGCTGTTAGGGGCGGCGGATGGCGTTGCGGGGAGAGCAGCAGCGGACCTCGGCACGCGAGTCAGGCGCCGAGGGCGAGCTCTGCCCGCTGTATCTCTTCGCGGCCCTCGCCTCGTTCCTGCATCAACTCTCCAACACCAGACCGCCTCGTCCTCCGCCTGCTGCACGGCGAGCATCCTCGAGGTCCTGACCGGCTCGCCGCCAGCTGCGCACCCGGCGCGTGCAGGCGCGCCCGAGCATCCGCTGCCGATCTCCCCGCTTGTGCCCAAGGGACCCGCAGAGCTGACGGCGCAGCTACAGTTGACTCGGTCAGATGGCGGGCTGCTTGGCCGCCGTCCGCTCGCGGCGGCACAGTGGCCGTCGTCACTGGGCAGGTCGCATCCCACGCAGCAGCTCAGGTGACGCGCGCGGCTGATGGCCCCCGCGTGCCCGCGCGCCCCCGTGCCTTGCGATTCTGCTGCTTGCTCTCTGACCGCCAGGGCGGCTGCACCGCTGGGCACCTGCCGCCAAGTCCCTTGCCTGGTCGTATTTGACTGATTAGCTGCCCTGCTCTTGCCAGCTCACTTCCAACTGCGCCTTCCTTCTGCATGGTGGATGCTGGGCGCTGCGCTGTGTCCCCTTCTGACATCATCCCTGCCCCGAGCTAGGCCAGCTCCTACCCCAGCCGTGCTCCAAGCCACAGTACAAAAGCCGAAATCATGGCCAAGTCCAACCTTCTGCTCGCCCGCTTCCTGCACTTCCGGACACACAGGCGGCGACTCCGGAACAGCCAATCGCCCTCCCAAGACCACCAGCCTTCCGAGTACCAAGATCCGCAAGTCACTGCGCAGATTGCCCAACCAGGCAGCCCACGTGGAGCCATGGGAGACGTGCTCACCCCAACCCCGGACGACGCCCAGCCTCTTGCGCAACCTCCTGCAGGAGCTCAAGCCATCCAAGACACAGGCCCTGGTCTCAAGCTCCCAACCCAACCCAACACTCTCCTCTCGCCCGCCACCGCTCTCCGTCGCGACAGTCTCCAGGCTCCCTCCAGTTCCCACCACACTGACCAAGCCATGGCCGCACCCACCATCACCGTCGAGCATACCGCCAATGCCCGCCCGCTCGACAACTTCAGCGAGTTCCTGGCCACCAAAACCTGCTTCGCCTTCGTTCTAGACACCACGCTCTACGATCACCGCGCTGCCACTTCCCTGGCCACCGACGCCCTTTTGCAAGCCGTCGCTGACGCCCACAACGCACCATATGATGCCCTGAAGACCACCTACGCTGAGCTTTGCTCCTCCAATCCTCCTCAGGCCCAAGAAACCTGGCCCGTCCACCAGAAGCAGCTCCTCCAGGATCTACTCGCTTCCATCCCTCACACCCTTACACCGGAACAGGCTTCGGCGCAGATCGATGACCTCTTCCGCCTCTACAAGAAGACAATGTATGCGCAGCTTCACCCGGCGCCGGGTGTACTGCCGCTGCTGCGCTCGCTACTCAAGCGGTCCGCGCGCATTGTGATCGCCGTCGACAGCGCCAACTCACAATGCACCAACGACATGGCCGCCTGGCTCATTGAGCATCTCTACCTCGACAACTTTGTCGACCGCATTGCCCTGCTCGAAGAGAACAGCGAAAACGCCAGTAACAGCAACAATGGCTTCGGCGATGTGCTCAAGCGCATTGATACTCGTCCCGACGAAACTGTCCTGTTCGCAGGCGCGCGACGCGACGGCCGCGGCGTCGCCGCCAGGGAGGGTGTGAGCCTCGTGGTCGTGGACGCAGACGTGGTAGCGCAGCACCCTGAGGATGTGCGCGGAAGGGCAAGTGGCCAGAACAACTACGTCAGGCAGGCGGAGGATGGCGTGTGGGAAATCGGCGCGCTGATGGTGGCGAGGAATGCGGTCAGGATGACGCTGCATGAGAGGGACAGGAGCGTGGATTCGGCGAGGATGTGAGACGTGGCTTCTGTTTCCGTCGGTTTTCGACGCGGACGCGACAGAAGGAGAGGGGCAGTTGCTCAACAAAAAATTGAATCGAGGGAGAGCGATTGCTGACGAGATGAAAGTGGGAAAGAGTGTGGGCGACCAATTTGCACCTATAACCTGCCACAAAGAGCGGGGCTGGAAAAGCACGGCGTCATTCTCCTCTTCTCCTCCCTTTGAGTTCCCCTCCCTTTTTGACGCTCATCTGACCGATGGGCTGGGTCATTTACTGGCGTTTGGCTGTCTCATCTCCCTCTTTTCTTCTTTCCTTCTGTTTTCTTCCGTTCCGCAGCCTGATCAGAGGAGATTCGTGGAAGGAGACATAGGCAAACTAGTGGGAGATGACGGGAATTGTACGATACCACATCCATCTAATGAGGCTGCGAATAGGATGAAATGTATACGCGTTTTGTGCCTTCGCGTCCTCTGGTCTCTTGCTGGTTTCTCGAGATGAGAATGGCAGTCTGCCTTCGTTTTTCTTCACCCCTCCCTCTTCTTTCCCCCTTCGCATCTCTTTCCCAACTTCGTTCATCCCATCCAAAACCCCCACCACCACCGTGTTCAGTCGCAACCTTATCGCCTCGACTCTATAATCGCATCGGTAGTGATCTGCGACGGTGTACGCATCATTGCGCGGCCACCTCCGATACGGGTTGCCCTTTTCGTCTTCTGCGCCGAGTCATGGTCGTCGCGGAACTGTTCCATTCTTGAAACCTTCGTCCGGGCCTGCAGCAAGGGTGCCTATGTAAAGTGGGGGGCGGCGGCGGCGGCGGCGGCGACGGCGGAGGCGGAGGCGGTGATAGGGCTCCGGATCGCACCTGGAGGGGTTTTTTTTTTCGCCAGGCAGGTATCTATGTACGTACGTATTATAATTAGGGAAGAGTGGGGTGAAGCGCAGCGAGACGGTTTGGGAAGGTAGTAGTAGTCACTGACGATTGTGAAGTTAATTGAAACGTTGTAGCATTCGTACTCATAAACATGAGGTATGGCTGGATATATAGTATGTATGTACAGTTGAAAAGCCATAGGGGTCAAGGCATTTTCGACGAGGATATGCGTGGTGAAAGATGTGTGCAGCTTCCAAATCGCAAAAAGAAAGCAAAATACAGCCGCGCCATGTGTGTGAGAAGACTAAGCAGCAGCTTTGACGCACCGAAGCTCAATTTCGCTCGCCTCCAAATGTTCCAGACCTCCCCAGCAGGGGCGGCGACGACTCCTTTCCCTCCCACGGCACAGAGCCTTGATCGTGACAACTATACCACAATTTTCTTTTTTTCTTTTTTCCTTTTTGTATTTGCTTTCCGTCCCGCTTAACCGAACAGAGCGTCGCCCAGGCGGATGGACACGGTCTTGGTCTGGACGTAGTTGTCCAGAGCGGCCTCGCCGAGCTCGCGGCCGATACCCGACTCCTTGTAACCGCCGAAGGGAAGCTGGTGGTGCAGCATGTTGTAGCAGTTGACCCAGACGGTGCCGGCGCGGAGCTGGTTGGAAACCTCGATGGCGGTGTTCAGGTTGGTGGTGTGGACCTATGACGCAAGAGATCGGCGGTTAGTGGAACATTCATAACTCGGGGGGCCCAGACGTTCATCATCGGTGGGCGCCGGTGGGGCCGAGGGGCGGAGCAACGGTCATTGGGGAGCAGGTTGGGAAAGAGGGTGGGAATGGGTGGGGTATGGGGAGGAGTATGGGGTGGGTGGTGTGAGGTGGTGTGACACGGAGAAGGCTAAAGGGACGTTGGTGAAAACTTACAGCTGCGGCCAGACCGTAAGTGGTGCTGTTGCCAATGCGGATGGCGTCCTCCCTGGTCTTGAACTTGGCAATGGCGCAGACGGGGCCGAAGATCTCCTCCTGCATGATCTTCATGTCCTCGGTGACATTGGAGAAGATGGTGGGCTCAATGAAGTAACCCTTGTCACCCTTGCGCTTGCCACCAGTCTCGCAGGTGGCGCCGGAGCTCTTGCCGTGCTCAATGTAGCTCATGATGCGGTCGAACTGGAGCTGAGAGACCTGGGGACCCTGGAAGGTGCCCTGGTCGAAGGGGTCGCCAACGACGTTCTGAAGAGCGCGCTCCTTGAAGCGGGCCAGGAACTTGTCGTAGATGCTCTCCTGGACATAGATGCGGGAACCGGCGCAGCAGCACTGGCCGTGGTTGAAGAAGATACCAAAGTTGACCCAGGAGATCGCATTGTCGATATCGGCGTCCTCGAAGACGATGTTGGGCGACTTGCCACCGAGCTCGAGGGTGACCTTCTTCAGGTTGGAGCCAGCAGCAGACTTCAGGATCTGACGGCCAATGACAGTCGAGCCAGTAAAGGCGATCTTGTCAATGTCCATGTGCGAGGCAATTGCCTGGCCGGCGATCTTGCCGAAACCAGAGATGACGTTGATGACACCCGGAGGGAAGCCAGCCTCCTTGATCAGCCTGGCGGCGACCAGCGCGGAGAGAGGGGTCTGCTCGGCAGTCTTGATGACGACGGTGTTACCGGTGGCGATGGCAGGGCCGATCTTCCATGCCCACATGAGCAGGGGGAAGTTCCAGGGAATGATCTGACCGCAGACACCAATCTGCATGGCTGTGTTAGTAACGGTTTGCGCGGATTGGACAAGCGGCGACGACTTACGGGCTCCTTCTTGATGTACGAGAAAGTCTCGAGGTTGGTCTCGCAGACCTTGCCGTGGATCTTGTCCGCCCAGCCACCATAGTACCTCAGGGTCGCGGCACAGTTGCCAACGTCGGCCTTGGCCATGGTAATGGACTTGCCGTTGTCGAGCGACTCGACAGCAGCGAGCAGGTCGGTGTTCTCCTCGAACTTGATGGCGAGGTTCGTGAGCAGCTTGCCGCGGTCCTGAGGAGTGACCTTCCTCCACTCGCCCTCGAAAGCCTTGCGGGCCGCAGCGACGGCAATATCGACATCCTTCTCGGTGGCCTCGTGGACAGAGCAGATGACCTCTTCGGTGGCGGGGTTGATGACCTCGAAGGTCTGGCCGTCGACGCCGGCCACGAACTCGTTGTTGATGAAGCTGGGAGAAGTCAGCTCGGGGTCAGACATGGCGCGGTCGGCGCGACTTACAGGCCGGTCGGCTGCTCGTACTTGCCGGAGTGCGGCGTGTGGAGAGTGGTGGAAGTCATGGTGGGAGGGGTGCGGGAGAGTGAAGCGGAAATGGGTATCAATGGAGAGGAGAGAGTGAAGATAGTGGATGAAGCTCAGCGGCTGCGGGGACGGCCAGGCTTAAGTACTACGACAGCGTATGGCGCACGCCAATGCAGTAATATCCCGACAAGACCCCGCACCCCGGTCAATTGTCGTCGAGGGCTGCGGCGGAGCTAGCCGCAAGGAGCAGTGTGCTGTCTCGGTCGTGAGGAATCGTGGAGGGGCCCCTCGCGCGCGGGCTGTTTTACCCCGCCTACGCCGCCGCCGTCCAACCACACGCGCTCCCGGCCCGGTGATTCGCCCTCAGCCATCAGCTTGCCACCCAGCACTCCCCACTCTGGTGGGCGCCAGCGAGCAGCGCGCGCACAAAGCTCGCCCAGTGACGACAGAGCCGATAAGAGCGGAACCGTACCGCCCACGACTCGCGGGGCCGCCGTGCGGAGCCCCACGGCCGACCCCTGCCAGTCGGCTTCCTTTCGAGCGAGGCGGCGGCGCTGGGGCGGCCGGCGCTCAGCGGAACTACAGGCGTACCAGGCCCAGGCAGCCCATGCGGCGCCCGTCGTGCGGCGCCGCGCAGTCGCGTGGCAGCGTGCCCAACAGTCTAAAGCTGGGGAACCGCGCGTGCGGATGCGGCACCGCACTGGTGGAGGCTCGGCTGGCCATGGCTCAGCGCCGGCCCACGCCTGGCCGAGGCTTTGGCCAGCGCTAAGAGGCCTCGTTCCCGTTTCTCCGCACAAATCCGCAGCGTGCAGCCGCCCTGCCAGACGTCAACAACCCCACAGCCCCCGGACCCCTTGCCCCACGCCCCCAGCCGGCGCGCCTCAACAACTGCACTGCCCAATTCACCATGGTGTGATGGCTGGATCAGCGGACGCGCTCACCCGAGACGCGCCAGCCTCATCACTGCCCACTGCTTTGGGTTCGGATCTCATGCTAGTGCCGTGATCATCACTGTTCGCTATTATAAGCTTCTATCAATTGCTTGGTCTTGGCTCTGCCAGATCTCGCCTGGCCCGACCCGCCCACAGCAGCCAGCAACTGCTCGAAAGAAGAACGCCGCGAGCCCTGAAGAGAGAGCAGTCTGTCCGTCGAGAGCCCGTCCGCAATTCTGTTTTAGTACAGTCTGAAGAAACGAGTGCCGCCACATGGCAAGGCACGTGGATACCCCTGGTACCAAAGCTCCAGACCCTCCCTGACTCGTATCGCAATTTAGGATCGCCCAGCATGCACGTGGTGCTTGTGATTCCCGTTTACTGAACAAGTTTGTCAGCCACCCTGCCAAGCCCTTCCGCCAAGCCAAGGATCAGCACTCACCATAACCTCATCCTCCATCTGGTCTCCGCCGTTGCCAGCCGCCTGCACTGCGGCTCCGTTGGTCGCCATCGCAGTGTCACCGTCCGCACCTGCATTGTTGCCGCTGTCAAAGTAGTCCTGCATCTCAGCATCGAGCTCCTCGGCCGTCTTCGGCTTCGGGCGGTTGACGCTCTTGCCACGCTTCTTCTTGCCCGCCGCCGCCTTGCCAGCGGCTGCGGCAGCCTTGGTCTGGGTGGCCGGCTTCGGCTGAGCCTTCGCAGCATTCTTGGGTTGCCTATTTCATTGTTAGTACCGCCTTCGCCATCACATACAACCTCAACTTACTGGACGCGATCGCCGAGCGCCTTGGCCGGGGCAGGAGGAGGAACATCAGAGGCACCGAGAATGACCTCAACCTGACCAGTATTAGCGCTCCCCTAAGTCCAAGAGGATGCCGAGACTCTTACCCTCATCGGCCTGTTGTCAACCTTCAGGCCATTGTGGGCCGCGGCGGCTTCGGTGGCAGCAGTCGACTTTGCGAAAATGACAGTAGCAACACCGCGGCTCTGGCCGTTGGGACCGTAGGTGAGCAGAACCTTCTTGACCGGTCCAACGCTCTTCGCAAAGTACTCCTATAAGAGAGCAGGGGATTAGTCGAGTTATTGAATACGCGCATTGCCGAATTCCATGACGATCCTAGGCGCGGCAAACGGAAAGTGGCTGGTCGATGAAAAGTCCAGAAACCAAGTGACGACTATAGCAAGACGAGCAGCATCAGTTCAGCGAGCCAGCAGTGAACATTAGTAGTGGGTCTCTCATCCATGTCCACTCCGATGGTCCAGTGCAAACGGTAGGTGTCGCCAAACGGAGATCCACAGCCAAGTGCCGTATTATCCTCAGCGATCCGGGTTGGGCAATTACAGCTCTACGCTGTTTCCAGTGCGTGCCGAAAAGGCACGATATAGTCCTCTTCTTCTCCACGAGCCCAACTCGCTAGATGTGTCTGTGCGCGCATCTTTCGACGGTCGCGGACATGGTGCCATGGTCTGAAGGGAACACCAATGATACACCAAGGCGGAAGAACCGGAAGGATCCAGAAATGACGGCCCGTCCCAGGTCTTCGTATACTTGAATGACCATTTCCTCGCCGACTGAGGTATGGGACGATCTCCGGGCTTGTCGTCGTATGGCACTTAGGCCAGTCGATAGCTTTTCGAGCTGCTCAAGATGCTGTGCTGTACTGCTTCACTGCTGTGCTCGCTGACGCCAATGCTGCCACGACACGGTGTCTCAATCTCCGCATAGTACGAGTAAGAGATACCAGTGTAGGTAAATCTTAAAACCGTCACTCTAATGTCCGCGCCGCGTTGAGCCAAGCTGCTTGCCAGGCAGTCTTGTAGCATCCAAACGCTTTGTCCGCGAGACGTACAACGTGCGATCAATCTCAGGCTCTGCATCGAGCTCATAGAAGGACGAGCAAGAGCAAGCGGGAGATGCGCTTTGTTGGAGTGAGGTCGACCAGCGTATCCTTGCATGTGTTTGGAGAATGCCAACGCGCCCCGGAAAGGTTCAAGAGGAAGTTTGCGAGAATCGTGCGTCTCAAAAGGAACGGCGAGAGAAGTCCAAGGCTAAGCGGCCTTCGCGCTCAACATACCTTAATCTGAGGCTCAGTCACATCGTGAGGCTGTGGCGTGTCAGCTGAGGCTCGACAGGTCGGAGGAGTTGGAGAGCGTACCAAGTTGCTGACCAAGATCTTGCTGTCTCCATGAGCCTTGGAGGCAGGTCCAGTAGGGATGTTCGCCTTCGCGGCAGCCTTGGGAGCCTTGGTGTTCTTCTTGACGCCACCGACGGGAGCGGTGACGGCAGCACCCTTACCGCTAGCAGCACGGCGGGTAGCAGGGCGGGCGCGGGTGGCGCGCTTGTTGGCCTTGAGAATCTCGTCAAGGGACTGGTTGAGCTTGTCCGACATATTGGCTGAAGGATTGCTGGTGTTGCTCGGGTGTCCGTTTGGTGTGGGTGACGTAGGTTGTCGACCGGGTGCAAAGCGTCTCGGAGAAGTCGAGACTTTGAGGGGCGCAGCGGAATTGAGAGCGGGTGAAGTCGCGTCGGCAGCGGCTACCTCGCTTCAGTGGGGGTGTGCAGTGGAAGGCGTGCGGGTGTGCAGAGCTTGGGAGTCAGGCAGGACTGTCGCACGGAGTGAGGACGCGCGCAGGTCGGGGAGTGGCAGAAGAAAGAAGTCGGCGTCGATGGCGAACTGGAGCAAAAGTCGCGGTTGCAGGGGCGTGCAATTAGCTGGAGATGAAGCGACGTGGCTTTGGAAGTCGCGATGATGGATGTTGTGGAGAGGGCGAAGCAGGAGGGAGCAGGCGCCGAAGGAATGCAGCCCGCCCTCGCGACGCGCTGGCAGCGCACGGGCCCCCGGCTTGGCAGCGATCTGATATCACTCCGCCGCCCGACCACTAGGCACCTCGCCGACGACGCTGGAAAATGGACTGATGCCATGGCTTTCGCGGGGGTACGCATCGCCGCTAGCTCTATCTTCCGTCCGCGCTGACCCTGCTGCAGTGGAAACCGTTCAAGTTCTTCGACGTCTCCCAAGTCAAGCTCCCGGACGCGTCGCTGTTCGATGTACCGCCCCGCTCCCCACCCTCATACTTCCCGCCCTGACTCTGTTGCAGCAAGGGAATATCACCAGTGTTGCGTCCGGGTCCGACAATGTCTTCCTGGGCAGCCAAGATGGCGTCGTCCGCATCATCTCGAGCGCCTTCAAGGTCGTCCGCGAGTTCCAAGCCCATGAAACGGGATCCATTCGATACATGAAGCAAGTCCCAGGCACCTCGTTGCTCGTAACGATAGCCGAAGACCTCTCGAGCGAACCAACCCTGAAGGTCTGGGCCCTCGATAAACTGGAGAAAAAGACCAACGCTCCGCGCTGCCAGTCTACTCTCACGATTCACAATGGAAGGAAGCAGTTCCCCGTAAGCCACCGCGCGCTCCCAAGGCCTGGCTGCCACTCACACAGTTACAGGTGACTGCTTTCGCAGCCATGGATGATCTGTCGCAACTCGCTGTTGGCTTCGGGAATGGGTCTGTGACTGTCGTGCGAGGAGATCTTATCCACGACCGTGGCGCGCGCCAACGAACCGTTTTTGAGACCGAAGAGCCCGTGACCGGCATAACCTTCAGAGAGGGCAGCATCACCACGCTGTACATTGCCACGACGGGTCGCATATCAACACTGGTCATATCTGGAAGAGGCCAAGGACAGCCGGCCCGCACGCTGGACGAGACAGGTTGTGGTGTAGACTGCATGACCGTCGACAGATCGACCGGGGACGTCATTGTCGCCCGTGATGATGGTCTTTACTGCTACGGGCTCGGTGGCAGGCGTTCATTTGGTGCATATGAGGGGCCGAAGAAGATGATCGGCACCTACAAGGATTATACTGCCGCCGTGTCCCCTCCAAAAGCGAATACCATCACGCGTGCAGTGAGGGCTTTCGGAGGCAGCGCCGCCGACGATTTGTTCTCTACATCCAATTTCACCATTCTAGACACCGACCTGAAGATCATCGCTCATCAAGAAGCTCTGCCGTCCGGGGTCCAAGCTTTGTTTGTCGAGTGGGGGGATCTCTTCGTACTTACTCAAGACGGCAAAGTACATTTATGCCCTATTCGTCCCTGTCCAGATTTACTGACCACTTGCAGCTCTTCCGATACCATGAGAAGTCATTCCAGCAAAAGCTCGAACTCGTCTACCAGAGGAACCTCTATGTGCTTGCAATCAACATGGCCCAGAAAGCTGGCGTCGACAAAGCAACGCAGAATGTAATCCTCAGGAGATATGGCGATCACCTCTATCAGAAGGGCGACTATGATACTGCAATGCAGCAGTACCTCAAGGCGATCGACAATACCGAGCCGTCCCAGGTTATCCGCAAGGTATGATCTCTAGAAATCGTGTTGGAATTGAGCTGACGTGGATCAGTTTCTCGACACGCAACGAATCCACAATTTGATCGAATATCTCGAGGAGTTACACGAGCACCAAAAGGCAACTCCGGATCACACAACTCTACTTTTGAATTGCTATGCCAAGCTCAAGGATGTCGACAAGCTCGAGGCGTTCATCAGGTCGCCTGGTGATCCAAAGTTTGACCTCGACACTGCCATCGCCATGTGCCGTCAGGGTGGCTATTTCGACCAAGCAGCCTTTCTGGCAAGGAAACACAACGAGCATGAGCTGGTAGTCGATATTCTGATTGAGGACTCGAAACGATACGCGGAGGCACTTGCATACATCTGGCGCCTCGAACCCTTGACTGTACGCAAAAAGCCATTCGTGTGAGGGTAGAGCAACCTAGCTGACAGCCACCAGGCCTACCAGAACTTCATGAAGTACGCCACCGTCCTGCTCGAGCATTGCCCAAAGGATATGACCCAAGTCTTTATTGACTACTATACCGGTCATTTCCAGCCGAAGAAGGATGCCGTGGTTATACCTGACGCCCCGGCAACCCCGGGCATGGGAATCGTCAGCAACGCCACAACTGCCGTCCAGAATCTGGCCGCGCTTCTCCCCTTGCCTTACATGAACGTGAACGTCATTTCTTCACCAGGGTCCGGCGATCAGAAAACGACAGCGAGCCAAGCACAGATTGTCGAGACTACCGTTGATGAGCCTGCATCAGAGTACAAAGTTCCCAAGCCTCGCACAGCTTTCTCGTCGTTCGTCGACCACCCCAATGAGTTCATCATCTTCCTTGAAGCTTGCATCGACTCGCACAACATTGGCGAGGAAGACAAGGTTGATCTCTATACTACATTGTTTGAAATGTACCTGCACACGGCGGCCAGCGCGAGAGATGGTGATAAAGAAGAGTGGGAGGGCAAGGCCAAGAAGCTTGTTGAGGGCAAAGACGTAAGTGCCATGCTAAGTTCCACTACCGCAATCCTCTAACCATACCGCAGATCCCAATCGACAACTCCAACGTCCTGCTCCTGTCGGAGTTGACGAACTTCAAGGACGGAACTATCCTTGTCAGAGAGCAACAGGGTCTTCGTGCCGACATCTTCCGAGCCTACACGTCGGCCAAAGATACGCCCGGCGCAATCAAGGCACTTCGAAAGTATGGGCCAGAGGATCCTTCCCTGTACCCCACCGCGCTTGCCTACTTCACGTCATCTCCAGCCATTCTAGAAGAGGCGGGCGACGAGCTCGACGCCGTTCTTCGCAAGATTGATGAAGATGGTCTTATGGCCCCCCTGCAGGTCATCCAAACGCTGAGCTCCAATGGCGTCGCTACTATGGGCATGATCAAGAAGTACCTCGCCACGACCATTGATCGAGAGCGCCGCGAAATCGCCAACAACCGCAAGATGATACAAACCTTTACCTCGGATACGGCGACGAAGAAGCAGGAGCTAGAGACGCTCAACACCAAGCCCATGGCCTTTACAGCAACTCGCTGTCCGTCATGTCCCCACCCACTCGATCAACCTACCGTTCACTTCATGTGCGGCCACAGCTTCCATCAGCGTTGTTTAAACGTCGACTTCGAGCGTGATATTGAGGATCCAACAAGCGGGGTTGAATGCCCCATCTGTGCACCGCAGAACGCGACCATCAAGGCAATCAAGAAAGCCCAAGAGGAGAGCGCTGAGAGGCATGATATCTTCTTGGATGCATTGGGGAAGAGTAGGGATAAGTTCGGAACGGTCAGCGAATGGTTTGGAAGGGGTGTCATGAGTGCTGCGACCACGGAGTAGGTAGATGCGAGAAGAAGTTGTTTGACGAATGTATGTACATGAACTGTTGCATAACCATATCCCTCCGCCAGCGCATGCCGAGCGAAACCAGTCAAGTTTTCCAAGACGCCCAGTCCATCAGGTAGGTCTACTTTTCCTTTTTCACTGGAGGAATATCATAGAGTGTGCGATCCCCCTTCGGCTCGTTCTTGGCTCCCTCCACCTTCGGCTCGTTCTTGGCCTTCTCCGCCTTCACCTCGGTCTTGGTTGTCATCCGCTTCATCAATACGATCGGCACATCGGAGTCATTATCCCCTTCGGGCTCCTTCTTCACCAGCTCCTTAGTATCCGCCTTCCTCTTCTTCGGCCTAACCTTCCCGTTAATTTCTCCGTCGCTCTCTTCCTCCTCCTTCTTCGCCGGGAATTCCTCATCATCACCACCATCGTCATCGTCACTGGCATTGGCATTGGCATTGGCATTGGCACCCTTCTTACCCGCCGCCGCCGCCGCCGCCGCCCTCTTCCTCTTTCCCCCACCAGTTTTGTCCTCCACCACCGCCGCCTTGGCACCACCACCGCCGCTACCGCCGCCGCCACGAGACTGGGAATCGCCGTCATCGGCAGAGGAAGAGCCGCCACGATTGTTTTTGTTGTTCTTGCGGGGAGCAGGCTTGGCGCCCTCGCGGGCATCGCGATAACGACACCAGCGCATGCGGGCGGCGTGGCCGGTCTTGATGCCGTGCTCCTCGGCGATGACCTTCCAGTCGATGTACTTGACCTCCAGCTGCTTGAGCATGGAGTACATGAACTCGGCGTTTTGCTTGTCGGTGGGCATGGCGCGGATATGTTTGGTTGGCTCGGTGTTGGCTGGTTGGTTGGTTGGTTGGGTGGAGGAGGGCCGGCCGTCTGTTTTGCATATGGCTTAGGGCTATGGGGAAATGGAAGATTCGGATCGTTTACTATACGGTACCTTTTGAACGAACTTTCACGCACGGTTTACGTGCTCGGGATCGCCGACGGGAGATGAAATGAAATGAACGGTTGTGGTGGTGGTGGTCGGGGCTGGTATAAGTATCCGAACCGCTTGGGGAACGGCGGTGTGTGTGAGGAGCAAACGCCCATCTGCATCAACCTCGCCGACACATGGAGCAATTTGCTTTGTGGGATCCGGCATGTTTCGGGAAGCATCCAGCCGGATCTTCAGGCAGATGTTTCGGCTGTCGGGAACATGCAGCTGGCGGTCTACAATGGTACGCAGCTTTCATGTGATGTTGCTGTGCAAACGGTCTTGCACATCTGCGTGCCATACTGGTTTTACCGAGAACAATCGGGCGGTTGTTGTGGAAGATAATGCAAAGACTGTCGTTCAGCAATAGTTCGTGTTTTCCTCCACGGAAGAAACCCCGTAGAAAAGGCATGCTAAGAAGCTATGAAAGCAACTAAAAAGAAAAGATTTCTGCATTGGCCAGGGCTTGAACCTGGGACTTATCAATTTCCCTAGGTCAAAGTATGGGAACGCACTCAGAAGCCACGAAGACCGGTACTCCTGCTTGCTGTAGTCCCGACGTATTACACCAACGCTTTGATGAACGTATGGTGGATCTGGGGGTAACGGAAAGCATGTGTCCTCAATTCAATGGAAAACGCAACGGAAAGCCACCAAGCCCAATGTCTAATCTTTTTTATTATTCTTCAAAGCATGTGTAGCTATGTCTTTGTTGTTGTGTATACATCACACTTTTCTCTGTACACGGTCCGGAACCCAGCCCAATCACGACAACGCCTCGGAAACACGACTCGTTCTCCGCCTAAGCACGATACTGCTCCCACATGCTGTAGATGCGGGTCTCCTGGTTAGGAGTGAACTCGGTGTAGCAAGCACTGGAGTCAAAAAGGTCAGTCTCTCTCGCATCAAAAAAGTGTTTGCGATTGGTTTCCACGTACTCATCGGAGTAGCCCATGTAGTTGTGGACGGGGTCGAGGCCGGCGTCGCTCGGGCACGAGTCCCTGGTGGTGGGGCAGCCGGTCTCCCAGCCGGACTGGGCGGGGGTGTCGGCGATGGAGTCGCCGGTGCCGGAGCAGCCGCCCTGGAAGGTGTGGTACAGGCCGAGCCAGTGGCCGACCTCGTGGGTGGCGGTGCCGCCCAGGTTGTACGGCGCCGCGCTGCCGCCGGGCACCGACTGGGCCATGATGGACGCGCCGTCGAGGTAGTAGTCGGTCGAGCCCGCCGACGCGCTGGTCGGGAAGTAGGCGTACCCGAGCGCGTCCTGGTCGAGCGTGCGCTGGAAGTACACGTTGAGCGTCTTGTAGTCGCCGCGGCGCAGCTCCCGCTTCATGGCCAGCTCGTCGCCGTCGTCGGCCCAGCTGCGGTTGATGGTGCGCGTCGTGCCCGCGTGGGTGAAGGAGACGCCGTGGGGGGCGTAGTGGCCGTTGAGGACGTCCAGCTGGTCCGCAATCATGGTGTCCTGGATGCAGTGTCAGACGGTGGCCGTGTCAGTTCTCACCTCCAAACGAGACTCACAGTGATGTAGCCGTTGGCCACGCTCTCGCTTGCTGCAACAACGTGGAACCAAGTGTCGACGGTGAGGCTGCCCGACTGACGAGCCGAGATGCCTCCCTCCCTCGCGGCAGCTTCTCTCAAGCCCATCTCACGGGAGACCTCGAGATGTTCCTCAGACGGCTCGGGAGCAGCGCACCTGGGACGTTGGGCCATGGCGGTGGCTGCCATCATGACGGCGACGAGAGAAATCTTGAATTGCATGGCTGCGAGTTTGAGGCGTCCGCCAAAGTATCCGGTGTGGGAGAAGTCTGAAGAGGTTGCGGGATGCAGTCAATTGCACGCCGTCAGCCATCTTCTTTATAGTCTTCTGTCCATGACGGTGCAATCAAGTTTCAACGGAATAAAACATTGCTCATGGATTCGCCGCGGGGTGCAGTGGAGAGCCTGAGTCTTGCTTCCTTCCCCTTTCGTGCTGGTAGTTCGTATGACGGTCCGAGGAGGAACGCCCTCGCAGTTGAAAGAGTCTTGGTGCCACTGGAACTTCAATGCATCGGAGTGTGGTTTACGAGCGTAGGTGGTATCATCCCCACCGTTTTGGGCTTGGCAGGGCGGCGAAAGTGGGCGCTGCGAGGGGAAATTGATTTAAGGTCCCGCGGCCAAGCATCTTGGACGTTTATATGCTTGCTTAGGTCCAGTGAGCAGGCGAGGCGCGATGGCGGCTGCCAAGCTTGATGTTCCGCTTATCAGTAGAAGTCCGGTTGCCAAGTACGGTGGCCTTGCTTGAATAGGCGGGTAATAAGGCTGCCAAGTGAATGCTCGCTTATTGGCACAAAGCGACCGCGTGATACGTCTGTAGACTCTGAAGGTGTCAGTTCGACGAAGAGAATCTGCGGAGAAAAGGAATGATAAGCCGGGGGGAAATTCCCCGAATCTCAACTGTTAGCCGCACTCGGTGCCATCGAGCTTTGGCACAGAGGAGCCCAGGGCAGGAAGAACCTTGTATTCAGCCCGAGGAACAAGCCTGGCCGTGCATTTCTTGTACCTACGCTCGTATTCCACACGCCGCATATTAGGCCCAAGCTCCAAGATACACCACCTCACAAAATTGCCTTGTCCACCCCAACGCGTTCCACCTCCTGACCAAAGATCCTATCCAGCATCTCCTGTGCAAACCTCTCCTCACCAGGGCTGCCAACGCACCTCCTGATTCGGTTGCCCGCTTTTCTTCCTAGCCAATTCCCCGTGTCTCCCGGCACCTCCCCCCCTTCGCCATCATCGTTCCTCAGCCTTCGCTCCCTCCTATCCACTACACACATGCCCCTCGTCCACTGCCCGCTCGTCTCGACCCTGATGTCCTCATACCCATCCTCCTCGCCCGGGACGCCTCCTCGATCCTCACGGCCGGAAGCCCACTTCCAGCGCGGGTCGTCCGGGGTCATGGCGTACCACACGCAGAGAGGGTCATGCAGAGAGAACGAGACCGTCTCCGCCACGGTGTCTCTCTCGGAGCTGGACAACCCTTCGACCTTGCGGAAGGTGCTACTGACGAAAACGGACGCCCACGTAGCGAGCGGCGAGCCGGCGGCGTGGTTGGCGGCGATGGCGGCGTCGAATTGGCCGCGGGTGAGTTCGTGTTTGTGTGTGATGTCTGCAGTGGTGAGGAAAGGCGTAAGTCGGTCACGTTTCAGGAGAGGGCCGGAGACAGTGGGAGAGGACTCACCGAGCGGGAACATGGCAACCTTGAGCTTCTTGCTTAGATTCTTTGGGTAGGGCTTCAGATGTTCGTTCTCTTTACCTGGAGGGGTAGGTGGTATCGGCGGCATTGTGCTTTCTGGGAGAGCGCTCGTGAGGGCATAAACACGGGCGGCAGCAATGCTGTCGGCGTACGTGTTGAACTCAGCTACGGGAGTAACCTGGTTGCGTCTGTTTAGCGCAGCTCTCAACGCTGTGTCCGGCGCCTTGATCAAATTGAAGGGCGGCGGTCGCTCGGGTCTGGCCGATGAAGCTCTTGGGGGTGAAGGGGGTAGTACATTTCCGGTCTCAGCAATGGTGCCGCCCATGACAACGACTTCTTTTGCGCGGAGGAATGTCTCCGGGTCCGTGGCAGCGGCCAGAGCGCAGTTCGTGAGCGGACCGACGGCGATGATGGAGATGGTGTTCGGCTCGTTCTCACGAAGCAGGCGTAGAATTTCCAAGTGTGAGCGTTGTGCTGAAGGGGCAAACAGCGCGTTCGGCTGTTGGGCTTCGCGCACAGCTGCTATCGTCTCCGCGTCAGATGAAGATAGAGCTGATGCAAAGAGGCTCTTCCACGTCTCCTCAGGAGTGAGGTGGGGGTGCTGATGGTTCAACGTGTCAGCAGCTGCATTGTAGGAAGCCAATACAAACTTACGCTTGAGTGAATACCACCCAGGCCGTCAGTCCCATCTGCTTGAAGTCAGCTTGACAGCCCCCGCAAAAAAGATATTGGCATACGGAAGTAGTCGGCCAGCATAATCTGGTCCGCGAGCGGCTCTTCGGCGCCAACCGAGACTAGTGGCGGAATCAGCTTTTGAGTATTCATCTCGAGCAGGGGCATTCAGTCTTACCAAGGGGCTTGTGGCCTCTTAACGCCTCAAACCCTTCCGGTAATCCGTTTGCTTTCCTCCACTCGATCTCTTTCTCGATCCAATGGAACAAGGACACCGCGTTCCTAAGGCAGCTATTAAGGAGTCAGACGTGTTTGATGTCTGTGTTCACGGCCTTGCTGAAGGAAAGCTGAGCAAACGCAAAACGAGTTCTCGTTACTGGTCGAACCACAGACCGTGTGGACTCCGGGGTTTGCATAATAGAGGGCGAGCGGAAGATGTACTCACTTCTGAATGTCGATGTTTCCGAACGTCAGGGAAACAAGGAGGACCTCAAGCTCTTCTTTCTTCGCTGCAAAAGCCAACAGCAGAGCGAGAACATCATCGACACCCTTTCGGCAACGCCCGCATCAGCAGTGTTCTCTATTCTACCCGGACTCCACGACGCCTAGGGCGAAGTGACTTTGCGGTCCTTGTTCTCGCGAAATGAGTCGGAATCTTTCTTTCCGACCAACATCATTCTGCAGGAATGGCATGCGTGCAAAGGACGCCATCCATTCCAGGGATCCGGCGAGGTCGCACCAAAAGCAGGCAAACGAACGGCAAAGGGAATGCAGTGACGTACCGGGTCGGTATCGATGATGATGCGACTCTTCGGCGCCATGGTGATACAAGACGGGGCTGCACGAGAAGCGTGCTACGGATGTCTTGCCAGGTTGCGGGGGTTGGTACTATGTGGTTGGGGAAAGAGGTGAAGGTGTGGAGGGTTAGATCTACCATCTCCGCCTTCCGCCCATGGAATAGGCAGCGGCGGCGGGGCTCGGCAAAACCACCACGGCCGGAGCTGGCCGCCGCCCAACCAAGCATTAATAAGGGGAAATCCGCCGGCTGTGATTAGGCCACTTAGGTCGTAGGAAACTGTGGGCGGCTCCAGCTGGTTATCAAGGTTATCTTCTCGGATCTTGCATCTATTCGCTGAGACAAGGATGCTTTTCATGCTTTAGGGAGCATATTAGTGCTGAGCGAAGTGCCATAACAGCTTGATTTCCATTGCATGTGCAGAGACATGCTTCCTGTCCCTGAGCTAGAAAAAAGACTACAAAACGCCCACCGACTTGACGGTGCTGCTGCTGCTCCCAATGACCATGATGATGTACACGCTCTTATTTCTCTTCTTCCTCCTGCACCGCTTTTCTGGTGGCGGCGGCGGCGGGAGCACAGCCCATGTCCGGCTCCTCCCGCATCCCTCCACCACCCATGCTCCCGAAATGTTTTCCAAGAAGATAGCACTGCGAAATGGTGGCTTGCATAGAATCCGTCGCCGCTTAGTAGACCTTCTTCTTCTCGTCGACGCTGAATTGACCAGGGCCCATGTTGACCAGCAGGAGCAGACCGCCGCTACACTTTGTTAGTCTCTCTGCAACCCTCAGGCGAGATCCGAGCAACTTACACAATGGACAGAATCTGGAAGAAATCGTACTTGGCGAAGTCCTTGTGGGGGTGGTGGGGGTGCAGCGTCCAGAAGTTGTTGACGAGGATGTTGAAGATGCTCAGAATGAGCACCAGCAGGACTGCGCTCAGCTTGGCCTTGAAGCCAACGACGACCATGACGCAGGCAATGAGGCCGAAGATGCTGACCGTGATGCGCCAGAAGCTCCACTCGCCCGACGAGACGAAGCCGACGAAGAGGAAGATCAGCAGCACGCGGCCTGCGAGCTGGAAGTACATCTTGCGGTCCTTCTCGTCGAGCTGCGGCAGGCCGGCGGGCACAAACCTCTTGCGAACCCACGAGTCCGACAGCACCATGAGAAGACCGCCAATGACCGACAGGTTGCGAAGGAAGAAGTTCAGGTCGAAAATCAGCCCGTAGCCCAGCGCCTGCGTCACAACCACGCCCAACAGCCCGCCCACTGCGTATTCCGAATGCTTGCGTCCGATGATCATGATCGAGCACACCGTCATGGCGATGACGTTGAAAATCAGGAACAGGTGCGTCACTCCGCCGGGAACTGCAGGGATAGAAAGCTTGGGTTAGCGCCACTGAAGCTCTGTTGCCCAAGGACCGGGTGCCGCTCACTGTGTCTGTAGTCCTTCAGGTAGGTGAGCTGATCGCTCCACTGGGTGATGATGCGGAGCGCATCTTCCAGGAAGGTCACGACGATCAGGAAACGGCCGATGGCAGGGAGGTGCCTGTGTGCCCGTGTTGTCAGTCTTCGTCCGCTGCCCATGTGCTGTGCCGCAGAACAAGCACTCACGGCTTGATGGGCTCGGAGAGAGTGTCCAGCCAGTCCTCAATCTTGCTCGTCTGCTCCCGAATGGCGTCCAGCGGGCTCGGGTCGCTCGTGGCATCGGACCGCTGCGGGCCACCGAATGGCGACTGGTTGCCCAGGTGGTATCCCGCGGTTCCTGAATCGCAGACGGTCAGCGCAATGTGGGCAGGAAGCGAAGGGATTGTGGCGTCGCGGGAGACGAGGACGGTGGAGCTACGAGGTGGAGAGGGCGAATGCGGAATGGTCGAGTGCAGGCGGGGCGGGAGTCGAACCTCTTATTTGGGCCATTTTGTCGCGCAGTTGGAAAAGGAGTGGCCGTGTGAAGAGAGAACGGGTGCGCGGGCGGCGGTACTTGTACGGAGGCGGAGTCGGTGGTTGTGGTGGGGAGGGCAAAGTTCCTTGGGAGAGGACACGGTTGCTGCGTTTCGAGCCGCGAGATGCTCGAGCCGACTCGGGAGAGGCAAGCCAGGAACTCTAGGGCTGGCTCTTATATGAATACGGCAGGCAAAAGTGCGATGCTTTGTTGACTCTCGTGCCGGTCGCAGACAATAAAGCCGCGCGCACCCTTCAGCCTCGCCGCGACGCTGCTGCAGAGCTGCTCTCGCGTGCTGCCCTTGCCCGCGCGCTGTTGGTAGCGGTATAATTAGAAGCTGTTGCTGGCACTGGCACTGGCGATGCGCGCACGCCAAGCCGGCCGGCCACCCTGTGGCTGGTGCTCCTGCTCCGCCGAGGTCCGCTGTACCATGGGCAGTAGCAGCGAGCTTAGTGCGAAACACACCCTCAGGAGCCACGGTAGCAGAATTCAGAAGGTTCAATTGCTTTGCATGCTAATGTACATCTGCAGTCCCCGCCTTTGCTGCCTCCGCGGCGCACTCGCCAGCGCCCCAGGTACGACGAAACGAAAGGGCAGGACAAGTGCAGACTGCCGACGGCCCGCCCGAAGCGGCGAGCAGCCGGCCCCGCCGCACCCATCGCAGCGGGGCTGCCATACATAAAGTAAACAGAAACTGCTTTTCGTACTGCTGCCACCCTGTCATCCTTCGCAGCCTCACCCCTCGCACATTCTGTCCAACCGTACCGCACCCCATGTAGTGCTGCGTGAAAATTGAAATCCAGAATACACCCACCAATAGAAGAGAGAGAGATAGGCGGCTGCGCGGGCCTCAAAGTAAGGGGATATACGCCGATTACACGCTTCATGTAAGCCGGTCGCCAAGATGACGACAGGAAATCAAACGGGCGACTCGTGGTTTATCAGCTGCGTGCCGAGCTGAGTGTATACTTTTCCCAGCGGGATGCCTTCACACGACTGCCCAATCCGAGTCCTGTGGGTGGCTGCCAACCTGGCCCTGGATGTAATCGCTGATGTCAGCCGATCCCTTGAGCCCGTTGGTCGGCTCAACGTCGCTGGACATGGTGTTGGAGCGCGAAGTGTTGGTCGTCTCCGTCAGCGGCAGCGACCGCACCTCCGGCGTCTTGACCGCGTACTGCTCGGTTTCCGGCTCAGCCTGGGCAGTCTTCTTCTTGCCCTTCTTTCCCTTTGTCTCAACAGTGCTCCAGGTGGAGTCGGCCATCGCAAGGCGCAGCTGCTCCTCCTCCGAGGGAAGATCCCGCTCCCAGGTGGTCGACGTACCGCTAGCCGTGAGGTTGGACGGCTCGTTGTCGAATGTGTCGAGGAGATCGCCACTGCCATTGGCCTTGGGGTTCTCCTTCTGGGTCCACACACTGGGCGCGGACGTGGGGGCACCGAGGCCGTTCTTGGCGGGCTCACCACGAGCCTCGCGCGCGGCGCGGCGCTGCTGCTCCATCATTATCTTGCGAGCTGCCTCCTCCTCCTCGCGCAGCGCCTTCGCTTGCTCGACCTTCTTGCGGTTTTGGCGCTGCTTCTTGGATTCCTTGGATTCGGGCTCGGCCTTCTTCTGCTGCTTCTTCGCAGCCGCCGGGTTGGTTGACTCGGTGAGACGGATGACGGACGGACCGGTAGCAGGCGCTTCCAGCATGTCCGAAACATCACGGCTGCTCGAAGAGGCGTTCAGAGCCGGAGAGATGGCAGGAGAGAACTCGGCGTCGGCGTCAGCTCCGTTGGTGGAGGAGCCAGAGGTGAAGGCGCGGTCGGCGTTGGCAGCACGCTGCTTGACAGTCCTGCTGGCGCCGCCGGACCTGCGTTCTGGAGGAGCGAGGTTGGTGCCCTTCTTGAGCTCGGCCAGCTGGCGAGCCCACTCCTTGTCCTCCTTGTCATCATCATCGGCTTCGGGCTGGGCAACGAAGGCGGGAGCCTTGGTCGCGGCCTTCTGCTCCTTCTTGTTCTTGTTGCGGTTCTTCTCGCCGGCCTTAGCGGCGTCGCTTCCAGAGGCGACGCCGTCAGTCTTGCGCTTCGGCTTGGCTTCTTTGCGAGCGGGACGGACGGCGGGTTCTTCGGCCACGGATTGGCTGCGAGCGGGACGGGCCGTGGTCTTCTTCTGGCTGCTGTAGTAGAAGTATGCAGCGATGCTGAGGGTCAAGAACAGACCCCAGGATTGCCAGGGCTCCATGACGACGGGGGCGAGGATGTGCTGCGGGATTTTGGAGTCAGTCAAAGCGTGCATGAGCAATGGCAGCGGAGAGCACAATACCGAGGGCGCACGATGCGTGAAGCGTGGTGTGCTGTGGGCGGGCGCTGATCTCTCTGCTTGAGCCTCCTTTGGCGAACGAAGATGGTGGAGCTCAGGAGCGGCGGTCAGAGAGAAGCGGGCGGACGGTGCCGCGGGCTGAGGGCGCAAGGACTGGCGAGTCAACTGGCTGGGGAGGATGCCAATTGCACAGGGCCGGGGATGGGGAGGGCGAGAGCGAGGCTCGGTGGAGGAAGGGCGCTGGAAAGAAGCCGCAGTAGGTCGGTCAGGGCAGCCGGGGAAGGCGAGAGGTGGTGTGTGCAGGGGCTTGACGCCGAGCGCGTGCACCTGCTTGGTCGGGTGAGCAGCTGCGAGGGCGGGCGACGAGAATTGGCCAGCCAGCAGGAGCTTTTGAGAGCGCAGCAGGATCTCGCGGCTGTCCGAAGCCCGCCACTGTCGCTGGTGAACACGGTGTCAACATCTGGTCCCTCCCGGAGAGTCGAGGCCTCAACCGGGGAAGCGGGTCCAAGCTTTTGCTGCGTACAATCACCGCCCGCCCACCGCTCCCAGCGCCCAGCGCCGCGCGCCGCGACCCGCCCCAGGCAACGCGCCCGCCATCAGACACGGCTGCGCGACGGCGGCGCGACGGCTGCGCGACACGATGCTGCACGGCGGCGGCTGCCCGTCGTCTTGCGCGTGCCTGGCCGTGGCTGCGACAGGCGCCGTACCTGGCATGCGCGCCGTCGCAGTCAAGGCACGCAGCAGTGGTACAGGCCATCATCGGAGCGCACTCTCACCAATGACCCGCTCCGCTCGCGGCCAATGCGATGCGGAGACCCGCCAGATGGGTCGTCCACTCAATCGAGATTGAGCCGGTCAGCGGCGGCTTTGGATCGCAGCACCTTCCTTCCTGGATCCCGCCGTGGTGGCAACGCTGGGGGGTAGTCCGTATCGGCCAGCAGCGTTGGCACCTGGAACGTGGCAGGCAGCCCCTGACCGTTCGCACCGCGGCTGCTTCAGCACCATTGGTATTTTGTAACACTTCTCTTCAAAGCACGTCTGAAACAAGTTGGTTGACTCTCAGCACTCTAATCCATTGACATGCTACGGCGCCAGTCTCGCTCGCATGCCGGCCTCATGTCTTCTTTCTGTTCTTTGCATCCGCTTCTTTCTTCCGCCGTCGTTCCTCCTCGACGCCGGTGGAGATGGCGTCAATGGAAACCCAGTCCGACCTGATGCTCTTTCCGCGGTCCGTCTTGATCTTGACGTCTTTGAGAACGAAGAGCCAGCGGTCGTCGTAGAAGCGGTAGGTGTGGCAGCGAGCCCTGAAGTTCATCCGTTTCCGGTTGATCCGCGCGCTTCTCAGAGCGCAGAGCAGCTCACGGTCAAAATGCAGTCTGATCTTCTCCGCCAGCTGCGGCGGGATCGAAGGCAGCTCGTCCAGCGTCGCTATGAGAGCCCGCCCGATGCTGGTCCCTCGGTAATGCTTCTCGGGGTCTTGGTTGTCCATCTGAAGCTTGCGCAAAGACCGACGATTGGAGTCTGGTGTTGGACAGAGTGCATCCTTCGGAAGCACAGGAAACCCTGCCATTCAGCTCTGGTTCAGGAAACAAAGGATCGAGACAATAGGAGCCGTGGTTACGGAAACGTTGGTTTCCATGGCAAGTGGCCGTCCTTTGTCTGGTTTAGCGATTGTTGGAAATTACACGTGACATGTTATTCATTCCGCCACAATCACTATTCTACTATTGTGCCTATTGTGGGTCGTGTGCCGCCGAGACAGATGACAGAGACCGATGCGTGCAAACCTCGCACTCATCTGCTCTCGCACCTCCCATAATCCTACTGTTGTCAATCAATTTACCCTCAGATCCATTTACTCTGACGTCTCCCACTTCCACGCCGGCCATGGATTTCAACTCGATACTCCACGCCTACAACAAGATCATGGCCGACCGTGCCACCTCCAACACCACCGTGCGCAGCGACAACCAGCACGACACCCCTCCAGCATACTCAACCCTCACCACCGCCGCACCAACAGCGGACAGTGACATGGGCTACGACACCGACAGCGAAGTCGAAGACGACGACCTTGCTTCCGCTTCCGCCAATCCCGGCAATACCATTGCCATCAACGCCTCAACCATCATCCAAGGCTCCAACAACATCATAGCCGTGCCTCCCATCGACGGTCCGCGTCTGACCTCCATCCTGCTCTCCCTCCTCCACGGAACTCTGCCCACTCAGATTCAAGCCCAGCAGCAGCAGCAGCAACAGCAGCAGGGACAGCTAGCAGCCCACGGATCCTCACCAGCGGGGACTGCCGCAGCACCACAGCAACACCTTCCAGGCCACCTGCCCGGCGACGACAGCAGCAAACGCTCGCTGCCCAACATCCGCGTGGACTGCGGCATGCGCATCGTCGGAGACAGGAACGTCGTCGGCGGCCTGCCACCCTCGCTGCGAACGGTGTCGCCCGCCAGTGCTGCAATCCAGCAGCAGCAGCAACAGCAGCAGAGTGGTGGTGGCGGCACGGCGACGAAGCGGGGTGACGGCGGTCGAGACGAGGTGGGCGCCGGAGGCATGCCAACGCCGCCGGAGACGCCGCTCTCTTTGACTGGTGGAGAGGCTGGCTCGAAGAAGAGGAAGGCCGGGGAGAACGAGGCCGAGGCCGAGGCCGAGGCCGAGACTGGTGGCAGGGAGGCGAAGAGGGAGAGGGTTGATGGTGCGGAGGGGCGTGTGTGAGAAGGGATGCCTATGATTGTACAAGTTCCAGAGAGAGACGGATTTCTTGCGTGGTGGAGGGATGCAGTCAGTGGCGGAAAACGTGAACATTTGCAAGGGTTCAGGACGGAATCTCACAGGCACCATCATTGGTACTCTGCACATCATCATTTACTACGACATCTTTTCTTTTTGTGTGTTTCTGGCAAATCTTTTTTTTTATTGAAGACATTTAGTGGGTAATATCCTTATCAAATACACTATTTCTAAAGCTTGGATTCCACATCGTCCGTCGCCTATTGCTACTGGAGATGCCTACATCATAATGTTGACACCTGCCGCCGAAACACATAGCAAAGTTTTCTACCCGGTGGACTAGAGCGCTCTTTCGACCACGGAAGAGCCTTCAGCTTCAGGTGTATAATAAACACACGAGGCCGCAATGAAGATATTGTCCACAGCACTTTCTTTGATCTCTAGTGGCCTTTATTTTTCGCAAGTGATAGCGGAAACATTACGAAGATGTTGATGGACTTCTTCGTTCCGTACGAAGTGTTTAGGTGTAAATGGGACTTGCTGGCAAAGAGGCGACCTCAAATCAAAAAACAATTGACCTTGTGTGCTACATCACCGCTTGACCCTCTGCACCGTGAGCTCGACACCTCTGCTACGCCGCGAGCTCCGGCGCTGCAGTGTCACATAGCAATCAGCTACCTAATTCAAGTGAGTGATCATGGTCGTGCTAAAATTCGTTGCATACCCAATATCTTTCTGCGTTGCTTTCGCTTATCATCCTACTGACGTGTAGCCAGGATGTCGGTGCTGCGAACCAGCTAAGAACTCGATAATCATGAGGACCAGAGAAGGAGGTGGGATGTCTTGGTGAAGGCATATTAATACGACCCGGATGACACCAGAATCGATATTCCGGGAGCAGGGCTTGATGAACCGGACGGTACATGGTGCGAAGAGACAGGAGCCCATGGGACTTGGACGCTAGAGAGGATCTAGGATGCAGCGCTGCCAAATACAGGAGCTGTGAGCTTGGGTGACTTTCTACAGAGAGAAAAATAATAATAGATAGCAGCAAGGGACCAATTGGCAGTCCAATCACCAGTCCTAGATTTCTTTCATGTGAATAATCGTACAACACGTGAGCAGTAGCTTTCTTCTTCAATCCCCACCCAGCTTCTGGTGAAGGGTGATACTGCAACTCATCAAAACGTGCCAACTCCGCATCCATTTGACACCTGAATGCTTCCCGATGCGGCCCCTACCGTCATTGCGGTACCCGATAACTCTCAAAAAATGTTGATGCTTTTTCTTGAACCCCGTCTGCGAATGACGCGAAAGGGGGGGTTTCCAGACATGGCGCTAGCCGTCTTCCTTGAAGCAGGGGAGAGACGAACGCCCTAACGCCTGATGAATCCGCGCGTGGAAAATTCAAGCGACCGCGATCTTCGAACGTGAAAAAGTGATACTCCATGAGCCTGATCTAAAGTAAAGAGGACGAAAAAGCCGGGCGCCTGCGATGGTCATCACCGCCGAGTGTGAACATCGTAGATGAATAGGTTGTGCGACCATGGAGGGAGCTTCTTGTCACGCTCATACAAGTAGCCGCAGTTGTGGCATAGTGACTGCGGGGTACGACCGTTAGTCTCCGGGACGACTAATACGTTTTGCAGCCTGGGTCACTTACTCTGGGCCCGTTGGGGCCATCCCTCACAGCCCAAACCGCCGAACCATGTACCAGACAGTGCGAGCACCGCCAGTTCTGCCTTTCCCTGTGGTCACGAAAATCATTAGTAAAAATTGACCCATACACCGAAGTGTTACTCACCACTCCTGCAGACCTCCCCCTTGGCCGCCGTATCCGCCTGTTGTATCTGGGCTGTCCCTGTTCGGCGGACTCAGACTTCGGAATCGCCTCTTTTTCTTGCTGCGCTCGCCCCTACCCATGCGCTCATCGGGGTCCGGGTTCGCAAAGTAGTCGCTCTGTGGCATGCCACCTGACATGTTCGCCGTGCTCGAGAAGCGCGCAGTCTCGCGACGAAGGCGACGAATCTGGCGTTCACGATCGCCCTCCCGCTTTTCGATCTCCTCCTTGGAAAGAATCTCGACCTTTGGTTCCCACTCGTCTGCCAGATGCTCTGGATCGTACCGCCATCCGGACTCGGCACCTTCGGCAGCCTCATTCTCAACCTCGCCATACCCCACGAGGCCGCCGTTTTCACAAGCCTCTTTCTTAAGCCGCAAGACAGCCTCGTAGATAGCGTGGGTCATGGCTGGCACCCATTCACCTCCTAGGCCAAGGTCGGCGCAAGTTTGTTTGGCGAATATCTCGGCGAAGCCCGGAGGGTGCAGTAATGACCACTCAAACTTGTCGCTGTAGAGACGATTGAGCATGTTGATGGTAAGGCTGATGATGCATCGGTAGGTGTCGTCCGGGTTGTGGACGTCGTCGGAAGGAAGAGGTGTGGCGGTGGCGGTGATGCTGTTGCCGTTGCCGTTGGGGCCCACGGGGATGGGAGGAGTGCCATTCGTGGCCGTGGCAGCAGGTGTGGGTGCAAGCGTGCTGGCTGGTGCTGGCGTTGAGGACTGCTCGCGAGGTGTTGCCGGGGGTTGAGCGGATCGCGGCGCGGTTGTCGCGCCGTTGGCAGTGTTTGTAGAATGGAACAGAGGGTGCATTGCGACTCCAGCGTACTCCTCCAGCTGCTGGCGGATTTGATTGGCAACCTGCGTGATGATTATCGGTTTCCTATCATTGGGGAAGTCCAACTCCTCCACAAACACCTTGGCGAACTGGTCGGGCGTCGTCAGCGCCTCATGCAGGTTCCACAGGAAGGCATCTTTCAGCCTAAACGCGGGGGTGACATCGGGTTGTTTGTATGCAGGCAGGCTCTCGTCAATTCCAAAGTCGCGTGCGTTGTTCGGAGTGGGCAGGGGAGCTTCGGGGCGGAAGGGCTGAATGTCCAGGTCGATGCGGATGGGAATCAGGGTGAGCGGCAAATGCGTCTGTATTTGAAGTTGCTTCTCCGTCCTGCAATCGAGTCAGCCAGTAGGATCGGAGCGCAGATGGAGCACGATACATACAATGCGCGCTTGGGTTTGCCCATCCACTCTCTCCAAATGCCTTGCACCTCGACCGGCGCGGTGAGCTCCTTGCCTAGCGGCGCAGAGTCTTGGCCCAGCTTCGCCTGCGGATCGTCTTGCTGTCTCAAGCTTCGCAGGCCGGTTGGCCTCCGGCGCGGCCCCTCGCTGTCCTCGAAATCATCATCATCGTAGCCGTCTTCGGCGTAGTTGATGGCGGTGGTGCCTCGCTTGGTGGTCCGCGACGGGGGTAATTGGGTGAGCTGGGGGATGACGGGCTGCAGCATCGAGTTGCCATAGGTGCGGATGCGCGGGGCATAGCTGGATATGAAGGCCTGGGGCGGGTTGGCCTTCGCGGTGACGGACGACATGGCGCACAGGTGCTTCAGCGCGCGCTCTCGCAAGGATCGGTCGGGAACGCGAGGACGGCGGGATCAGGAAGCGTGCACCGCGCGACCGGCGAGAGGATGCGATGTGCGGCAGTCGATTAGTCGATCATGCGCCACAGGAACGGTCAAGGGCGGGCCGGGAGTGCGAAGGTTGAAGCAGCGATGCAGATGTTCGCGAACGCGCGCAACCGGCAGGACAAGGAACCCGCAACCGCGCCAAGGCCCCGGCCGCGTTTTTCACTCAACACCACGCCAAGCATCCTCAGCCCCCATCGCTACGCTGCCCCCGCCACGCGATATGTCTGGCCTGGCCATCGGCTCTGCATCGTCTGCACTGCAGCGACCGCTCAGGCTTTCCCGCTCGACCGCTTGTGCGCGAAGAGCGCAACCTGCTCCGATGTCGGCTTTCGCCGCATTAAAACAGTCGAGCAGACACAGTCGACACCTTACCCAGCGTAGGCGCCGACATTGAAAACCTTCGCAGGGCGCCCTGGCAGATGACGCTGTTGCCTCGACACGATCCATCCAATCGAGGATCCGCACACCAATGTCCTCACTTCGAGCGAGCTCGCCGTGCGACTTGGCTTCACCTCACATCCTGAGGCCATTGTTTCGTCCATGTGAAAACTCCAAGGAATCTTTGCAAAGTTACCCAGTATTCGACACAATGCTAATGGGGCACGGTTTCAGCTGCACAGATCCACAACGACATTCCGGCAAGCACTTCGACTTCACCTACGCGGTTCTCTGTCTATGGAATCTCCCAGAGCTTTCTCAAGCAAGCCATCTGGTCTGTTAGCTCCAACAAGAATAACGACCGCCTAGGACTCACCCTGCTGCTCAACCAACTCTCGAGATGCTTAAACAATGGTGGGTCTTTCGCCATTGTGAAGACACATTGTTTTCACTGGCATTGTGAATGAAATTCCACCTTGGTCTAGAACAGTGGGTATGGTTCACACCCGCCCGGTCCATTGTCTCTTTCTCATTCACTCTATTGTTTTACAACAATGGCCTGTGCAGGCCCGCCATAAAACACCAACTCCCGCTCCCTCTTCTTCCTCTTCATACTCTTCAGACTCACTACAGCACCCACCCACTGGCAGGACCAGGCTTTATTTCCCGCTCATCATCCAGCCGGTCATTTCCACCTTCAAAACCCATTGACTCCTACAACGCAATTCGCCATGGCTTCCCGTACACTCGGCTTCGTCACCCTAGTCGGTGCTATCATGGCGCCGGCCATCAACGCACACATGATCATGGCGCATCCAGTTCCTTATGGAGTCGACACTCTCAACAACAGCCCACTTTCCGGCGACTACCCTTGTAAGCAGCGTTCCGGCGTCTACGACGTCAGTACGATGAACTTCATGGAAGTCGGCAAGCCCCAGGCGCTCTCCTTCACCGGGACCGCCGTCCACGGCGGCGGGTCCTGCCAAATCAGCGTCTCGCTCGACAAGGAGCCGACCGTTTCGTCCGTCTTCAAGGTTGTCCACTCAATCGAGGGGGACTGCCCTGGTGTCAACGGTGGGCCCGACACCTTCAACTTCCAGCTTCCCCCGAACTTCCCCAATGGCGAATTTGCACTGGCCTGGACGTGGTTCAACAAGATTGGAAACCGCGAGATGTACATGAACTGCGCGCCCATCACCGTGACTGGTGGCGCCGACAACAAGGATGTGTACGACAAGCTTCCGGACATGCAGCTCGCCAACATCGCCCAAACCACCTGCAAGACTGCCGATAGCATGGTTCCCCTCTTCCCTAACCCGGGCGACTCCGTCGACAAGCGTGGCGGTGGACCTTTCGTGGACTTCCAGGGCGATTGCGGTGCTCCCTCCAAGACGCAGCCGGAAATGGGTGGCAGTCAGGACGGCAACGGCGGCTCATCCTCTCAACAGCCTCCCGCAGCCACTTCGTCACCCGCTTCGCCGTCCCCAAGCTCTACGAGCATGCCTGGCACGACTCCTGTGAGCTCTCCAGCCGCGCAACCTTCTACAGTCAACAGTGCCCCGGCACCGGCCGCGACTTCAGCCCCTGCCGGCAGCAACGGCGGCAGCGGTGATGCATCTGGCTCCAGCTCCGGCTGCGGCGCAGACGGAACCATGGTCTGCAATGGCGCCAACCAGTTCGGCATCTGCAGCTTCGGCAAGGTGGTCTGGCAGGACGTCGCCGCCGGCACGAAGTGCGAGGATGGCAAGATCACCTTCGCGAACACGAACCATCGCCTCGTCAAGCGTGGCGTTGCTGGACGCATCAGCTACAATGTCACTCTGGATTGAACGGAAAGGCGGACCAGGTGCTAGTGACAATCGGAGGCATTTTCCAGCATCACTTTGCATAGCGGGTATTTTCTTTTGGTGTTTTTCTCTCTGCAGATTTTCCCCTACTGCTTTTCTGCCTTTTGCTTTGCTGCTGTCTTCTTTACTGTTTTCGTATTTTCCCTTGGCTTCGTTCCAGAACCTAAAAGATTGGTTGGTAGAATTTGCATTCGTTTTCCTTGAATTTGCTAAAAGCTCTCGTGTTAAAGTCTAGTGCATTGTGAAATTGTAATGCGAGTTAAACTGTGTAGCTATTGGTACCTGAGTGAATACTTCAACCCATGCTTCCCCAACTCCAGTCAGCTCCAGGCATATGCCTTGCATTTGCTCTAGTAGTGTGTTGTAAGCGCGGGCCGACTTGTCTGCCTTGTTATAGTTTATCTCCGGATTGCGATAGATAGCGTCTGTTTCGCTGAGGGTCTGGCCAGGTTGCCTTTGTTGAAAGCCGCGTGACCATGACGGAGCGCCAAGCTTATCGTGCAGGGACTTGACGCATTCAGCACTTTCCCTTTGTTCATCTTGCTCCTACGATCCGAGAAATACCCCAGCCTTCCGCTCGTAAGTATTGTAAGGAACAGGTTGGACAAAATGGCGACTTGCACTGATGTTGGAATATGAGCGTTTGCAGCAGTAGATAGCTTAGTCAGCGAGGAGCAGGGTATATAAGCGACCCCCGGGGTAGCCCCCTATCGCTCCTTATGCCTCACCTCTAATAGGTGTATGAATACATTCTTATTCATTTAAATTCTAATAGTTATGAGCCCGGCCGCGTAGTAGATGCTTTCTACCGTCTAGCGCACCCTTCTAAGGCACTGTTTATGCTGTTATCGTCGTTCTAAAGGCATCTAGACGGCATACGGTTACGAAGTAAAGTTACTACGTTTTAGACCTTAACACCTCTCGTAATACTAATTTATTAACTATAGCGCTTAAAGCATCTACTTATAGATCTATATATTTAGAGAAGCCGCTTCTAGCTAGCGTAACACTATCTATACGCTATAGTAGCGCCGTGCTATCCACTAGCACGCCCTAGTTTACCTACGACCCACCGATTCTTCGACCCGACGAGACGGTTCGCCGTAATACTAACCCTAGTAGGGCTAATCACCGCCTAGTACTATCTACTATATCGTCTAGTAGTGCGTCGTCTAAGCCCGTTGTGGTGCTTAAGACGAGAGAAGACTAGAATAGCTAGTAGTATATTATTCGCTTACGAGCGAAGAAGGCGGCGATCTTCTAGTATATCGACCCGTCTAAAGAGAGTCGCTCTAAATAACTCTAGATGCCTAAATAGCCTCGCCTATAAGAAGATAAGAACGAGAAGAACCTAGAATAACGTCGCGAGAAGCATAAGTACGCTAAAAAGAAGTATAAACGGCTAGAAAAGAAAATAAACGACCTCTCGTCGCTTATTAAGAATTTAGTATCGAGATACCTATTATCCCTATTAGAACGCCTTAGCGACCCTTATCCGTATACGCTTCTACGCGCGCTTTAAACGCGTATAAAATCTAACGATATAACGTAGTAGAAGGTTCTTCTAAATAATCTTAAGAACCTTCTTAAGCCTTCTTACAACCGCGACATCTTTAAATAGATAGAAAGCTAGAAGTTCTTTATTATAAAGGCTAAAGCGATTAATCTATCCGATATTTAAGAAGTAAGAGGTATTTAAATATTTCTACGATCTCTTAGAGATTACGATCTAGCGTATAGTACTATAATTCTTAAGAAGGTTCGCCGCGGCGATAATAAGATAACGATTAACGACGCCGTAAGCGACTTTCGTAGTTACTACTTCGCTATTAACCCTATAGCCTTATAAGATATTCTAAGAAGTAAGAGACGTAATGCCTTCTCTACGTTACTTCGCGGTTAATACTAGAAGAAGTCACTCTCGTATATCTACGATAGAAACTATAGAAACCTAGCGACCTATTAGTATCTAAACCCTAAGATATCGAATAAGCCTTCTAACTAGACCCCTAATAAGAAGGTTTAGAAGCGAGTTAATAAGTAGTTAAGAAAGAATCTCTTACTAAAGAAGACGCTTAAAGATACTATTAGTAAGTATAATAAGAAGCATAATAATAATAATAAGAATAAGAATAAGAAAAGAAACGATAAGTAGTATAATAACGACGATCGTACGTCTATTACTTTATTCGCCGCTACGATAGTAAACGTTATTAAAGAACTTCTAATCTTATTCGCCGCTAGATATAAGGGTTCTACTATCTTAGAACGCTTCTAGCTTACCGATACTAGATCTACGCATCACGTGTGCAATCGCTTTATAAAGAAGCGATATACGAAGAAGAGAAACGCCGGCCTAGATAACTTTATAATCTACGATAATAATAGACTTCTAATCGAGTCGTTTAGTAACGTTATTATTAATATAAAAAGAGGTAAGAAGCTAAAGATCATTACTCTTAGAAACGCCGCCTACATTCTAATATTTATGGCGAACCTTCTCTCTATTACTAAGATAGAAGAGAAGAACGTTTATATCGACACGAATAGACGCTACTTATATAATAAGAAGAATAATAGCCCTATATATAATCTTACCTATATAGAAGGTTAATTCTTCGTTAAATATATAAAAGCATAACCGATAGCAATTACGGCTAGTGTTACTATCCGCAATCTACCTTCTTCGCAATGGCACGATATCTTCGCCTATATAAATAATAACGTTATTTAGGCCTTACCGAATATAGTTAAAGAAGTAGTACTTACTAAGAATCTAATACCCGCGCACTACGACGTTTACGCTCGTAGTAAGGCTTACTAGCTAATTACGCGATCCTCTAGGCACGAGAAGAAGTCGATCGAACCATTCTTTAGAATATCGATAAACCTTATTTAGATAAACCCGGCATATAACTAGTACTAGTAGATTACCTACCTAGAGTGCGTGGCTACTAACTACGTATTTATAGAGACTTATCTAAATAAGTATAAGTATAATCGCATTATACTAAATATACTATTACTTATTCGCAACCGCTTAAACCGGAGGATCGTCTTTCTACGATCTAACGATAAGAGAATATTTAATAATCTATTTAGAGAGGACCTCCGATAACGAGATATTATCTAGAAGGTTATCTTATCGTATACGCTAGCCTAAAACGGCCATATAGAGCGATTAGAGTATTTACTTATTATAAAAGCGCGCGCGCTTCGCGTTGCGGCGAATCTACCTAATTCGCTCTAGTCTAAAGCATTTAAAGCGGCGGCGTATATCTTAAATAGAACCTCTATAAAGCGATATAATTAGATTATCCCTTTTAAACTAGTTTATGCGAAGAAGTCTAACGTCGCTTATCTACGTATTTACGACTATAAGGCCTACGCGCTTAATAAGCTTATTTCTCGTAGTAATAAGCTATAAGAGCGTGCTCTTATTAGCTATCTTATAGGCTACGATTTTACTAACATCTATCGTATCTAGTACCCACTAGATTCGAAGGTTATTCGCATAAGAGACGTTACTTTTAACGAATCCGTTAGATACTTCTAGAATAACCCTAATACCGTCTAGTATCTTATAGATACCGACGAGAAACTAGATAAGATTATACCGCGTGTTCGTTTAGATTCTAAGAACCTTATAAGTAGTAACGAGAAGTCTATTCGCCGGCCTTATATAAATAAGAACCTTAATACTAACTAGGCCTCTACTTCTCGCACGCTTTACTAAGTATCTAAAGAAGGACTCTCTACGCCTCCCGATAAGAAAGTAGACGTAGAGTAGAATCTACCTACGTCGATATCTTCGATAAGAACTTCTAAACCCGACTACTAGAAGGACTTCGCTTTAGCACTATAGTCACCCGTCTAATAATAATACTAGTAGTAGTAGTAGAACCCCGCAGCCTTACTAGATCGCCGGGGCCGCCTACTACCTGCCTAATATAATACTAAACCTATGCTAGAAGCCGCGCGCGGCAATAGAACTCCGCGCGTAAATATTATAAACGCGAACGTTAATAAAGCGAACGTCATTAAAGATAAGAGAACGAGAAGACGTCGCTAGGCGCATATTATAATAGTAAATAATAGCGCTAAATATAACGTTAACTACTACTTCTCGTTCACGGCGATTATCAACCTAATTAGACATATTCTATAGTAGCTCCGCGTAGCTACGCCGTAGCTACTAAGGGGATATAAGAATGCCTAGAAACGAAAGAATATAGTGCTAAGTATTAACGCTAGGCCTAATTCCGTTAAATCCGACGTGGCCTATACTAAAACTAAACCGAATCTAAAAGAAACGATAACCCTCTTAATACGAGTAGAAGACTCCGCGAAGCTCCGCCGTAGTAGCCGTAGCCTCTAGTAGAACTTATTAATAGACGGCATAAGGCACTTACTAGTAGCCCTTACCGCTAACCACCATATAATAATACTAGATCTTCGGCTAGAAAGTCTTATAGAAGAGCTCTATTTAAAGTACTATTCGAAGTAGTAGTTACCGCGTATTTATCGCGATAACCTTCCACTAGAACCTCGCTAGTATAACGACGTTTATAAGCATCCTCTCGCCCCGTTCCTTTACCAGGCGATTAAGCAAGAATTAAACGAGCTAGAAGATAAGAAAGTGTAAAATACCGTGTCTACGATCGAGACACGAAGACTTAATAAGAAGGTTATATCTCTATAGTAGATCTTTAAATATAAGTTTAACGAGCATAGATATTTAGTAAAGATAAAGGCGCGTATCTACGTGCGAGGTAACCTTTAATCCTCGCATTACGATACCTTCGCGGCGACGCTAGCCTTTAGAATCTTTAGAACACTTATTACGATAATCTATGCGTTCGATCTTAAAATAAGATAATACGACGTCGTTAATACCTTCTCTTATATACCGCTATCTAACACCATCTTCGTTAAACCCTCTAAAGAAATAAGGTTATCTTTAGACCTTATTCTTAAGCTTAATCGAGTACTATACGGCCTAAAGAAGTTACCCGCCTTATAGTAAAAGTACTTCTACTAGACTCTAGAGAATCTTAGGCTAAAGATAGTACTAGATATTCTATATCTTTATGCGAATAGTTACCTATTTATATTCTTCTTCGTAAATAACGTTATCCTCGCGTTTTACGCACGCGATAAGGCCTTCGTAAACGCATTCTAAGAAGATCTATTTAAGCGCTACGAGATACGAGTAATAAATAAGGTCTAATAGTTTCTCGCTCTACGCGTTATTCGTAATAGATAGTTTAAACTGCTATAGCTCTCTTAGAAGTCATATATTAATAACCTCGTTACGCGGTATAATCTTACTCTTATAGGGCGTACTACTACCCTACTAGTAAAGCAGAAGTAGCTAGAGCCTAATCTAGATAAACACGCGACTTCTAAGTAGATATATATATACTAGAGTCGAATAGGTTTAGCCTAATTTATAGCTATTAGCACGCGCGCTAACGTCGCTTATGTCTATTCGATGCTATTTACCTACCTTACTAACCCCTCTATGCGACATCTATAGCTAGTAGATCGCCTTCTTATCTATCTTAGTAAGACTAGTAAGCTCTCGTTATGCTATAGAGAGTACTAAGACGACGATTATAAAGTATTTACAATTAGTAGTAACGCCTTATACGCTAGCGACGTCACCACTAGACGCAGCTATTAGGGCTTAATAATAATTCTATTCGATGCTTCTATAAATTAGAAAGCGTCTAAATAACCTATCGTTATCACCTCTTCTACGAAAGTAGAGCTACTAGCTCTCTCTAAAACGACGAAGTAATGCTACTAGTAGAAACGATTCTTTAAGAATATCTTCTTTAACCCTAGACACCGTGTTAACGTTTAATACGATAATAAGTAGACACTTCTTCTAATAAAATAGAACGCTATAAAACTTAATACTAAGCTTCGCTATATCGATATCCACTACTACTAGCTTCGCTAGAAAGCACAGGCCGGCAACGTTCACTTTAGGTGGACGCCTACTATAGATATAGTAGCGGACGGATTAACGAAGGCATTATCTACGTAGAAGTATTAGACGTTCGTTCGTTACTTAGAGCTCGTTTCTCTTAAGAAATAACGAGCGTATTAATATCTAGATTATATTATCTTTCGTATTTAGTTTTATGCTTTTATTTCTATTATCGCGGATTACGATTACGTAACGATTACGTACGTATTTATTTACTTATTTCTTTCTTAACACTAGCTTCTTAATCGGGTAACTAGCTATATAGGCCCGCTTACTAGTACTTTATTAGTTAACTTCGCAACTTCTCTTTTATCTAATTGCGAGGATTACTAATATAGTAGTATTCACCTTATACTAACTACGCACATACTACTATCGCTAGATAGTAAGGCGCCCTACTACTATATCTAGTAATTAGAGAGTGGGTTCGATTTCTACTCTCGTAAAAGTCTTTAACACTATCGTTAGTTCTTATAGAAGACTTTAATACTGTCTTCTCTTTCTTTTTACTGTTTACGAGTTTAACTCTCGGTTATTTTATATATCTTCTGTTTTGCTACTTAAATACCATAGCTGGTGTCGCGCACTTCCCTATTAGGCAAGGCGCGAAGGGGGTGTGTTGGAATATGAGCGTTTACAGTAGTAGATAGCTTAGTCAGCGAGGAGCAGGGTATATAAGCGACCCCCGGGGTAGCCCCCTATCGCTCCTCATGCCTCACCTCCAACAGGTGTATGAATACATTCTCATTCATTCAAATTCCAACAACTGACAAGGCGTCCTTCCTCAACTTATGACCTTGATAGCCAATATCATCTTTCCGTGTTGTATTTTCCAGTCATTCGATCGAACTGTCAACTACGCAACTGCTTAAAGCTTGGAATCTTCTCTCCAGAGTCAACGCACTTCGGCAGCTGGACGAGCGACAAGCAAAACCGGCTTTGAATACCGTGGGAGTTCAAACGATATCCCACCAGCGAGGCCGAAAGGGACCAGCCGGACCGTGAGGCTCGCCATGCATAGGCAGTCAAGTGCAACAGGCACGATGCCGCTGTCTGAAGCCAGACCAGCTACTAGAGGAAAGTGTCGCTGCAATGTGCAAGAAGCGGAGATTCATAGCATCCGTGGAGGACCGGACGGTGGACTTGATGAGTTTTACGCTACAGAAACCACGACAGCCCCCGAAAGCTCAAGCAATCAACACAACGCCCGCGAAACAGACGGCGAGGAAGTGGATGCGGGATCCTCCTCCGCAGAAGGAAGAGCAAACGAAGACCCTGGTGGCCACATTTATCAAAGCATGCAAAACCGATACGCCGATCGTCCGTTTACGAATGGAAGATGGATACACGAAAGAATCGATAAAAGACGCGAATTTCTTGAACAGAAAGCAAAGAGGAACAAGGAGAGAAGATCGGGAGGACTTCAACGTAGATCAGAGGAGCGTGGGGAAGAAACGCTGGCTCGTAAACCTGTTGTTTCATCTGGATTGAAGAAGAGCATCAGTACCGACGAACTTGGGGATACTTCACAGGAAGACAAAGAAGAATCCGGCAATCAGTGTTCAAAGTGCGGGGGATATGTTGATTCACCGCCACCCCTCAATCACCCTGAAAGTGCATTCGATTGGAGTGACGACCCGGGTCAGTCCGAAGACGAGGATAACCAGTTCGAAGAAGCGGAGGATCAGCCCGAAGAAGTGGAGGATCCGTCCGAAGAAGAGGAGGATCCGTCCGAACAGGAGAAGGAGGATCTGCCAGAAGAGGAGGAGGATCTTTCAGAAGAAGAGGAGTATCTGTCAGAAGAAGAGGAGGATCAGCCTGAGGGCGAACGACAAAGTGGTGCGGACATTGGCGAAAGAACCGAATTACAAGCTGGAAGCGATAGAGGAAAAGCCGAGACCGGCTCTCTGAGACTCGAACACAAAAGAACCCAATACAACAAAAGTCTCAAGGAAACCGAATTCCATCTGCACGAAAAACGCGCCCACCTCCATAACTTGAAGACATATAATTGTGAACATGAATTCGACCACAACTCCTGGAACTCCTTCCAAAAGTGCAAGGAAAGAATGGAATACTTCGAAGAAGTCGCGGAGCAGCACATTTACGCAGCACGGGTGGATGACTTGCTTGACACCATAAAAGCATGGGTATCCTATCAAGGAGAAATGTTCAGGACTTGGTTCCGGGAAAAGGAATCATGGCGCGAAACAATGAAAAGATGGGTCGACGAGAGAAAAAGACTCAAAGACGATATCAAGTTACTTGCGGCCAAGGACACCGATCTGCGTTTCACCTTCGGGGAACCCATCGGCATTTCCCCCACTTGCCCATCCTTGCCGGGAACTGCAACGTGGGAAGAAGAGCCTGAAAGGGTTGCTCTTGATGTTACTGAGCAGATGCCAAAGGAGGAGTCATCTCCAAAGGCGAGGCCTTCACCAGAGGGCTCCACGCTCGACGATAGCACGAGCCCTTCTGAGGCCGCGACAGCTTTGAATCCCAGACAGCCATGTCACTTCTGTGGAGCCGAAGATGGCCGTCGCACCTGCAAAGTGAGGGCAGCAGATCTAGAGGAGGTTGAGGATTTAAAGAGCGAGAATCAAAGGCTGAAGTGGAGACTTGAGCAGCAAGAGCAGATGGAGCAGTTCAGGAAACACATGCGAAGCCAGCCGAGTAGCAAGAAATGGGAGCGGCTCATCGGAGATGCGGCTGGCAAGATTGAACAACTGCAAATGGAGCTTCTCGCACGGCGGATTCGGCTTCTTTCAGTAGACGGAGCGCTTGGAATCAAAGGAGACGAAGTGACGGTATCTCTGTCGAACATCAGCACATCGATCCTGCACGGGTCTTTCACACGGTCCGCAGAGCTCGGCGAAAGGGACAGGATCAGAGGAGAGGTGTGGGAACAGCTGTCTCACATCGTAGGAATCGAGGGTGGGGGCGAGCTGAGGGATGAGTGGACGATGCATGACACGGAAATGACGAGGCGTTGGTACGAGGACGCAGGGTCCTTTGCAGAGGACATATACTGAGGGCCGGCCAGTAGTAATGTTGCATCGTTTCGAGTGCAGGGAGTCGAGGAAAGTGTAATAAGCCGGCAGAGTGAGAGTGGACGCGTACGTATCTGTGGCTGGTATGATTGTGGCGGTCGGGTGGCGGGGCGCAGGATTCAGGCGGCAGGCGCAGCCCAGGTTCCTGACATCATCTGCGGTCGGGATTCGGCACCTGAACTTCGCTTGACTCGCGCACCCCCAACGCGACCCTACCTCCATCTGCTGACCGAAGGCTTCTCACTCCCAACCCTCAGCTCCCGTCAGCATATATCCCCCTTCCTGCTCGCTCCTGCTGGGCGAGCCCACCACCGCCACCATGCCGTCCCTCAAGCTCTTCGTGCTGATCGCCGTCGCCCTGCTGCTGCTCTGCCCCGCCCCCGCCGCTGCCTTTGGCGCCGGCAACATTGCGAGCATCTCCACCATTGAGGGCAAGAACTGGCGCCATGGCGACATCGAGGACATGCTCAAGACCGTCGCCTGTCTCAAGGGCCACAAATGGTCTTCCATGATGGTCAAGCGCGTCTACTTTGGCAACTGGCTGCGCGACTATTCCCAGGCCGTCGACGTCGGCACCCTCAAGGGCGTCCAGGCCGACACCATCCGCATCCTCGTGTGGGTTCTCGCCTTCATGTCCTTCGGCTACGCCACCAAGGAATTTGAGGTCACTCACGAGCGCCTCGGAGGTGGGCCGTCTGTTTCTGCTTTCTCTGCATCCTCACGCTGACCTGGGCTGTTTGCAGTCTACCGCCCCGAGGAACACATCGATAATCCCAAGGACTATGCAGACAACCAAGACGCCAGACAATACGATTCGCGCCTGCGTGGACCTGTGTCCCAGGACGAGCTAGCTATTGATCCCCAGACCGGTAGGCCTGTCCCTGCAATTCCCCTTCTCGTTTCTGATCATCGTAGGCATGAAAAACTATATCGCCAATGAGCGCGGTCCATGGGCAACGAGTGCCGGCTACATCAGGCATAGCTTCACCCGTGCCATCCACTATGGCCGCATGTATACTCACGGCACTGGCGGAACCAAGGGCCGCGAGGAGGATCTCTGCGAAGCCCTCCGCTGCCTGGGCCAAGGCCTCCACTGCGTCGAGGATTTTGGCGCCCACACTAACTACACCGAGCTCGCTCTCCGTGAGTTGGGCTTCCACAACGTCTTCCCCCACACTGGCACCGCCACTCAACTCAACCTCCATGGAAAGCAAGTCTTCCCTCTTGTCACTGGTACTTTCGGCGGCGTCGACTTTCTGCACTCCGTCCTGGGCGAGGCCAACGATCACTTCACCCAGTCCAACGTCGATACCTCGGAGATCGATGAGCTGAATGTCCAGCTCGGTAATGCCTCTGGAAGCTCGGGGAAGCGCTCTAGCAGTGGGGGTTCTTCTGGTGGTGATGTCGAAGCTTTGACCAGCCTCCTGAGCAAGATCCCCGGTACTGGCTCTCTCTGCAAAGAGGCTGCCCAGCTGAAGGCCTCATCAGACGCCCAGGCTGCTGAAAATGCTCGGATGGGCGGTGCTGGTTACAGCAGCTCTCGCGCCGACCCCGCATTCTCTGCCCCTCCTGGCTCTGTTGGAGGCCCCCCGGGCCCCGGCATCCCCGGCATGAGCCCCAACTTTGACCCTCAGTCCGTGGTCCCCAAGATATATCCTATCCTGGAATTTCGCGACAAGGTGGTGCGTGCTATCAGCAGCGTCATTTCCAAGATCCCGGGCCTTGAGGCTGTTGTCGAGAAGATTTCAGAGCGTGTGACTATGTTTGTCTTCGCTCTACTGGCTCCATTCGTACAGCCTCTTATTACTGCTGCTTCGAAGCAGCTTAAGACCGGTTCGTCTGCAGTCATTGACGCCAGCGGCAAGCATCAGTACGAACCTTGGACGGATCCCTACTGCACCGATCCGACGCACTCCCTCTTGTCCAAGGACCACTTTTCAAACGTCCTTAATGAGCCTGCCGGCCAGATCGCTTCTACCATCCTGCAGTACATTGCGCCCCGTGTCATTTATGCCATGGACCATCCAAATGTGCCTGTGGACGAGGTCCTCAATGACGTCGTGCGTGTATTCCACCATCCTGCAGCACGCGACAGGCATTGCGAGCTGCACCGCAGCATGTTCTCCGTTGTCGAGAAGTGGGTTCACTCTCGTTCCGACAAAGGACATGGCCTCAACAACATCCTTGGCTCCGAGTCTGTCCGCGCCGGCAAGAACCACACTGGTGAACAAGGAGGTCACGGGCACGGAGGCCATGGAAATGGCGGTCATGGGGGCCCCGCTGCTCACACTAGCTCTAGTAGTGGCGGTGGTGGGCCAAGCTTAGGCAACTTTGGCGGCCTCGCGAATCTTGGAGGTTCTGGAGGAGGGAGTTCCAGCGGCGGCGTTGGAGGTCTGCTCGGCAACATTGGGAAGTTGACTGGCGGGAACAACCCGCTTAGCAGCTTCCTGGGTGGTAGCGGTGGTAAGCGCGAGGTCGACTCGCCGCCGCAGACATACAGCCCTGGCCCTTCGCATACCCAAGCGAACTTCCACCCATATGGAGAGCATTACTCTCAGTCTCCGGGCCCGCATGGCTACCAGTATCAGCAGGAAGCGCCATTGCCGCCAGGTCCTCCACAGACCAATCCGGCAGATCCGTATGCCTTCCCGAGCCAGTACCAGCAGGGCTGGCAAGATGGTGGTCCACAGAGCGCACCCTACGGTCAGCAACCTCCCCCACCTCATGGTGGTTATGGTGGCCCACCTCCAGGTCCGTACGGCCAGCAAGGACATTGGGGCCAACAGCCACCACCTCCCCCATCCGGGGGCTACTGGGGCGGCCAGTACTAGATCGCCTCCAGTCTGCAATTGCGGAAGGTGAGTGAACGGTGCATTTTTCACTGGTTTGGTTAAGTGAGCTTTGGAGGAAAAAATGGTCGGAAGGATCGGTAGATACCCAGTAAGGCAACATCGGCAATAGGTTGGGTTGCAAGTAAGGGTTTGGCGATTGAGGTTGGACGGTTTTGCGGTTGGATTGGCTGTGGCTGCTTTCTACGATTATGCACGCACTAGATATGATTTACGCCTTCTGTGAAGTTACAATGCTTTACCCATTTGTGAGTGTTGCATGTGAAACGATACATTTCAGGTATTAAAATATCGCTTTCACATGGAAGATCTCGAGTCGTAGCATGACCTCACGGACCGAAAATGTAACGATGGCTTAGAGTGACATAAGACAATCGGCCGAAACAGCCTTGCGTCTGTGTGAAAATCATGTTGTTCTACTCCTCAATGCATAGCAGGCATTAATATACTAGCTGTGAGCCCTTTCGCATCTTTTCCAAGAGCCATGGCACGGGCCCCATCTGTGCCATATCGGAAGACCAGCCCCATTTGGATTCGTCAAGAACTTATTTCTTCTGCTTGGCCAACTTCTCGGTCTCCTTCTGCAACTTGCTGATGGTATCTTCCGAAGCCTCGACCTCGCCGCGGTCCGCCTTGACCTGTAAGAGAGCGCAGAGGTTAGCAATTGGGGGGAAATACGGGAGAGACAGAAACGAGCAGCAGAAAGATTGTGGTGGGGGTGGGGGGCCGTACGATCGATTCGCTGTCGGAGGCGAGCTCGTCCTTCCAGTGACCCTTGCCCTCCTTGGACTTCTTCAACGAGTCCCGCTTGTGCTCCTCGACCTCCTGGTGACGGCCCTCTTCGTCTGCAATCGGGGCACGTTACAAGTCAGCGAAAAACTCCTTTTGCTAAGCCGCCATCATCGTCGAAGCTCGACCATTTGCTCAGTGAAATACGGGTCCTTGGCATCGGCAGCAGCGACAAACACTCTCGACCAAAAAGCTCTCCCTGGGGAAAAGTCCGAAAGACCGGGGCATAATTGGATCAGGACCCAATATGGATGTCTTCGCAGATGAAGTTTCTACGTGGACTGATGGAGCTGTTGGGGGAGCAATGCCGCTACGGTTTGCCGAGCCAGCCCTTCACATGAGAACGGGGCCTCAATGTCTCCAGCGGGATTGCCTTACGCAGCTTCGATTCCTTGCCGGCGAACCTCAACGCCGTTGTTTGGAAGCCCATGCGCTGGGCGGCGAAGATGGGAGTGCGCGGGACGCGGGCGAAACTCCTGAGGGCGGACATGGCTGCGTATGTTTTTTTTTGTTCTGGGGTACGCGGACTGGAATCGGCGATGGGGGCGGCTGGTTGCTGAGATGGGAACAGATGTGTAAGTGTAAAGGTTCAATGGCGATGAGAGTGTGTACGCGATGAAGTGAGGAGCGGAGGCGGGGAACAGAGGGAGCTCCATCTCAGCATTGAGCCGTGAGCCCAGGGCGCCGCGGGCTGACTGGAAGACGTACCTGAATGGCAGCTGCAGGAGTTGGGGATGTGGGGTGGGAGAGGAGAACTGGTGTGGAGATTCGATGCAGGTGGCAGGTGGTACAGCTCTTGTAGGGAAACGGGTTCGCGGCTTCCCGCGTGTCTTTGGGCGCTGCCGTGGGGGAGCTTTCCATCATCGCATGCATGTCGTCATCGGATTGGTCCGTGCACAGTCGCTATTACGTTGCGCATCTCTCAAGCCTGCGAGTCGTCAATCCGTCACTCATGGCCATCTCCACTCCTCACATCTGCCAGTCCCTTTCAGCTCCAGCAATGAACCGTTGCACCACTCCGCAATCAGCTCGGGATGTTCACGCGGCGGCAGCACATGCAAGGACTTTACCTGCAGGAGCTGCATCAAAACACCTGTGGAATGTTTTGTCCCCGTAAGCAAGCCAGAGCTGGAAGGTTAGTGGTACACAAGACAAAGGGCGAGGCGACAGGGAGTCACGGGCTGTCAGTGCGTCTCTTCAAAACTCACGCATGCACGAGGGTCTTGCTAGGGACAGGCTAATGTCCGCCGAGCCAGGAATCGACTAGCTTGATCTGACAGATGCATTCGGTCTCTAAAGTGATGGCCAGGGCTGTTGCACCTGATGCCCTGCATACAAAAGAACGACAGAGACCGCAAAGACGTATGGAAAAGTAAATTCATCCCACGCCAGCAGATGAGCAATGAGGAAAAGCCTGTGTAGGAGAAGAGAAGCCATGAGTTCGTCCCAGCGTACATGCATCTTTGAAGTGTGTATCCGTGGAAGAAGACGAATCAAAGAACAGAAGACCCGGAGCGGGCCGGTTGGACGAAAGACAATGCGCTTTGTTCCTCTGCCTCGCAAAGGCAAAGGCAGATGATAGTAAAAGTGAGAAAGAGCTAAACGACATTCCCAACCGACACCACCGCTAGATTTCTTGTGCATCAAAAACAAGGACTTTCGCCGTGGTATACCAGCAAGACCCAACCCGTTGCAAGACAACACCGTGACTACCGCCAAATCCAACCACCATGAGGTCCCGCTAACATAGGAAATGTGTCCCACTCTGCGCGGCAGATAGTTCAGACATCAGACCGCCCAGTCCGAAATAACACCTCTTTATGATTTTTCTTGATGAAAACCGAAAAACACCGTGGTACGCAACCCAAGCCGTAACGATGAAATGCCGTCAGAACGCTGAAGCCAACATGACAATGCTAGACGCGCGATCTATCGAAATGAAACGTTTTTGTCGTTTTTCACCACATTGCAACGCCGTCGTCCAGGATGTAGTGGGTATCCCTAGGAGAATTTGTCGTCGACCTTTGTACAAAGAGAACGTAGTAGCAGAATTATAAACGGATCCTCCGGGAGCGGCGGGTATTATAGCAATAGAGATCCGGAAGAGAAGGGAGAACACCCACCAGCCTCAACAACGCAGCACGCTGCAATGCGATCCGATAGAGCTGCGTCCAGCACTCAACGCCGACAAGCCCGTTCACCAGCGGCGCGGCATGAACTGCTGCTGCATCTGTCTCGCGGGAGACACGGACGGCGGAGGGCTGGCGACGTTGCGCGTGCTGGGGTCGACGATGGGGATCGCGTTGCGCGTGCGCTGCGCGAGCGGCTGGTGCAGCTTCGTCTGAGTGGGCTGGAAGCTGGCGGGTGTGAAGGAGCTAGAGGCAGACGAGAGGACGAAGCTGGGAGTGGGCTGAAGCTGGTGCTGCAGCGGGGACGAATCGGGCGACCCGCTCGAGAGCGACGATCGGTCCGAGCCGGAAGAGTGGATGGATTGCAGCTGCGCGGCAGCACATTAGCCATCAAAATTCATCAAAATTCCATCGCGCCGCGACAGCGCTGTAATGCATAGCCCTCGGCTAGCACGCATAAGCACTTACATCGTCGTCGGTCAGCAGGTGGAACGGGCAGAAGATCTCGTCGTCCTCGAGGTCGAAGGAGCGAGCGGCCTCGAAGTCGCGACGGAAGGCGAGGATGGCAGGCGCCTCGACGACCTCCTTGGTAGGCCTCACGTTGCGGAACTGCTTGTGGTTGTGGGCAGCCTGCGAACGAGGTTGTCTCCGGGGGCGGCCGCCGGGGTGGTGCTGCTGCGAGTGGTTCATGTGGATGTTGTGGTGGGGGGCACCGTAGTAGAAGTTGGAGGTAGACATGTTTGGTGGTCGATGAGGGTGCTAGGCGACGAGCGCGGGGTACTGATAAAATGCGTGGTTGCGGTGGAGAGAGCGGCGTGGTTCGAGGGCTGGCCTTGGTCACGGTCTGGGTCACCCGACGGTCGGGATCGGAAGCGTCACAACAAAGGCGAAACAAAGGGATGCGGCGGGACTCGCGTGCGCGTCGAAAGCAATGCGGAAGCGCTGAGAATCGAAAGCGGAGGAGGGGTTTTGTGAGAGCGGTTGCGGGCGAGAAGGCGTTGGCTGGGAGGCTGGTGTACAACAAGAAGGCGGCTGTCGGTGGACGAGGGGGTGAGGGGGGAACTGGGTGCGAGGCGGCCTAGTAAATGCGCGAGGCGGCCCAGTAGGTGCACAGAGCCTGGCCGGACGAGCTACGACAAAAGCGACTAGCGAGTCGCCACCACCACTGCCGCGCCTGTCCGTGTGTCTCGCAGCCGCCTCCCTGTCTCCCGCTCTCGAGGCTCCCAGCGCCACGCCCTCAGAGCCTGTACCGCTCCCACGCACGCCCGCCGCGAGAGCTGCGCGTGCCTCGAGCCGCCATTCTGCGCTGCGCCGCCTTCGCCCGGGAACCGGCGCCCACGGATCGAGCAATCTTCCAGAGCAGACCCCAGGAACGCGTAGTGGGCTAGGCCATGCCCTTCTGGTGCGCCTAATGCAGGGCCGTCCAATCATCACCGCGCCGGCACAGCCCCTCGGATCGAGTTGGCGCTCAGCGCCCGTCAACGGACTCGACGGCCGTCACGGCGTAGCGCAGACCGCTCCTTTGCACCTCGTTCGCCAGCCCCAGCCCCGTCCTGCACCCTGGGGTGCCATCTGATCAGTCCGCCGTTCCAGAAGCCCGCGCATGCGAGCAGCCCAAGTCCCTCTTGGGCAGCCGAGTCCCACGCCCGCCCCGAAGCTCCACCGTGTGTGGCAGCCGCTTCGTTGGCACGCTGCCCTGGCCTGGCATGGGCTCCCGCACTTCCGCTCGGCGGCCCTGCCTGCGCCCCGTAGCTCAACCCTTCCGCCTGCGCACTAGAAGGCAGTACAGCACCCTTCTTGACCGCTGCGTCGTGGTTGCGTGCCAATAGCCGCCGTGCCCGCGCGCAACACCAGGCTGGTTCGGTGCAGCGCAGCCGGCTGCCGTCTCGCGTCTGGCCTGTCCTTTTTGGTCCGACAGCGCCCGAAGCGCCAGCTCTCGGCGTGGAAGCGTTGACGTAAGCGCCGGCCCGCGGTGTTGCATGGGCGGGCCTGCGGCTATTTCCCCACGCTCCCAGCTGCTGTGCCAATCTTGCGCTGGCTCGAGTCGGCCGTCAAGGGGGCCAGCCACCAGCGGCTGCCTCGAGCAATCGTTGGTGGTGTGCACCCTTCTCGGGGTGATCCGCATGATGTGGTGAATCAGACCCCGACGCCGCTCGCCTGGCGCCGGTTTGCCGCTTGGGGTGACCTGTCAGCTTGGCGATTGCGACAGCCGCCTGGGGTGTGTCCCTCCCGCCGGACCTCGATTCGCTGCGTCGCACTGGTGGCCACCAGCTCGGATCACCCGTTGATGGTCCGATGGCCTTTGGCACTCGTCCCTACGCCCGGCTCGAGGCCTGGAGAATGCTGAATCCCCAGCCCACAAGCCCTCGGCATTGCCTGGCCTCTTGAAACTCCGGAATGTTGCGGGCTTTGTTTCAGCCCCAACGTCGCGGCCGCGCGCATGAGAATGCGGACTCCGATCGACGCAGCCGGCGGCGGCAGAGACAAAGCGGAAACAGGCAGGGCGTGTAGGGCAGTAGGCGGCTCTGGCTCCTGCCCTCGCGCGGACTTGCTCCCAGCGGCGCCACCGGTATCAATCGAGTTAAGACGGGCCATCAACCTCACTCCAAACGAGTTTCATGAGCGCATAGACTGTTTTGGGCGATGGTAAAGGCAAGCAGGCTTGCGGCTCTTGGCCGTCATGTATCCTCCAAGGCTCAGGAGACAGCCGTCGCCATCGAACATGAGGTGTTGTTGGCGACGGCGATCTGCGCGGCCCATGACATCTTGCGGGCAGGTGGTCGAGCTCCAGCTGCGCCTTCGCCGCGCCTCGTCATCGGGAGACGGTGATCAGCACGGCCTGCCCCAAATGCTGGCGAAATTTCGGGCAGGCCAGTCGCTTCGCCGAGCTCGCCGGGATATCATCACCACGTCTCAGCCTTACCGCCGAATGGGGCGTCGATGGCCGTGCGGAATCCAGTGCATTCAATCGGCACACGAATGGAACAATGGAACAATGGACTGGCGACTCTGCTGCAGTCGCGAGGTTGCGATGGTCGGATTGAGAGATGAGTCCGGATGGATCGATGGTGAGTGCATCCACGATATGGGCATTGGGCACAGGCATTTGGATAGGCTTCGGCTAGAGCGGTTGACGAAATGACCATGCAATATTGTCGCGTGGCGGGGAGCGCTCATCTCCATCTCGCAATGGCCGTGGCGGGGCGCTCCGGTGTCGCTTTGGAGCGAGATGACACGCGCTAGGCCGGAAGCAGCGGTGTTCTAAACTTAGGAATGCAGAGAGAGCCGGGCGTGATCACCACGCGGTTCACTGCCTGGCGCTCAAAACATCAACACCAAACTTCCCCGCCGACAGAGCATCCCGACTTCTGTTTGCGCGCTTGGGCAAAGGTGCGTTGCGCCAAGGCCTGCACGCTCTCGTCAGCCCACCCATGGTTCGCAAACCTGCCGCAGGCGGCTAAGCCCCGCTCTGTTCTGCAGCTTGGTCACACCAATCCAGCTGCGCGCCTGCCCAGCCGCTGCCATTGGCCTCTCGACTTGCAGAACACAGCCTGCCGCCATGTTCACAGCAACTCAAGCTGATGTGTGTCGGCGCTACCGAACCCACGGCAGCGAGGCTGACTTCGCGTGCGTCTGCCAGCTCCAGCACGTTGGGTTGTACCTGGGTGGCCTATGGCGCAGCAGCCTTAGCGCCTAGCGCGATTCAGCGACAGGGGAGCCCTTCCGCTGCGCCTCTCCAGCCTCTTCACTCAGCTCGTCTGTAGGCAGATGCCTTCGCCCTCAATGTAGCCTCGTCGGGCTAGGGTAGCGCTCAAAAGCGCCTCCATGTTCCCCAGTCCCACAAACTACGCACATTCCGCAGACTACACGTCCCGTCGTCAGCATGGCTGACCCGCTTACTGCCCTTGGCCTTGCTTCCAATGTCGTCCAGTTCGTTGCCTCCACCAACGGCCTGATCGGCAAGCCTAACGGACCCTACCGCACGGCCGAAGATGACACGCTAATCCGATACCCCGTGCTGGAAACCATCACCAGAAGCCTTGTGCATCTTAACGATGGAATCAAATTCACAGTCACTCGGTATCGCGAGAAGGAGGAGGTGGAGAGTAGACATCAGCGGGTGAGGCAGCGATTGAAGCATTCGAAGCCCGCAGAGAAGCCGGTCGAGACGGACGAGGATCGAAGAGCGCGGCTGCACGAAGAGAAACTGATTGAGATTGAGGAGCACCTCTCTAATCTGTGCAGCGACTGCAACAACGTCGCCCAGGAGCTTCTGGGAGCACTGTCCGACCTGAAGTCAAAGTCAAAGGATACCGAGGCAACATGGACTACATTTCGCCAAGCGCTGCTCACTCTCTGGACCGAGGAGGACATCGATGCTCGCACCAAGGTTCTCCAGCAGTGCCAGGACAAGCTGGGTCAGGCCGTGCTTGAGTCTCTGCAGGAGTTTGTGGATTTCAACGGCATCACCTATCAGAAATTTCTCGACGATTTAGTTGCTCGCACAGAGAAGGACGAGACCCGTTTTAACGGACGGATCAATGAGCTCGGCAGGGACGAGAATGGCCAGCTTCAAGACCCGAAAAAATTGGACGCCTTGAAGAAGCAACGGGACGAAGTCCTAGAAAAGCATCACTTCCAAAAAGAGATCCTCGAGACCTTCATACAGAACGGCGGCGGGCAGGAGCCCGCCTCCTTCTTGACCTTGCTTGTGGAAACAGCGAAAAGGCGGAGGGATGAGATTGTTCAGAGACAGGTTTTGGAAAAGCTCAGATTCCATGATATGAGGAGCCGCTATCAAGAGATTTCGGAAGCGCACAAGGAGACTTTCGAATGGGTGTTTGTGGGAACTGATCATGTCAAAAGTACGGGCGGTGCTGATCATGGTCGATCGGAATTCCCGGTACCACTCAGAGCCCCGCCTCTCGAGCAACGCAACTCAGATGTGGTGCCTGCGAACAAACACCTGACCATTACAGACGGCGGGGCTCTGAAGAGGGGTTGGTGGAACACTCTCCTTCAAAGAAGGTACTCCGACAAAAACGAACGGTCTCCCGACTGGGACAACTACCGAAAGTGGCTTGAAGAGGATGGCTCACTCTATTGGATCAAGGGAAAGCCGGGCGCTGGGAAATCCACACTAATGAAGCTTCTCCATGATGACGAGCGTCTCAAACGCTATCTTCAGACATGGAGTGGTGACTCCGAGCTGGTCATCATGGGATTCTTCTTCTGGAACTCTGGAGAAGTCATGCAAATGTCCAAGGAAGGCTTATTGCGTGCACTCTTGTACCAGGCTGTCGAGAAGCGTCCACAGTTAATCCCTGAACTTCTCCCCGCCCGCTGGGCATACAACACTCTCTTTGGCCCCGATGACCGCCATTGGACCTTAGCGGAGCTGGAGCGCGCTTTCAAATCCCTTGTATCGGACGAATCGAGAAAATACTTCATCATGATCGACGGTCTGGATGAATACAAGGGAGACCCCAAAAAGCTGACCGAGTTCCTTCTGGAGTGTGGTGCGAATGATCAGCACGTCAAGATATGTGTTTCTAGTCAACCGTGGGACGTTTTCGACACGGCTTTCCAAGGCAAACCCTCACTCTCACTGGAACGACTGACAGAAGCCGACATTGAACTGTACGCCAGAGAACAACTTTCGGGAAATGACTCGTTCCACAAGCTGCAGATCGAGGAGCCGACCAAGATTGACAGGCTTGTCCATGCCATCGCCCAAAAGGCAGACGGGAGTTTTCTGTGGGTTCAGATTGTCACGGCGTCCTTACTCGAGGGTTTCCAGGAGATACATGGCATCCAGGAGTTGCAAGTTCGTCTCCGACAATACCCCCCAGGCCTAGAGGAGCTTTTCGAAGTGACTTGGTCTCGGATAAAAGAGGATGACTTTCAGCAATCCTCCCGGATATTCCGATTGATTCAAGCAGCTGGCGCTCCAATGTCCCTGCTTTCCATACATTATGCAAACGAGGGCCCTGACAAAGCCCTGGAAGACGACTTCAAACCCTTGACATCCGCGGAACTGGATGCCATCGCTGAACATACGCGGCAACAGCTGCACACCCTTTGTGGAAACATGCTCGATGCGCCGTCTTTTGACGAACACGGTGCTTGGGCCACGGTCCAGTACATACACAAGTCTGTGGAGGAGTTCCTTGAGAAGGAAGACACACGAGATTCCATTCAAAGCGGCTCGGCCGAATCAGATGAGGATATCAAGCTGGCTCTTTGCACCGGATACCTCCGCAGCCTAAAGAAGACTGCCCCATCCCCAGCCCCTCCTTTCGAGCGCTTCCAACAACTCGCCACGCAGTGTCTCAAGTTCTCGGGAACGATTGAAAAGGAGAACGGGAAGAAGAACCTTGCCATCCTCACCCAGCTCGACCGAGCCGCGACCTGCCTCCTCGGGCAGAACAACCCCGAGCAGGAGCAATGGCGCAGGCGCATCCAGTCCTGCGTCCCGCTCGTCAGCAACCCGCACTGGACGAACGCCTGCCCGCAGCGCACGGGCTCGTCGACCTTCTTCGACTTCGCCTTCCTGGCCGGCTTCTACTCGTACGTCGAGCACGCGCTGCGCGAGGGGGAGCAGCACCAGCTGAGCAGCCTGCTCGCCACGGCCGTGAAAGACGAACGCATCGACGCCAAGTTCGTCCGCCTGCTGCTCGACCACGGCGCCCGCCCGAACGAACACGGCGCCGGCGCCGGCGCCGCCGCGTACAAAACGCCTTGGTACCTCCTGCTGTCCAGCATGGCTGCCGGCATCGAGGTGCAGTCGAACCTCAGCCGCGAGGAGCGGGTTCGGCTCGGCGGGATGGCCCGGCTTTTCCTGGCGCATGACGCTGACCCGTTCGTCACGGTGCGAGGCAGCGCCGCCGAGGATATCGTGGCGAAGGCGGTCGGCAGTGTGGACCGGGAGCTTGCGGGCGAGGTTGTGGCCGCGTTGGAACAGTCGAAGAAGAAGAACGAGCATATGAAGCGGAAAAAGAGCATTATCAAGAAGTTGAAGCAGTTTTTGAAGTCTTGATTGGGTTTGGTTCTTCGTCTTGAAGCCTCGAGGCCTTGACTGTTTTTGTCTTTCCCTTTTGTCTTTTATGATTCCCAATAGCGTTGGAGTGAGTATTAAGCGTTGGCGCTGAGATTATGTAATGTTTCCTTGTAGAAACTGTTTTGTTTATAGATAGTTGACTAGCTGGCGACCCATATTTTAGGTCCTTAGTGCCAGCTAGTATCAAGTAAGCAAATTGGAATTTTCGTTATCACCTACGGTGGTCTTTTCTACTCTTCTACTGTAGCAGCCAATACACGGAATATCTTTAATGCCAGCCTTGCGCTCAGTCTATGGCAGTCCTGGCCTCCATCCAACCAAGATATAAGCCCCATTCAGCCGGCCTCTTTAGCCAGCATAGGATACTAGCCCCTTGCAGTCCCGAGAACCAGCGACGAGAACCCAAAGATTCAGCATAACGCGGGCAACTGGCGATCTTGCTGGATAAGTCGATCTCAATCGCCGGCAGTTCAGGAGACTACAACCCATGCGGGAGAGAATCCAAAGAGTCCGGACGAGCATGCCCGCTCGCTCAGTCCGGAATCGGTACCGTACGGACAGCAGAAGGACGACATTGGGTCAAAGCATACCTCTTCGTTTCAATGGGCTCCAAGATTGCCAACGCTCGAGGGCTGGTGGTTTTTTCGAACCTCTGGGGGTTCTCGGCGCAGCTGCTGCGCTCATTGGGACGATCGTGGTTCTGAGCAAGTACGATGACGAACCGCAGCTGGAGTGGGATGGCATCTCCCTTAACTCGTTGGTGTCGTGGCTCAGCACCTTCGCAAAAGTCTGCATTCTGATGCCCATGACCAAAGGCTTGAGCCAACTGAAGTGGGTGTGGTTTGCCGAGAAAGAGCGCCCGTTGTCCGACGTTGCAGTCTTCGTTGCGGCTAGCCGTGGCCTTGTTCGAAGCGCCGAGCTGTTGTGTCATCTCAGAGCAAGGTCGGTCGGCATGGCTTTCCGTGGTAGCTCCAGTAATTGACTGTATTCGCAGACACTTCGCTGTTCTTGGAAGCGCCGCTGTTATTTTGGGCCTGACCCCTTTATCAAGAATCTCATTCACCACTACGCAAAGGCTGTGTCCGACAGCGATCAGGTAGCCCGGCTCGCCAATGCTTCTACTTACGAGTCGCTTGGGCCGGGCATAGGTGCAGACAGTGTGTGTTTCGACATATCCACACAAGGATTCTGCTAATAGAAACCAGTCTACTACGTCGACCCAGTTCTGAAGTCTAATGTATACAGCGCTCTCATCAACACTGATCCCACAGCGGCGTGCGCAGCCCCGCAATATCTCTGCAGCACCGGAAACTGTAACTGGGGGCCCGTGTCCACCTTCGAATATTGTTCAAGGTGCTCGGATGTCAGTGAACGAACACTTGGATTATGGCTGCCCTATCAGATCGGACTCATTTCGCAAGAACTGCACCGTGTCCCTTCCGGATTCGGGGTATGCTCTGCGGTACAGACAGATGTCGCCGAACGTCTCGAACGGAGCTGTCGTGAAAATGGGGTCCAACACGGCCAAGAGCAACGCCCCGTCGCTGACGTACAATTCGATCCGCGCCGTGGTCAACGACTCCGGGCTGGTCGAGCCGTCGGGCGACAACGCCGTCCCCCAGCAACCTCGACTCCAACATCACCTTCCTCGGCACCGAGTGCGCTATCGTCCCATGCGTACGCAGCTTCAACGATTTCGTCGCCAATGGCACCTACCGCGAGCACGATCTGGGCACATGCTATGGCTCCAACGGAAGCATCAGCACATGGATGGCCTCGCACGTCGACCCACCGTGGGGTCTCGAGCACGGTGTGTGGCCGGGACAGATGTTTGGTATCCGCGATGGGGAGGGTGCTCAAGACGCTGCTGGACTAGCTCGCGCTCATTCCAAAGCTTTGCGCTCCGGGAAGCAGCCGCAACATCGATGCGGGAACCACATGAGAGACGCTCCTCATAGAGTATGTGGTCTAGATCGCGATGCTGACGACGATGGATGTGTCATTTGTGCCATGGTTCTGTAAGTCAAACGCCTCTTGTCAAAAGCCACTGCGGAATCTCGAGTCCAAGGTCTTAGTGGCTGTGGGAGTGAGAACAGGGGGGCTTTGGTGCCACTTCTCCTTCTGATGAGAGGAACTTGAATCTACGGCTGAGCACTTGACGCACGGGAAGCAGATTCTCGTCATAGTGAAAGATTATTTGTCACCCCAAAATGCTGAAAGAGAAAGCTTCAAATCAATTGCGAGATATCTAAGCAAGCCGGCATCGCTGTAGCGAGAGTCATTCTATAAAGAAAGTCGTTTCAACCATATAAAGTACCATCCGCCCCATCGAGAACAGAGCGTGTACTCAGCCCATCGCCCAGGGCCAAGGAAAAAGATTTCCGAAGCTCCTGGGCCCGTCTTTTCAGGTCCTAGCCATGTACCTGGCTCCAATTGTCAGTCTGGTCTGCGAAACCATAGGGTCCCGCGGAGGAACACTTACCTTACTGGCAGGTGTAGGTTGCCAATCCCTTGTCCATGGCGCAGAGACCGCTGCAGCAGCTGTTGACGTCGTTGATGCATTCAGCTGGTCCCCAGACTCCGTCAGTAGATGTACAAAAAAAAGGACTTCAAAACGTGGACCTACCGCCGTTCGCGATGCACCTTGCCTGCAGAAGGCCCGAGGCCTCCGGTGCCTCGCTCGCCGGAGCGGCAAGTGCGGAGGCGAGGAAGAGAGTGATGACGGAGACAGAGAAACGCATGGTGAAAGGTGGTTGATGTTTTGGTTTGAGTGGTGTTTGAAGAAGCTGAGTGAATGGTGTCTGAGCTGATGAGTTTGATGCTCAGTTCGAAGGCAGAAGGGAGCATTTTATACCCATTCAACTCCCCGGCTGTGTGGGGTCTGGGAATCTAACGAGCCGCTTCATGGTGATGGATAGCGTCGGCCGGTTGATGCGGGACCGCTCAAGCTGTAGCCTGGCATCCAACTCTCGCAAAAAATTCTTGGATGTGGTGTTGGTTTCGAGCCAATACTGTCCTACCGTGTGGGGTATGAGATCCATCGAGCCATGTCACGATGGTGTAGAGCGTCAGCCGGATGACGCGGAACCGCTCAAGCTGCGGCCCAGCATACAATTCGAGGCAAAACATGGTTGAATGTGGTGTTGGTCTCGAGTCGATACTGCGCTGGAGGTTACCGCCCTTGTAATCCTGCTGTGCTTACTCACATGGGTCACGATCCTGCTCGGGTGGGGCGTCGTGGCATTGCTTGGCCCGGTTGTGGCTGAGTGTCAGTCAAATGGTCGCTGAGGATTCTTCAGGTACCGAACAAGTAAGCCGGGGACTCCTTCCAGCCCAAAGCCCTACGTGTATACTGTTTCTGGTCATGCGCAGCTTCGTATGTCACGGAGTGGGGGCCATTCCAGATGTGGGGGGTCTAACGGTCTAACCTCGACTGATGCTTCGGCCCACATATCCTATCGGCCGGAAGCTGCAGAGGATGCATGCGATAGGCCGCTCGTGTCAGACTCCAACACATTGTAATGGGGTAGGCTCGATCAAGAGGTGAGCAAGACGGGCAGCAACCTGCTTGGGCCCGGGGAGACTGCGACAGCACTCTAGTCGAATTATAATGCTCATGATACGACGGCCTTTTCTAATATATAAACTTAGTGGTTCAGCCCTACGAATTCTAGTAGGCAGCCTTGTAGATATGTCCCACACTTCCAGCAACAACTTGCGCCTCAATTACCCCGATCAATCACACGAGGCTCCCGTATACCTTCTGCGCAGCTTCCTTGCAATAAGCAACAGTGCGATGTTCAGCTCGTCCTCCATTTTTGATCCTTCGGTTGAGATAACGTCGCCAATAGGCTGATTAGAGCAGGGGTGGAAAAAAATTGCTCCGATTCTCGGCAGCTTTCCATCCCAAACAGGGACAGCACACGCAATACACGACAAGGATCTTATAGCCAACGACACGTTCGCATGTCTGATCACCGCAATACTTTCCTAATCCAAGAAGCTGGATTCTGGAATGGGGCTCAGTGAACCATGTCCAAATCCTTTGATCCTCTTTTGGATACCAGGCAGCAAATTCGGATTCGGGTCATCCACCATGTCCTTTTGGACAGCAGACACCACAGCGGACTTCGAGTCATCCTAAACAGGTTGGGGATCTCGCGCCTGTGGCAAATATGGTCGGCAAGCAGCTTCGATCTCGGGGTTAAGAGAGGGAGTGCACCGACTGTTGAACAAAACCGGGGCCAAAACCGATGGTGGGCGCGATCCAGTGCACCGACGGCTGCTACTGGTGAGCATTGCAACCCGACCGGCTTGGGGAAGGTTGGCCGACTGGCTACCATAATTTACGAGCATCTGAAGGCCAAGGCTAAGCTGCATTCCGGCGCTTCGCGTCCATGGTACATGAGGCCGTCCCTTGTTCTGCTGCATCGGTCATCAATAGCAATTCAAGAAGGTCACCGCAAAGTATTTTCCAACATCTCATGAACGAGGGGCGACAATGCAGTTCAAGTACGCCTTCACCGTCCTCTTTACCCCCAAGGCTTCGACCGCGTCTAGCCTCGAAGAGGAGTCTAAGGTCGAGAAGAGGCGGTCTTGACAAGCGGCGTGGGAGTTGCAATTCGCTCGTGATTTAGTTCGCTTGCATCGAACCGCCGTAGTGTCAACCACACCACCACAGGATACCGCAACGCACATGCCGACGACTGTGACGGCCACGTCCAGTAGCACCTTGCACTTGGAGGACGGCTTTAAAGGGTTGTGGTGCGACAGTTAAGCGTGGCGTGGGTACTGTGCATGAGTTACAGTCTACGATATAACGTGAAGGATACAAAATGAATGCTTGCTTGCTCACAAAGTATTTGGTTCTCAAGTTTTTCCATGACGACATTCCGGCGTATCATCCAGTGGCGAGGACATCCCGGGACATGTCATGACACCAACGCCCACATCTCCTCTCGCGTCATCCATGTCGGCTTGGATGGCGGCGAAGGTGGCGGTGGAGGAGGGACGGTTGAGGGATTGCAGTTCCCGGATGAAGGACTCGGCGAGCGGGCGGGAGGCGTCGGAGACGTATGTGAATGCCACCTGCGGATCGTGCTGCTTGTGAGGAAGTGGCGGTGGAGATGTAGAGACTGGCCGTGGGGTGTTCTGCTGCCAGAGCCTTCACGATTCCTTCCCCGATGCCGCGAGCACCGCCGGTGACGATGGCAACTTTTCCTTGGAGAGACATGGTGGTGAGCGTGGTTTGTCAGTTCCTCAAAACGACTGCAGTAGCCCCATGTCTCCGGGTGGGGCTGAAGTCGGAGGTTCGCCAAGGCCAATCCAGACGCTGTTAACACCGTTGCGTAAGCGGAGCAACAGCGAAAAAAATAATAATAATAAAACGGTGGCTCGTCGGCGAACCCACAATGTCCGTGCTAGACGAGCCCTCGGTGCGGACAAGCTCTTGCGAGAATATGAAGCTTCTTCCCCTCTCATGCCTCTCGTTGAGCTTTTGATCTACATGTCGCCGACCCCAAAGTCGGCCGCGCAAAAATCCAGGCCAAAGCCCTCGAGACCCGGCACCGCCACGAGTTCCAGCGGCTGAGTCCGGGCGCCGGTCGTCTCCGGAATCTGATCGAGGTTCATCTGGTCCGGCTCCTTGAGAAAGTTCTCGACGTAGCCTCCAAGGCGGGCCTCAGCGTCGTACTGCAGCACCTCCGACAGCCAGCTCGTGGTCGTGCATGTTCTGGGGCAGGCTCGTGCAGGATGGGACAGGCGGGGTGGTAGTGGGCGAAGTAGTCGTCCAGCAATGGCCGGCGGCCGGTGGTGGGCTGTGGGCCTCTCCTCCGGCGGAGCTTCCGGCGGACGGCGAGCGCGGTGGAGGCGCTAAGCTCGTTCAGGACCTTGAGCTTTGCAGCGCACCTTGCGCCGCTTGCATCCGTCACACGCCTGGTTGCGCCGCGCGGATACTCCAGAATTGTAGTTGCAGAGGGAGAGAGGACGGTGCGGCTCGGATAAAGGCCGAGGCAGATGGATCTAAGGGCTCGACCAGCCCCTAAACGGGCTAGTCGCAAACTTAAAAGCACGCTAGAACATCGACATATATATATATTGTTGGCACCCTTAGTACTGTAGCCATGGCGCCCTCAAACAGCTTACTTAACAGACCACATAAGGACATGTAACGTTACGTTTTCTTTTCCATGTGTTCCTGTGAAGCCGTACAGTCCATTTTAATGCGATATTCATATCAACCGAAGGACAAATTGGCTCGCCTAAAGCACAGTGACAAGTAGGCAGCCACGAAACTATAAGCGAAGCACATAGCAAAGACATTTCCATTCATAACTTGAGTTCATCCAGTACTCATCAGTTCATGGAAACACCACTCGTATCCCACGTGACCCAACCCACGATACCATTCTCGCAATCCAAACTCTCCAACCGCGCTTTTCCAATCTCAGTTGACATGCTTTCCCCCAACCTCAGCCTCGCAACCGTCCGGCACCGGACACCCACCGCCGCCGTTCTCGAAACGATACAGCGTCGGCTCGACCGCGCCGCGCCGGAAGAAGACATACTTCCCAAACCACCACGGCAGCACCCGCCCGGCCTGATACCTCGCATGCACCGTCGTCGGCACAGCAAACACGTAGTCCAGCTCCTCCAGGCTGCGCATCTTCGTCTCCGGCACGAAGAGGAAGATCAACACCAACGCGACGACATTGAGCCCCGCGTAGAGCCCGAACGCGCCCCGCGGCCCCAGCGCGCGGAGCGTGCGCGGGAACGTGAGGCCCAGCGCGAACGCCCAGAAGTTGTTCGTGGCCACGGCCCAGGCCATGCCGACCTCGCGGTGCGAAAGCGGGAAGACCTCGGCGGCGTAGACGAAGGCGCAGGGCCCCTCGCCCGGGGAGTAGAAGAAGACGAAGGCGAAGACGAAGAAGGAGATGAGGCCAAGGTGCGCGGGCGATGTGGTCGGGATGGAGAAGGATAGCCCGGTGGCGAGCAGAGAGAGGCACATGAACGGGAAGGTGGCGAGGAGCAGCGTGCGCCGGCCCCACGTGTCGATGGCGTAGAGCGCGGGGAAGGCGAAGACGAACATGGCCTGCGATGGTGGTTGGTTGGTTGGTCGGTCGGTCGGTCACGGGGAGATGAGGTTGGGGTGGGGGATGTGTGTGTGCATACCATGCCGAAGCCCCATGACACGAGAAGTGCGACGATCTGGCTTGCGCCGGCCTGCAGGAAGAGGGTGGAGGAGTAGAAGGCGATGATGTTGACTGCTTTACGTCAGTGGTCGTTTCGAGTGGTCCAGGCCAGGCAGAGAACACCTACTGCCACACATCTGCTGGGCGATCATGACAATCCCAGAAGCCTGCGTTGCCCGTCGGAGGCGCGGCACGGTGAAGAGCTCGACGAACCTCGTGAGCATGTTGTCGTTCTTGAACCCCTTGGCCTCCATCATGGCTTCTTCCGCCTGCAGCTGCGCGTGGATAAGATACAGATCCCTGGCGGCCTGGAGTGGAGAGTTGCGGAGGCGAAGGAGGGATCTGTACGCCTTGGCGAACTTCCGTTTCTTAATCAACCAACGAGGCGATTCCGGAGCGAACCAGATGCCGAGGATCAGCGGAACGGCCGGAATGAAGGCTGATCCCAGCTGCAGTCTCCACGCCATGGACCCGGTGTTGACGACGACGAGGTTGGCCGAGAAGCCCAGCATGATGCCGAAGGCGACGAACACTTGCCACGACATGGTTAGTGCGCCGCGTATGTTCGTTGGAGAGTTCTCGGCAGAGAAGACGGGAACCGTGGCCTCCTTCAGCCCCATGCCGATTCCAAGCAGCAACCTGCAGATCAGGATCTGAGGCCACGTTTGGGCGCACGCCTGCCCGATTGGTGCGAGCAAGCTGAATATTGCCCCGAGGAAGATGGTACCGCGGCGACCGATCCAGTTGTTGATCGGGTCGGAAAGCCAAGTACTGTAGGAGAACACGTCAGTTCCAATGTTCGAAACCAGACAGGACGGCTTGCTTACAAGAGGGCGATGGCCGCGTAAGGTGTGCCGTTGATGGCACCCACGATCCAGGAGTTCCTTTCGCAGGTCCCGGCAGCTTCACACAAAGCTCCAGTGTCTGCTATGTCGAACTCTTGCGGAAACGACAGGTTGGCTCCATTTGATCCGGTCTGGTCCCAGCCTTGGATGGCAGCGCTGACCGAGTTGAGGATGATGGTAAAATAGAGTGCTTTGGGGTGTTTCCATCGATGGATCTTCTCATTCCGAAGCGCCTGAATGTCGTCCTGGCTGAGCCCCTCAACACTCTCGTACTCATCACCGGCTTGAGCAACCAGAGCGCCTTTACGAAGATCAGGAAGAATGTCGGTCAGCTGGTGGTTCTGTGCAAGCGCCTCAACATCGTCAAAGAGCTTCTGCTTCGGAATTCCGGCGAGCGGATTATGGATTCTGTCACAAGTGTCAGCCGTGATGCGTGCAACGCGCTCAGAAACTGGTCACCTACTCGCCAGTAGTGTTGCGCTCCAGCTTCTCCACCACCTCCTGATGGTGGATCACGTCTGGTGAGTCCCTGCCACGACCGGTGTGCTTCTCCATTTTTGCCTTGGTGGGCAGTGCGATGGAACTCGATGTGGCGTGGAAGAATGTTGCGAGTATGGAGAGAAAATCCGGGGCGGACATGGAGGCTTTTGATGAAACAGCGGTCTGGGGTTCCGTCTGGAGAAGCGGGGTAGAAACGTGGAGTTGTACACAATTATTGCAGGGGTCAGCTCGGAGGATCCTCGAGCCCAAAGAGCCTCCAAGATGCTAGCAGAGAGCCTCATGACGCTAAGGTAGGGGCTCGGGATTTTGCCGATTACATGGCTCAGTGTCTACGCTACGAGGCGTCCACGTGGTGATGGAAGCCTCTGGGGAAGGAACTCACTTTCGAATAGGGCAGTCAGCTCGGAAGCTGATGGCTTTGTGCGACCCATGTCTCAGGTTAAGGTTCAGCATCGTGGATGAACTGATTCCTCGGCCGTAGATGACATCGCTAGTCCCCGAGAAGCCATGCGACCACCTCGGGACATTAATTTACAGCATTATGCAAGCCGTTGCATTGCTTACCGCCTGTAAAGAACGTTAACACCAGTCTCGGCAGTTCTTCGATGCCGGATCGGCACAGAAGCCGGTCAGCCTAGCCGGGTCGCTGCCGAGCGGCGGCTTTGGCTTGAGTGGGTCTGGATCTGGTCCGCCGGATTGTGGAGACGTCCGGAAGGAAATGATCGGAGCTGCACCCGCCTTCATGGAAGACGTCCACCAGCCCTGTCGGGTTCTCTTTCTCTTTCTCCTTTTCGTTCTCTTTCTCTTTTGACACCCCATCGCCGCGCACGCCGATCCGCATCCCAGTGTAGTAGTGGCTTTGCTACCAAATGAAGCGCACTCGCTTGGGCCATAAAAAGTCCAAAAATGGCTGCACACACTGCAAGACTCGACATGTCAAGGTGCGTCAGTCACAATGCGTGCTGGAAACATGAGAAAGGAAGCGATAGTTTTCACTGGAGAAACTCTAAGACACACGATAGTGTGATGAACAACGTCCATGTGGCAACTGCAAGCGGTACGGCATGGAATGCAGTCTGGCCGCAATGCCAGAGCAGAGCCGCGAGCTCCAATGGCACAATGCCACTGTAGTCGGGGCAGAGCCGCAAGCCTCTTCAACAGGCCAAACATCGCCCGCGTCCCCGGGGCTATTGCTTGAGGGAAGCACTATGACGCCCGTCATGAATGGTTCGCCGCAAGCTTCCTTTCCACGGGAAGCGTATTCCCAGCATCTGCTGCACTCGCTAAATACCAAAATCGGGGACGGGAAGAAGCTGTTCGCCAGCCTCGAAGAGGAAATGCGGATCTTCAACCACAACGTGCCGGCGGTCCCTGCAGCAGCAGCAGCAGCAGCACAACAGCGAGAACCCTGCATTTCGACGCCGACGTCCGAACTTGTCCAAACCGGGCCGAGCGATTGGCTGAAGGATCTGCAGCTGCTGAAGCACTACCTAACCACCGCGCACCTCTCCTTCTGCCAAGACGCACGGCTGGCTCCGCTCTGGCGCGACGTCATCCCGGACTGCGCCTTCTCCCACGTGCGTGTTGTGTACCTGTTGTTGTTTTCACCACCAAAAAAACAACACCCGTGACTAACGCCGCACGGCAACACCAGGAGTACCTCATGCACGGCCTCCTCGCCGTGTCGGCGCTGCACTACGGCCACGCCAACCAGTCGCACAAGCAAACCTACAGCCTGCTCTCGGCGCGGCACCAGGCGCTCGCGCTGAACTGGTTCTCGGCGCAGCTGCGCAACGACATCATCAACGAGGACAACTACAAGGCGCAGATCTTCCTCGGCTCCATCGTCTTCATCTTCCCCGTCTTCGCCGTCGCCGAGGCCGGGCGCGAGGGCCGCCCGGTGTCCACGCACGACGTCGTGCAGGCGTTCGTGCTGCTCAAAGGCGAGTGTTTACCACCCACCCCACCCCCCATCTTCTCGGTCCAACCGACCCTCTGTATTGCTGAGCTGACGGACGGACGGACGGGCGGGGGGACACAGGAGTGAAGTCGATCCTCGACACGCCTCCTCCGATGACGTCGTCGCAGTGGGTGGCCGGCGGCGGCGAGTGCGACCTGCTGGCCGCGCTCACCAAAGCGTCCGTACCGGCGGCGGCGGCCGACGTCGTCGAGCCTGACGAGCCCGCGGGTGCAGCTGCGGGCGGCGAGTTCGTGCGGCAGCTGGAGACGACGGCGCGCGGCGCGGTGAGGGCGATCATCGCGGCGGATCATCAGCAGGCCGTCGTCGTCTGCGAGGCGGCGGTGGAGGCGCTGCGGGAGACGTACGCGCGCGTCATGGCGGCGGCGCCGGCGCCGGGGCGGATGGCGGACGGGATATGGATCTGGCCGCTGCTGCTGCCCGAGCCGTTCGTGGCGCTGATCGCCGAGGGCCATCCGGCGGCGCTGGTGGTGCTGGCGCATTTCGCGGCGCTGATGCGGTGCTGCGAGGTGTATTGGTGGTCCGAGGGCTGGAGCGAGAGCGTGGTGGATATGATTGTGGCGAGGCTGGAGGCGCGGGCGTTGGCGTGGGTCGAGTGGCCCGTCACTTGCGTGCGGAATGGGATTGACGTGCGGACGCTGGCTTGATGGTGCTGTAGTGTAAGCTTGGGAGTTTCATGTACCTTGTCCTCTGAGATCGTAATGTCTGTGCCCCTGCTGACTGTTCGGTGCAATGCAAATGGTGATGCAGGCACACGAGCAAGGGCCAGCGTCAGAATGCCAGACGGCCGGGAATGACTAACATTCGAATACTAAGTAGTTACCCGTAGTTCCTAAGAAGTGGCCTCTAAAGGAGGGGATACGTGAGCCTGATAAAATAATAAGTAACTTGAGAGGACCTTTAAATGAGTGAATTGAGCTTTACCTCAACTATGTGCTCGAACCAGCATATCCATCCAGTCGACTTAAACCCAATCAGTGGTAGCCATGTTTGACATATACCGCACATGTCATGCCAGATATTAGTACCTGGTAAGATGAGGTCGGTCTCTACAGGCCCAGGTAGGATTCTACCATCGGGTAGAACCCCGTGGATGAAAGCTTGGTCTTCGACGTATGATCGGAATGGGAGCCACCTGCCCGGCCTGCACCTCCCACACCACCCTTCAATCGCGTCTCCATTCCAACGAAGCCACCGCGGAGTCTTATATCAAACCAGCGCTAGTAGCCAGTTCGAACAACGCAAGCTGGACAATCGTTGCAAACAAAGCTGGATCGCGACGGGGTAGCTCTCGTAACCAGGTATCCTAGAATCAAGGTGAAACATAAGTATGGCTACAGGGATCCGTTGTAGTCTCACACTGGCATACCGAGTTGTTGAGGGTTTGTGGCTTGTCTGCTAGGATGTCGGCAGATACTCCTACTCCGGTAATGTCCGGTTCGCCTCTCGAGATATCACCACTTTGCTTAGACTGATGTATTTCGGCACCTTTCCCTTGAACAACACTTGTCGAGGCACTTGGACGAGAGTCAACGTTCCGAAGATGTGATCCGCTGTAATCATCTTTAAATCCCTCAGAGGCATCAGTGATGTATTAGATGTGGTTGTACATATATACTAACCGTGCTTTGGCCCTGCTGTGTATATGGCAGGTTCTCTGGTAACATCTGTTGACGGCAGAAACGACAATAGCGTGGCAGCGTAGGCTGCTGCAGTGCCTGCAGCATATGTCTGCCAGCTCTTGCTTTTGTGAGAGTCTGCATAGTCGCATATGCCTCGAATTACCAGACATGGAAAATCGTTCATGAGGCCAGCGGCTTCCATTTCGAAGCAGAGAACTGCGCCAAACTCCGCACTAACACGGTCTCTTTCACAACCATATTTGATCACTGCGTTCCCTGAAGCTATAGTGCCGTAGTGGACCAGCGGCAATGCGTCATCGCGGCCTTGGCGCTCCAATTGTCGTTCTTTGTCGCACGATGCACACGTTGGTCCTTTCTCATGTTCGTAGTCCGCCGCAAAGAGGATATCGGGCTCCAAGTTATCGCGTGTGTATCCACGGTCCCCTACTAGCTTGGTAAGGTTTTGCTGAAACATATTGGCCATCCGAGGCTTGAAAGCCTGTACGTTCGAGAGGACGTTCAGGAGGATTGTTGGTGGAGGACTTAGATAGCCTGTGCGAATGAATCCACTTGGAGTGGTCTTTCCGAAGTCATACTGGACGACTCCACCATAGCCTTTTCCCGGCTGGCTGACGACGACATCTCCGAGCCTGATATCCACATCTTTGCTTGGTACTCCGCCACCGATGCCAACGAGAAGACCGAATCGGACCTTGGGGAAGGAAGACTTCATCTGGGAGACGACCGTTGCAGCAGAATTGGTGCCTGTTCGACCGGCTGGTAGACAAGCAATTACGATGTTGTGGCCATTGACCCGTCCAAGTGTGTAAGTGTTTGTGTCGTTCTCGAACCCGAAAGCCTGGTGCTCCTCCTCAAGCATCAAACCTGCGGCGCCAAGTTCAACTGGGAGTGCACAAACCCATCCTATAGTATATTGGTCCTTGGGGAGGAGCAACTTGGTCATTGCGTAACGAGGCTGAATGAAAGGGCCGTAGCGATCTCGCGAAGCCCTTTGACTTCACTGAGATGCTCCGCCAAGTTCTGCGTGAACGCCGATCGCGTGGGGGCCGGATGGAAAGGAACTGCTCGTCACGAAAACAAGAGGTAGAGATCCAGACGCAGATAGTGCCGAAAGAAAGGTGATGTGAGATATGTCGTGGGGCGCGACAAAGCGGGGTATATGGATGAACCCTGTCACTGTTGCCTGCATTATTGCTAAGCAGCTTACTACAGAAATGCGCCTTGCCGATTATCTTACTATCGGCTCAGGTCGAGATTACCTTATTGGCTATGCAACGGCAGGCGCATGTAACACAAGAGTCGGCGAAGAGCGGCTTAGCGACAAGTAAGCCGAGCTGGGCGCTGCTAAGTAGCGACCATAGCTTCCATTCGCGCAATGCCTCTTTCGTCGCGAGCGTGCAAAGCAGGGCCTTAACTGTCTGTATGGCGAGAAAAGATAAGGACCAGAGTGGACCTTGGAGAGAGGGAATCATTGTTGATGGCGATACCGTCCTCTACAAGGCACTACGAGTGCCAGGCGATATAGATGGACACTCTGTATTCGAGGTTTTTGGAGTCTGGGTGCCCCCTTACAGGCCGAATTTGAAAACGTTGGCGCTATTCACGGATGCCCTGCGTGTGCCATTGGAAACCATGATCCAGATACTTTCTCTTGTAAATATTGCTGAGTTTATGGACCGAAGTGCGATCTTGTTGACTATTTACATTGTATCAGGTCTAGACCAATGCAATTGGCTTACTACACTCTGATGCTCTCTCCACTGAGCCATAGCTACTTCCACGTCCACAACTACGCCGTCGCCGCCGGCATGGCAGCCCTCTTCCTCGACCCGGTGACCCACATCTTCAACGCCGACACCACCACCACAATCTCCCACAACTCACCCAACCCACCCGTCAGCCCGCTGCCCACAAAGGCGAACCGAAGCTTCTTCGTCTTGCTCCACGACGCGTTATGCGCAATCACAGCCACGACCTCCTCCTCCTCCTCCTCCTCGCCACCGGCCAGCCGCACCAGCTTCCACCCGGCCGACGGGCCCGTCGCGACTCTCCTCACATGCTCGCCGCTGCTGCCGCGCCACTCGAACGCCTCGACGCGTCGTCCTCGTCGTCGACTACCGCCACTTGCACCCGCCGACCGCTCCGCATCTCGACCACCAGCACCGACGACGTCGACGTCGTCGACGTCGACCTCGACCTCGAACCGCGCCGCAGTCCTCCCCGTCCCAGTTTTCCCGCCGTGCACGTTCACCACCGCGTCAGGCGCAGCACAGCCGCCACCGTAATCCCTCGCCGCCGCCGGCACCGTGACGGTGAAATCGCCGCTGCCCCAGCAGCCGCCGCTGCTGTCGACGCTGGCGAGCATCGGGTGTTCGGCCTCGACCTCGTCCTCCGTCATCGGCCCCGCGTAAAGCACCAGCCGCATCTGCTGCCGCGAGCTCCTGCTGTACCGGTTCTCGTCGTGGATCGTCGCCGCGTGCGTCGTCTGCGTCGCCGAGGTGCCGAGGTGCAGGGGCGACATGGACTTCCAGTCGTGGTAGCCGTTGAGCGTGGCGGGGAAGAGGCGGGGGGCGGGGCCTGGTCGGGCTGTGTGCTGTGGTTCCATGGTGGTGGTGGTGGTGGTGGTGGTGGTGGTGTTGTCTTTTTCGTGGCTCATGTTGGTTTGGAGTTTTTGTTTTTTGGTGTTGATGAGGATCGTCGAGCGGAGCCGAGGAAGCGAGGGATGGGGATGCCTATGGTTCAGCGGAGAGCCTCGCGCGTGCAAGCATGTATATACAGGTCTCGTCTCACACCGTCGGGTGGGCTTAGCCTCCGTCTACGCCTTGCTGTTGGGAGCACAGCCTGGATACGTGGCGACTGCGGTGGAGATGGGCGGTGCAGGACTATGATGTCATTGCTGTTGGATTTGGGGGCTGAAAATTGAAGACTATGTTTCGCTGATAGAGACAACCTACTTGGTTCCTGGGAGCACGGAAGGCAGTAGAAGCTTAGCCACACGACATGAAGTCTCTAAAAAATCGTAATTTCTCTTGCGCCCTGGCCCCTGGGCTGTAAATCCACCATACCGAGAAGGATGCCCGCTCAAAGCCACGTCGAGCTATCCAGTCCCGTTAGTAGACGAAGCTATTCTTATACTCGAAGCGCTTACAACTAGTATATCTATAAAGTAGTTTAAGTATAGAGATTGAAACTATAGAAATACATATATATATTTAAAAAAAAAAGAAATTTCTTTTTATTACTAATATCTTAAGTAAAGAGGTTTACGTTTCGTTTTAATTATCTTAGATAAGATTTAAATATTAAAATCCTTCTCTACTAGGCCGAATATAATTAACTGTATCTACGGTTATCTACGGCATTTGCCTAGGCATGGATGATTAACGGATGAGCAGCTGATACGGCGGAAGGCCTTAATCGGCGGTTGCACGTTCCACACAAGCTGCGGAGAGTTGGCTGACTCCAACGACGATCGTAGGTGGAGGTGCAGCAGATCTTCCAAGTTGCATGGCCAGAACAGCCGGTGTGCTGAATCGCACCGGCCGTGTGAGGCGTACCGCGATCTCCGCAACCCCCCAGCTTGTCCCGCATTGCATTATGTTCCGAAAATTGATGATTGGTCGGGCTGCAATCTGTCTGTGCATCCGCGTCGCCCATGGCCGAGACAATGAAGCTGGGGAAGCTTTCTTGACCTGACTCATGTTCTGCAGGGAATCGGTGGCGTTCTGCAGGGAGTGGGTGGCGTTTATGACCCTTTAAGGCCGTGCTCTGAGTCTCGGTTGATTCATGGCATCCCTCATTTGAGTGGTAGAGAGCGGTCTTCTGCTGGCCTGCGGGTCCGCCAAGGTATGATGAAATCCCGAACGAAGTGCTGCAACGACGTGGTCATGTGTCATGGTCAAAAAACACCTTCTGGACGGTCCACTACTACCGCGCGTGAACAGCATGTTGCACTTGTGCCTTTAGAGTCACTTCTTCCACCGTCAAAGGAGTGCTGCGATCATGTAAGCGGTCGTTTTAAGAAAACAAGCATCGGTTAAGGGACGGCGTGGTCCTTACAGCGCTTCGGCCCGTGCGGGATCTTAAATGCTTGGCGGCGCTCCGGGCCGGGCGGGAACGAGTCGTGTAGGCACGTAGGCGCCCGGTTTACTCAGTGGCGCAGAAGTCTTAGGTAATGGAGTGCGGCAAATCCGGGTGCGGCAAAACTCCCCACGCCCGCATGGACGCACCGTGGCTTGATCTCGAAGTACAACAGTTTTTGCATATCCACCATTAGTTCTTGGTCGATTACCTAGGTAAAAAGCCAGTAATTATGCTCTACGTCTCCTGTACCAATGTCGTTGTCTATAGATGAACTACCGGTCCCTCATTTCGGGCCAGCAGCGCAAAAATGTTGCATCGCCTGACGTCCAGAGCGATACCCGAAAACGAGAGCCGTAACTCGTGGTTTCAAGAACCGGTACGAGTAATTGGATGGTCCCATAGAAGCAATCACAAAGCAAATCGTTGGACCAGCTCAGCATATGATATCTCTCACTAGTCAATTATAGCCAAGGAGAGATTAAGAGACATCTGCGTACACATACGAGGCTAGCGAGCGTCTGGAGTGCTAGTGTGGCCGTATACGCCTTGGACGCGCTTCGTATCTAGACTGAGACCACCAGTTCGCCCCTTAATCTTGTCCTAAGCGGCTGTCTGCATTGAGCCCAAGTACCGGGTAACCTGGGAAAACAACAAAGGCAGCTAACCAACCAAGGCAGTCATGGTGAAGGGATCACAACAACCCCACACTTCCAGCCTGTCCCAGACGTACCGTGTCAGTGATATGGCTCAGGCGCCCAAGTAGGATCCACAGACGGCACACAGGAACTGAAGGATCAAGCTGACTCTGAAGAGCTGGATGTCTCATTGCCACGGGATGGGGGTCACCAGCTAAACTCTCGGCGGCGCTTCTCAAGCGTATATAATGTCCTAGACGTAGTCCCTTGGAGGACAGAAACCCCAACTCATCCCTCATATCCATCAAGATGAGCACCTTCTTCAATTCCTCCACTGCCTTCAACGCCACGGGTGCGGCCGGCGCCGAGGTCACCCAGGAGTTTGTGCATGGCGCTCGCGCTCTGGGCGTTCTCCATGCGTCCGCTGCCGTTGCCGTCACTGCTATCCTGATGAGTGGCTTCCAAGCTGGACGCCAGATCCTCCTCCGAATTCTCTGGTTCTTTGATGGCCTGCTCGGCGGTGCTCCTCATTCAGTCACGCTTCCTGGCCCTCCCGGTCTTCCCATTCTCGGAAACCTTTTGGAAGTGAGTTGTATCCGACCCTGTTCCGCTCTCATCTAACCACTCCCATTAGTTAAGCGGCGGCCACGTCCAGAAAATCAACGAGTGGACCGGCAAGTACGGCGATGTGATCCGCGTATCACTTGGTCAACGTGAAGCCGTCTTCATTAGTAGCCACAAGGCTCTCGCCCAAACGGTTGTCAAGCAGGGTCCCGCGTACCAGTCGCGCCCCACCTTCAAGCTCTTCCACAACGATTTCGCGTCTTCTGGTATCTGGACCGTGGGCAGTAAGTCTTGGCTGAATCTCCTTCATCTTGCACACGACTGACCTTCTGCAGCCTCGCCCTTCAGCGACCGCCTCGCTCGCACTCGCAAGGCGCTCTCTGCCCAGATTGCTCCTCGTCTCCTGCCTGTCTATACGCCCGTCATCCACCCCAAGCTTAAGAAGCTGTTTGGCGACATCTTCGAGATCAGCAAGGGTCCTTCTGTGGACATGGCCGAGAAGCTCCACCGTTTCGGCACTGGCCAGGTCTCCGAGCAGCTCATGGGAACCCCGCTCGACGACGACATGGTGGGAATGCTCGCCGAGAACGAAACAAACATCTGTAAGCATGCCCATGACTTGATTGAATGGCCTGGACTCACGCTCCGACTCAGTCCGCCAACGTACCGTTGGCTCGCCCGCTCGTGACTACATCCCCATCATGCGCGGCGCCAGCTGGCTTCGCTACGTAGCCGGCAAGCTTCTGGGTATCAAGGACTGGACCGTTGACGAGAAGGAGGAAAAGGCCCGCGAGTACCGCAGGAAACAGCAGGTCTATATCAACAAGATGCTCGACGGCCTCCGGGCCCGCGTCGAAGCCGGCGACCAGACCCCCTCCATCCTGGGCAATATCATCCGTCAGGGTCTCCTGAAAGACGAGGAGATTCTCCTGGCTTCCTACACCGGCAGTGCGTCCTCAGCCCCTGTCCTTTACTAGACTGAAACTGACCGCTCTTCAACAGTTGCTGCCGGCGTCAACCTTGGCTACTCGCTCACTTGGATCATCGGCTACCTTGCCAACAGGCCAGACCTGCAGCAGAACGGCTACGAGGCCATCCGCGAAGTGTACAACGGCGAGGCACCCCGACCCCACGAGTATGACCGCGTCGAGTACGTCAAGGCTCTGCACACCGAAGGCTCTCGCATCTACACGCCCGTGCGTCTCGGCTTCCCGCGCGAGACTCTCGACGGCGCCAGCTACGACGGCCACGAGATCCCCCGAGGCATGGTATGTTGTTTCCGAGCAACCTTTCCGCATCCCCCCGAGACAAACGGCTGACCTTCCAGCTCGTCATCATGAACCTGATGGCCGGCAACCGCGACCCCGTCGCCTTCGACCGCCCGGAAGAGTACCTTCCCGAGCGCTGGCTGAACGGCCGCAAGGGCCGCACCGACCTGATGGTCGAGGGCGGCGACAAGCTCGGCGTGACGCACCTGACCTACGGCGCCGGCCGCCGCGTGTGCCCGGGCATCGACAGTAAGTCCTCCTTTCTTGATGACAAACAAAACATCCCAGACCGATGAACGCTGACCGACTGTTTTTTACTCAGTGGCCAACCGCGGCCTCTACTCGACGCTCGTGCTGCTGCTGCACTTCTTCACCTGGGAGCGCCAGCCGCTGGGCGAGGAGCAGAAGAAGCACGTCTTCCCGCCGTTCCGCGCGGCGCGCGAGTGCTCGCTCGAGATGGACGCGCTGGCCGACACCGCCACCCCCACCGAGGCCCAGGCCATCCCGTGGTCCGCCGGCATCAAGTTCCACTGCCGCGACCCCGACGCCCTGCAGGCCTGGATCGCGTCCAAGGACACCTGAGTGACATGATGAGGGGGATCCGGGAAACTTGGTGTGCCTGCCTGCTGTCGGCCGCCGTCGCTATACGCTCGCTCGTAAAGGATGGGAACACTCTCTTTTTCGTGGGTGGGGTTTGGGATTGGGAGTTGCTGGTGTGGGTAGAGACAGAACTATGTTGATCAAATTGAGCGCCTATTCTCATTGAACTATTCGTTTCTGCCTCAGTGGTTGTCTGATCAGTCTTTCGGGCAGCGTTTGCAGCTTGATTCCATTGTTCGGTGATCTGCAAGCTCTCACGTCGAAAGGCCTATGTAACCACTTTCACCGGGTTATGGGACACACCGAGTTATGGTACATCCCGGGTTATGGGACACACCGAGTTATGGTACATCCCGGGTTATTGGACACCCCGGGTTATGGGACACCCCGGGTTATGGGACACACCGGGTTATGGTACATCCCAGGTTATGGGACACACCGGGTTGTGGGTCACACCAGGTTATTGGACACCGAGTTATGGGACAGCCAACCATATGCTGTGGTCTGAATCTTGGATTTTCTTCGGATGTTAATAGTAAGCGACTCAATCTGGCTCTCTTGTTGGCGTCCCATAACCCTGTGTGTCCCATAACCCGGTGAAACACGTTAAATGTGGAGTTTGATCTTCAAAAATGCAAGGATACTTTCATAGAGACACATCTGTGAGCAGTAATGATGGCTAGTGGCGAAATCGAGTCTGATTCAAGAGGTGGGGAGGCATGAACGGGCTAGCTATGGCATTACTACCATCCGCAAAATAGCATCAATTTCCGCTCGCGACATCCCGCGCCGAGCCGCAGGCGAGTCAACAGGCAGAAATGAATCATGTTCTACAGGCCAATGCTGATTGATTGACATCACAAGGCACCTACCCGACGTACAGTATCGGGACATGCCACGCAGTGGTCACTTTGTCACATAGTTCTGGAAGCATGCGTATACGTAGCAATCACATTGTCTCAAATTCATCAATATGGTTCAGATTGTCTGCCAGTGTCCCCGAGTCCAACCCCTGAGATTCACTGGGCCACCTTTTGCTCGGCGCCGGCAATGGCCGACACCCAGGGAACCCGCTGAGTGGTGAACAGCTCAGCCGCCGGCTTCGCGACCTCATCGACAGCGCCGGGGGTGTCCAGCGTGCCAGCCTTGATGATTCTGGCGTCACCAAAAGCCTCGCTCTGGCGCCAGAGCGTCGAGCCGCAGTCGCCGCAGAAGTTGGACGTGATGGTCTTGCCGCTGTCGGCCGTCTTGGAGAACTGCTTGGGCGTGCCCCTCGTCACGGAGAAGCCATTGCCCGCAACGATGATGTTGGTGGAGTAGGTGGAGCCGGTGATTTTGCGGCAGTCGAGACAGTGGCAGAGGGCCTGTGTCGTGTTAGCCGCCGCCCAAGAGTATTGCACCATTCATCTCGTATATACACACCTTGGCCTGGATTTCGCCGGTGGACTTGATGCCGACCGCACCGCAGCAGCAGCTACCTTCAAGCGCCATGATGTCGTGATTGTTTCTGGACAGGGGTTCGGGTGGAATAAAAGGCTCAAAGAAGCGCTTTGATGCTGTCATGACCGGAATGACAGGCTTATTTATACCACTAACGGACCTCTCCACGACACTGCCCTGCTTGACGAGAAAATCTGCGAGTCAAGCCACAGCTCTCGCCGGGCCGACACGCACAGCCCCCCGGACCACGTTCCTGGTACCGCAAGCGGCCCCACAGCCCCGCAGCCCCGCATGAGCTTCGACACTCGCCTTGTGGGGTGTTTCACATTGGCGAACCAACAAAATCCCGACCGGGTGTGCGGTATGGAGTTTCGGAGTTCATGCGGGATCCCTGCTGATAGAACAACGTCCATATTCGTCGACCCCGCAAGGCGTGATGGGCGCCTTAGCCTACACGTCAAAGCGGCTCCGTATGGCAGAATTGCTTCGTAATACGTAGACTCATTTGCTGTGGATCACTACCATACTCCCGTAGGGCCAAGTCCATCTTCCAAGACACGAGAATTACCCACCAATCCTTCCACCCCACTCTTTGCGCGGGATGGAAGGGTTGGTGTAAGCTGAACTGTGCACGGCAAGAGGCGGAGGATCACCGGCCCTATGCCGACTCCTGATGCCTTGGTAGTCTCATTTTGCAAAAGTCCTCAGGGACGAACGATATACGCGTGGCAAGGAGTAAAATGTATTTAAAAAGAGGGCGTTGCGGTCTTAGTTTCTTGAGCTTTCAACGTTATTCGCCCATTGCAACCAACATGTCTCGTACGGTCGTTATAAAACTGGGCACTTCTTCCATCATTGATGAGATCACTCACAATTTACGGTACTCGCTTCTGCAAGATGTAGCATCTGCTGTCGCTGCTCTGCGTGATTCTGGTTGCAGAGTAATCCTTGTGAGCTCTGGAGCTGTTGGGTTTGGACTGCAGCGGATGGGCTTTGCATCGCGACCGGATAACCTATCTGGGAAGCAGGTAAATTGTCCGTCATTCGTCTTTTGATTCAAAAACTCACTGCTCGGGCTTCTAGGCACTATCGGCCGTTGGGCAGGCGGAGATGATCTTAATGTGGTCGAAAGTATTCGCCCAGATGGGAATCACTGTGGCTCAGGTTCTGCTCACGCATGACGATATCTCATCGGTACGTTCCAAGATGCGTGTGAAGTGTTCAGGGCTAACACCCCATAGCCTGAACGCTATCAAAATGCCGTTCGAACACTGAATGAGCTGCTATCCCTCGGCGTTGTGCCCATTGTCAACGAAAACGACACGGTGTCGACCAAGGTAAGGCCACGAGGCCGACACGCCGAGCTGGCTGCTAAAACGCTGCTTGATGTAGGAAATCCAGATAGGAGACAACGATACCCTCGGAGCCATTACGGCGGCTATGATTCGCGCTTCCTATCTCTTCCTGCTCACGGATGTGGACTCGCTCTACGAAAGCAATCCGAAATACGATGTCAACGCTTCGAGAATCCATTTCGTCACGTCCATCAGTTCGCTCAAGAACCGCAGTAAGTCGAGCTCCATTCGCTGTCTATATGCCTGTTGACGGAGCTATCCAGTTGACTCGTCCAACCTCGGCCCCGGCTCGGCGAATGGGACTGGTGGAATGGCGACCAAACTGCGTGCAGCAGAAATTGCCTCAGAAGCTGGCATCTTCACCGTTCTCGCATCTTCGTCGAGACCGTCCGTCGTCGGTGAGATTCTGGAGTACTACGACGATGGGCCAATGTTCGATCCTACTTCGATCATGTCCGACTCCTTTCCCACAGGTGGCAGCAGGGGCGTCCGCCCAACACATACCCTCTTCATCCCCGATCACTCTGAGCTCCAGCCTCTTTCCCAACTTTCCTTTTCTTCCTGGTCTGTCAAATAGTAGCCGAGAACCACTCTATTCATTGCCGAGGGATGTTGAATGCCCCCATATATAACGAATGATATGAATCTTTCCGACTAGACCTTCCGCCGTTTCCAGAAATGCTTCCACATGGTCTGCCTGCCTGCCAGTCTAGCCAGATCAACATCTACAGCCAGATTCTCATCCTCCATTTTCGTGATCTCGTTGAGCTCGCCCACCCTCCAGCCGCGAAGGAGAAGCATGCACAAGGCGGCGGCAAGATACATGAAGCCGACGAAGAGCTCCGTGGCTCTGTAACCGCCGGCGCCCCCGGCGAGCTCGAGGGCTATCGGCTCGCTAAAGGTGCACGGCAGCACGATGACCAGCCACTCGAGGTTCAGGGCGGACGGGAGATCCTGCATGCCCACGACCTCGGCCGTGACGGGGGCGATGGTGGCCCAGAAGGAGCCGGCGACGGCGCCGCCGACCAGCGCGTAGAAGACGAGCACGCCGTAGCCGTCGGCGAAGACCCAGATGACCAGGGCGAACAGCGCGGACAGGAAGGCCGTCAACCCCGCCATGTTGATGCGGCCGACGCCGTCGGAGAAGTAGCCGATGGGCGGCCGGCCCAGGCCCTGGCCCAGGTTCAGGATGGCGGAGACGACGGCGGCCTGCGAGGCGTTCAGGCCGATGCTCTTGCCGTAGCTGGACAGGGAGAAGACCAGGGCGATGTAGCCGAGCATGGAGAAGAAGCCGTACGCGTTGAGCAGGAGGTACTCGGGGCGCGCGAACAGCCGCAGTTCGAGGGCCCTGTGGCGGGCGCCGACGAGCCGGTTGCGGTCGCGGAGCAGGGCGCAGCACACGGCGTTGACGCCGAACGACAGCAGGCCCAGCACGCGGAAGCACCAGGCCAGCCCGACGGACTTAAGCATGGCCCCGGCCGCCAGCGAGTACACCAGGCCGCCGAAGCCGGACCCGGACGAGGCGACGCCGTTGGCCAGCGACCTCCTTTTGCTGAACCACTGCGGCGGGATGCCGACCGACGCCACGAAGAGGAAGCCCATGCCCAGCCCGAACGCGACGCCCTGGCTGGGGAAGAGCTGCCACATCTCGCGCGCGAAGGACGCCCCCACGAGGCCCGCCGTCTGCAGCGCGACGCCCGCCGCGAGCGTGACGTGCGTCCCGAAGTGGCGCGTCGACAGCGTGGCCAGCGGCGACACGAGCATGGCGCACGAGATGGACAGCCCGCCCACGAAGGCGAACTGCAGGGGCGTGGCGCCCGGGAAGGCGTTGGTCGAGAGGTAGTGCGCGAGGAAGACGCCGTATGACGAGTTCACGCCCCAGGTGTGCGCGTTGATGAGCACGACGCACCCCACGCAGACCCAGCCGTAGCCGCCGTCGGGCGGTGGTAGCGGAGCTTGCGGCGATGCTGCTGCTGATCTCTCGGGCTGCGTCTCGGGGTCGACAACTACGCTGTCGTCCTTCTCGGAACTGGTGTCGGGCTGTGGCGGCAGGGAAATCCGGTCTGCATCTGACCTGCGATCAAACGCCTGCTTGGATTCCTCCGTCATCTTGCGCTTCAACTTTTGATTTGTGCTGGCGTTTGATGAGTTCGCCAGTTTGAGTAAGGGGAAAATGGTGTGGCGGGTAATATCGACTTTCCAACGAGTATTATTTATGTATTCTTTTGTCCACTGATTGGCGATGTGAACACGCACTCGCTTTGGTCTCGCGTCGAGAGTTTATGTTACGTATTAACCAACGATTCGTGTACTCCACAGCATCGTGTTTCCGCTACTATGCGTGGGGGATCCGGTACCCCGTTCCCCGCTAGAACTGGCTCGAGCGTAGCCCGTTCTTTCGGGTACGGTAATACTACTCTTACCGCCTCAAATTCGAAATCTATCCCTTTGCTTCTTACTAAGTTAATAGTAATTCATATACAGATAAATAAATAAATAAATATTCTTTATATGTTTACGTGTTATTTTTATTATTCTTTATTATTTTTTATAAATATAAAACGCGTTATATAATACTAAATTTCTATTAAGAAATATTTTAAAAGCCTTTATAAAAATTTATCTAATTTCTCTATACAATTTTTAATAGGCGGCTACGGCTTCGAAGGGGCATTATTTTTTTTTATCGAGTGTTCGATAACCCTCTCTACCACCTCACACCACTGGACCTTGGAAAGAAGAGCAAAAGCGAGAATGCGTTCCGTTCCATCCATCCTTGCTGTGCTGGCTCTCGCCTTGGGAGTCGCAGCAGATACCGAATGGCACTTCGGTGACACAATCTACATGGACCCAACGAGTAGCGAGACCTACATTAAGAAGGCTACCTACTCTCTGGTCCCGCCCGCCGTGTCTACCGATTCCACTCAGAGCGACGCCTGGTTGAGTATCTGGATCGGTGCGTACTTTGAGCGTCCAAACGGGACTCTGCAGTCCTTCTGACAGAGCTTAAGCTTCTCAGCATCCCAGAGAGATGATAGCTCTCCCCTTCCGCAGCCGCTGCTGAACTGGGCGCCGAAGAACTCAAACGTGTTAGTCATGCAATCCATCTAAAACTTAACCCATTGATGGTCCACGTATAGAGGCTGTCCTGCAGATAATGACGCCTGGTGAGTCGCTGCCAACACACTCTTGCCGTGTGAGTCGCTACTTCTACCATTGGCAGCTTCTCAGGCTAACAAACAGAGAGCTGTTCAGGAAGGGCAGCCTAATGTCTCGGTTGCCAACGGCGCTGAAATCGACTTTGAGAGTACGATCCTAGCGAAATTGATCTGATAGAGCCACATTAACTACCTTTTCATCCGGAACGACCACACAGAATGTATATGTGAACGAAAAAGTCTCTCGTAGCTGACGGATAGTAAGCTTCCGCCCCAGCCGTTTATGACCCGGTGTTGACTCGAGCCGGGCAATATGGACAGGAACCCCAAGTGGGTGATTGCGACCAACGAGTGCTGCTAGGGCCGCCAATGCGGAAGCTAGGAGGTTACGGTATGTTCACTTCGTTCATCTACCGTAGCATCACGCATACATGTCCACCGATCACTCGTTCTATAGCCTGGTCGAACGTGACCATCACCCTCAGCGCCGCCGACGAGAGCTTCGGCGACAGCTTGAGCCTTTCGGGCGCCACTTCCTTTGGCTTTACCTCATCTGAAAAAAGTATCACTTGGAACGGGGATATCAAGTTCGAGGTTGATCAGTTCCCGTCGTCGTAGAGCTATCCATGCTCGGGTCCTTACGGTTTTTCCTTACTTTCTTTATGTACAAAGTTATTACGAAGAGAACAGTGCCTTCCTTGATGATTAGCTGAAGACTTTGAGTCTTCGGTGATTACCTATATGGGGGGTTTATGGCGAAGAATGATGGTTCTAAAGGCAGACAAACAAAGTAGAAAAGGTATAACGGGACGCGGATGTACTCAGGGTTTAGCCTGAGACTTAGCCCCAAAGCTGATGGAATTTCGTGTGTGCAACTCAGAATGATTCAACACGATCATCCAACTTCTCACCGCTGACGTGAATGCAGCTCGGTACGCCGTAGGTACTTAAGGACAAAGAGACCGCGAGAACATGAACGAAACAACACACACCATCAACATGCACCCACTTTTTTTTCCTCTTCGCACAGTTTCCGCAGCTCATCAATGCCGTATCGCTATGGGAACCGACAGGCCCGTATCACCCAGCACGTCGTCCTCAACCACACAAACCGCCATTGATCCAACGCCCAACGCCCAACCCCGGCTCGGCTCGGCGCGCGCTCTTCCACGGGATGGATGATGCCGGCGGCCCCGGCGCGGATACCACGTCGGCGACGTTGGATGCGAATCAGACCGGGTGGCTGCGCGACGTGCAAGGTGAACGGGACGGCGCATCTGGATTACAGCGATTTTATCCCGCTGTTGGTTGATGAACTGGGGGAGGGGAACGGCAGTGCGGCGGCGACGCAGTTGAGCGGCATTGACGGCAGGAGGGTGACGGAGGTCGTGGGGGCTTTTGCTGGTCAGATTTTTTTTTTGGCGGGTGGGTCGGGGGTGGGAAGGGTTTGGAGGGCGTGGATGGCTTCGTTTGGAGGACGCCGGAGGCGTTTGTGTTGGCGGAGAGGTAGGTGCTGGGATTGTTGCTGTGATGCGGTTTCTTGTTGTTGTGACTGGGAATAGTTGGAGGGTGGGAGGTAGAACATTATAGTATAGACGTAGCGGATAGACTAGATGTTAGAAAAAAGACTTGTAGTATATAAAGTTATAAGCTTATTATAGTTTAAAGTTTATAATACTATACTAAAGAAGAGACCAAAAGAATTATACCTTGTACATAACATTGGGTGGGGCTAGAACGCCATCTATTCCACCCGATAAATGAACCAGAGAGGTGTGTTTAGAAACATACATGAAACATGACATTATGTTACAATATAAGGAATGTCTACCGCGCACTGCATCAAGTGCAGCGGCTATGCTTTTTGCAGTTTAACACATTGCTAAGCGATCACGGCTCCGACAGGAAAGAAGGATTCCCAGCAGGGTTTGTATTAACGCATCGGACCCAGTAGTGCGCAGGCTTTTATGCTGAGTTTTACGTGATGTGATACAGATACGAGTCTCTCCGGCTCTTATAGGTGTGATAATTGCAAAAAGTATGCTGAGCAGCCTAGGTGCTTTCTTTTGTAAACAGTTCAATATTATAGTAAGAGAATGGTGCATTCCGAGACGAGAAGCGAAAAGAGGGGGTGGGCTTTATAGAATACACTGGCCACTACTTCTACGAGAAGAGCGAGGTTGAGGATGCGGCTTGTTCCATAGATTTTCGCGGAGGATGCCGCAACGGTAGTACCTGCAGTCTCCGAGAAGATAGAGACATGAATCCTGAAAGCAACTAGAGCCGAAAGATCCGTGCTCGCTTTACACACACGAATACAACACCAAAAGACTCGAAAGCTTGAAGTAGATGTTTGAACAGTCGGGGAATTGTTTGGGTCATGGAGCGAGCGACCGAAATTGTCAAAGACGGTCACATGGTCCAGATTCCATTACCTTAAACCGCGGTGACGATCGTCCAAGTGAGCAAGGATAAGGTCGAACTGAGCATCGGGGCGTTCGGGATATGCTCCGGCGCAAACGCGGGCTTCCAACCGACCGACCTCCCGTGTTCGGCAGTAAACGTCGATCTACATTACATCGGAGAGTTAGAATCCATCACGGGCCACTTCAACTTAATGCCCCGAGATCTTGACCCTGACCGACGGCTTTGACACCTTCAGCGCTTTCACCATTGCTTCCACCGAATCCTCATCCGAAAGCTCCACGTTCGCATCGTCAATCACGCCGCGCTTGGCCAAAAATTTGCTGAAAGCGTGTGATCCAACAGCCGTACCGGTGGGGAGACTGATAAGTATGGAAGTCGAGAAATGCAATAGTTCACGGAATGAGATCACGGGAATGTGCACAAACCCACTCTTCTCCACTGAACGACTCCATATCCAGGCGAATTACACAGGAAGACCATGGTGGCTTGACGTACATCAGGTACCAGTGCAAGCGTGGCATGGTTGGCGTTTGCTCGCCATGGAGACGGCACAGCTGCATGAGACGGGCCGGGATGGTTTTCGGCACCGAGAAAGTGGCCGGTCGGCTTCTATTCGCTGATCTACCTAGCGAATTACTACTTTTGGTCGGAGGGCCGGGGACTTCGAGCTCCGTGATGTCATGAATAGATACTGCGGGGGGACCTTACGGTGGAGGCGTGAGCCCGAGTCACTTAAAGGAGACGATCTTCCATGCTACTCTCAGCCACTTAATATACATACCTATGTAGTCAACGAACGTGAGGTTCGTGCTGAGGGCATGATAACTATCATGACAAGCAGTGTAAAACACAGCCCAAAAACGCCATTGTTGAGTGTTTCGAGGAAGAAGAGCTCCGGCCGAGTCGGACCTGAAGATGCCGGGCAGCATGGATACCTACCCCGCAAATTCCCCGCCCAAAGCAGGCATATGGAGGAGATCATGGACGCGCAGCTATCCGGAGAGCCATTCACCAAGTATCTTGGTATATGATTCGGTCGTCATGTACACACTACAGTCCCACTAGCTACTTAAGGTACGAAAGTTTAGCCGGTCTTCGTTTCTCGGGTTGCATCCGCACGCACCTTTCGTTCGGAAAGTCCGGAGTAGTTCAAGCGAGAGCTCTGATCAGACCCCGATCCTCGAGCTGCAGCACTGCCAAGTGGATCGGCGGGATGAATGCGCAATCACTTCCGGCCCGCATTACAAAGCCAGTAAGAATTGAGCATTATATTAAGCTCGATGTTCTCTGGCACGACGAGTCTATCAGAGACTCGTTGCCTCTTCCTTCGTACAGACATTCTCGTCAATAACAAGCTCACCGTAAAACATGGGATTCGCAGTCTACCTCTTAGTCGGGGCGCTGACCGCACTAATTGCCAACTCCATCTTTCAATCCATCAGATCCCCGCTCCGCTCGATACCCGGACCCCTTCTCGCCCGATTCACGCGGCTGTGGTACTTCAAGGAAGTCTGGACCGGGCAATTCCCATGGACGAACATCGACCTGCACAAGAAACACGGTACGTACGCACGCACGCCCCCATCGCCCCGACGACACTGAGCACGCAAGCGGCGGCCTACAGGACCCATCGTGCGCATCGCGCCGAACGAGTACTCCATCGATGATCCGGAGGCGATAAAGACCATCTACGGCCACGGCACGGCCTTCACAAAGGGGCCGTGGTACTACTCCAGCCAGCCTCCGCACAGGCCGAACATATTCACCGACAGGAACCCGAAGACGCACGCGGTCGAGCGGCGCAAGTTCGCCACGCTGTACTCGATGTCGACCTTGGTGACGATGGAGCGCGCGGTCGACCACTGCATCGACTGTTTCAAGGACCGGCTGCTGGACTTTTCGCGGTATGTGGGCGCCCCCGTCCGTTCCCGGCTGCGAATATGGGTTGTGGAGGTTACTAGGGGCTGATGGTGGTGCCGGTTAGGTCTAAGACGACGTTTGATCTGCCGTGGTGGATGCAGTGCTTCGCCTTCGACACGATCGGGGAGATAACGGTGCGTTGAACTCCAAGGAAAGGACTTGTGAGACGGGGGGGGGCTGGGGCTGGGCTGATGGCCAACGAACACAGGTGTCCAAACGTTTCGGCTTCCTCGACGCGGGGAAGGACCCGCTGGGCATCATCAGCGGGCTCGATTCATTCCTGACGTACTGCGGCCGCGTGGGCGTGTTCCCGGAAACGCACCTGCCCCTTTTCACGCTCATCTCCATGCTCGGGTCCAACGCGCTCGACCACATCTTCAAGTTCTCCCGGGACCAGGTGCAAGCGTACAAGCAGAACGTCGAGGGCGATACGTTCCTGTCCAAGGCGTTGCGGATCCACCAGCAAGATCCGCGGAAGCTTTCGGAAGACGACATCCAGATGATTTGCCAGATGAATGTGGTTGCCGGCAGCGACACGTCGAGCATCAGTCTGACGAGCATCATCTGGCACCTTCTGAAGAACCAGGATACGCTGGGCAAGGTGAGTGTCTCACGGCTGCGGGGCGAGGTAGAGGGGCCTCACTGACACGTCCTGCTCCAACAGCTGCGGGCCGAGGTTGACCAAATGTACTCGGAAAACCCCGATCGGGACGTCATCACGTTTGCCGATTCGCAAAACATGCCGTACCTGCAAGGGGCCATCAAGGAAGCGTTGAGGCTGCATCCTGCAACGGGTCTTCCTCTCAGTCGCGTGGTGCCGAAGGGCGGGGCTACCATCTCTGGCCATTTTTTCCCCGAAGGAGTGAGTGCTATATCTCACAGTCCCTTTTGCTATACATGCTGAAGCGAAGGTCCAGACAATCGTGGGTATCAACTCATGGGTTGCCCACCACAACACGCAGGTGTTCGGGGACGACGTGCATGAGTTCAGACCGGAGCGTTGGATGGTTGGGAAAGAAGCAGAACAGGTTATGGATAGATATTGGCTGCCGGTAAGTTGCATCACGAGCCCAGAGATTGAACGCCATCTGATCTGTGCGGTAGTTTGGCTACGGCTCGAGGACGTGCATTGGCAAGAATATCGCCCTTATGGAGATCTCGAAGGTGATCCCATACCTGGTTCGACACTTTGACCTTGCTCTCGTGGATCCGGACAAGGCGCCTACCATGCACAACGTTTGGTTCGTGAAACAAAGTAACATCCAGGTCTCGGTCAAGGTACGGAAGACCGATGGAGCGTGATGCTATGTCCATGGTGCGTTTGCGCATTCATTGGATCTTGTGGCTATGATGTAGTTGCACTTTAAGAATATGCCGATCGATGGTGGAATATAAAGCATGTGTGAAGGCGGCTCTCAACAGCTGGAGCAGCGGTGCTTCGACAAATGGGATACTTCCGAATGGATAAAGAATGCCTACCTGCCCTTTTAGTTTCTCTCCATTCCACAGAATCGCGAGTACAACAGTGGTGCGTGCTGATGCAAGCACCATCGCTTTGCGACGCTCACCTACCACTCTTACCAATATGCCCCCGCCAAACCACCCACGGCAAAAACACCGCTGCCTCACGCCAAGCCAACCTCAGACCGCGCATTCATGCCAAACAGCCCAGCCTCCCATCTCCCCCCTACCATCAACCCTGCTCCACCCCCTCCCCTTCCTCCTCCGGCATCACCACAACCAACTTCTCCGCGGAAACGCCTCCCCTTCCCAGCCGATCCATCCCCTCCTGCAGACACCCCAGCCCCTCCCCAACGACCACCGGGCGGGGCGCACACTTGTACCGACCATCCGCCAGCGCCTTTGGGAGAAAGTCTTCAAAAACCGCCGGTCCGACGGCCGTCTTCCTGATGCCGGTGGCCATGACGACAGCGCACGAGACGCCCGGGGGCAAGGAGCCGTCGCTGTTTGCGGGGGACAGCGACGGCGGGAGGGGGCGGACGGTGGAGACGCGGACGACGGACGTCATCTTCTCCCTCATCCCCTCGCCATCCCCTCCCCCGGCCTGTTGAGCAGCGGCAGCAGCGGAAGCAACCCTCCCCGCAACCTCCACGCACGCCTCCACCGCCCCGCCCGTGCCGACGGCGTCGAACACCCCCACCAGCCTCCGCCGTCCACCCTCCAGCGCTCCGACGATCCGCTCGACGACGACGTCTTCGGCTTTGTAGTCAAAGACCTCGCGCGCGCCGAGGTCGCGGGCGAGCGCGAAATGCGCCGGCGACGCGGTGGCGAGAACGGCGTAGCCGGCGGCGGTCGCGAGCTGGACGGCCGAAGACCCGACGCTGGAGGAGGCGCCCCACACGAGAACAACCTCCTCCTCCTCCTCCCTCTCAGTTTCCCGCGTTGGCGACGGCGGTGACGGCGGTGACGGCGGGGGCAGGCGGAGCCCCAGGAAGTCGGAACCGAAGAGGCCGGCGGCGGCGGTAGCCGCACCGAGCGGCAGGACGGCGGCGTCAATGAAAGAGACGTGCGGAGGGAGCGGGGCGATGATGAGCGGCGGGGAGAGCTTGACGTATGTCTGGAAGGCGCTGGTGGCGGGGTCCTTTGTGGCGAAGCCAAGGGCGAGGCCGGCGACGGGGGTGCCGAGGCGGAGAAAGGGCGGGGCGGCGGGGCCGAGGGCGACGATGGGGCCGGCGACGTCGCGGCTGGGAAGGGGTAAGAGGAGAGAGGGGGAGGTTGGTGCGGGTGGAGGAGGAGGGGGAGAAAGTCGTCGCGGTTGGCTTACCCCAAGATCCACGGGTATGGGACGGGTATGAAGGCGGTGGATTGAACGATACAGCTGGGGGTTGTGTGTTAGCGGTTCAGCGGTCGCGAACTCCCTGGGCTCGATGGATTACTCGACGGGATTGATGGCGACTGCAGCAGCCTTCACGATGACCTCGTCGTTGACAGGCGTGGGATAAGGCGCTTCCCCAACTTCGAGCGGGTAAGCCTTCTCGGCTGTGAGGAATGCGGCCCTGTTAACCGGTTTGGTCATGATGGTCTTGGTGTGACCGTTCAAGAAATCTCGGGTATGCCGGAATGAATATACACTGGTGCGTGGAGGTGTTGAAACAAGCTTACTTGGCAAAGTGCTCAGAGCTTTATACACGCCTTGAATCAATCCTCTTGAGCACCGTTCCCTTCAAGACGAGCGATTTGTCTGTAATCTTGATCCGTCCTAGGGCTTATGGCGTCGGTGCCGGAGATAAGATGAGTTCCGGCGTGAGGTAAGCCATCCAGCGTGGATCCTTTGAACAATAGTGTCGACAGCGGGGCTTCGGAAATAGCGGCGATAGCATTAGGGCCATGTTCTACGACGTCACCTGTGAATGGCACTCAAGCTGCTGCTGTGTTGGGATCATCTCATTCGTAATTAGTTCCAGACCCCAGCCGATGAACGCCAAAAAAACATCAACGTCAGCATCCAAGGTATGTTTCATCGTGTACTCCCACGACGCCAAGCAAATTGAAACCCATCTCTTGACACGCGTGATGGCCGAGACATTCACGAACGGTTTCGGTCAAGTCCTTTTTTGATATCCTGCCTGATGTTGTGGTTAACAGTCCTCTCGATGGTGCTCATCTCCTGTCGGATGGCATCGGCCGACTCTTTCTTGACTTCGAGAATACGACGGTTCAACTTGGCATCGACTGCACCATCCATCTCGTCTCTGAAATAAGCCATCGTCTCGTCCAGCACATCGTTCGTCTCGACCTTGGACTCCAGCAGTTTTGCATCCATCTCTGCTTGCATGTCGGCCTTCGCTGCCTGCACACGACCGCGCACATGGTCCAGAATGCCGGCTTCAGACTCGGCCAAGCGCCTGTCGAGGCGGTCGTTGACGCGGTCCACGATGGTCATGGCCACGTTCGCCAATGCTTCGTCGATGCGCTTCTCCAGCCGTCTTTCCAGAGCTTCCATGGCCGATTGCCAGTCATTGCGAGGTGGGTCGGAGAGCTCGACGGGCCGCTGCCTCTTCTTGCTCCACTCGGCAACCGCGGGCCCATTGATGAAGGGTTCGCTCAGATCGGGTGTTGATGATGAGGACATTGTAGGAGCCGTGATGCGTCAGCGCCGAGAATCAGAGTGGACTGAGTTCGTGACCGGACCACCCACGACCAGTTGCAACGGAACGCAGCTCGGGCGGTGCGCGACGGCGAACGTTTCGTGGACGGTGGGTGAAGTGCGTTGGGGGACGGCGATGTATGGTGTTGGCGGCTCGACGGGTGGGCGGGCGCAAGGGCAAGCGGCGCAATGCGAAGAGGGTAGGACAGATGTTGACGAGAAGGAAGGAATAATGACGCTGGTGTGCGACCGGCGGTTGAGGCGGGGAAGACGCGTTTGCTGGTCTGAAGCAGAACGCAAAAGCACGTGATGGCGCGATGACGTGTTTCTACCCCACAACCACCTGCTCTTCATCTCCACTTTCCACTTCCACTCTTCACCTTCACTCTGTACCTCAACTCGTCGTGGATCCGCATCACCGCCAAAGCGTCAGGGCATGTACAGACCTCCGAGCTCCTGTCTGCTTGCCCGCACGTTTGTTGATATATCCTGCTTCTTACTTTGTGGCTTCGAGGTACTCCTCGATTTCTCGAATTCGTTTCTTGCGGCGCCTATCTTTGTCGTTGAAGTCTTCGACCATCGCCTTTTTAATATAGGACTCCTCATCTATTTCATTTTCGTACTTAGCTTTGATGCCCATGGAAAGAACCCTCACGAGCTCCGCAGGCTGAAAGTCATCATCCTCGACTAAAGGCTAGGTCGCGGACATGGTAGCAATGAGTGCTTACTAACAAGGATGGAAGATTTGACTCGTTTGGATTGTCAGTTATTAAATCCTCATTTCTCAAGTACCGTGATTGCTCGCACTGGTCGGAGGCAAAGGCGAGACAATTACAATGACGTAAGCTAAGCAGCCATGGCTTAGCTCGCTTCCCTGCTTTTCAAATTCTTATCTCCTGTCGATACTCGACAGCTTTGCGAATGAGCCGGGGTGTGTTGTTTCCACCAATAGTTTTATCCATCCAGCCTTCAGCCTTGCGTCAGCATTCCCCCGCTCCATGCAAGCCAATATTGCTAACATCACGATATACTACCGGTCTTTCTCACATAAGCAGCGTACCGAGGTGTGGGAGACATTCTTCAACAAGCTCGAACGCGAGAGGGAGAAACCGATGCGCATCCATTTCCAAACACGCGACTACATTGAGGTCTCCCGAACTCCGCCAACTCCAGTGGAATGGACGCGAAATTAGGAACGGTATGTTGGAGCAGATACCCCACGCTTGGGCCCCGCTGATAATCAACAGCATTCCAGATTGCCGTCGCTTTGGCCGAGACGGAAGGGGAGAAGGACACCAGAGGCCGCATCATCATCAAACCAGATCACATCCGCTCGACGGTAGACATTTCCAAGGCGTTCAAAGGCTATATGAAACAGCTGTACAAGAAGGACGAAGATTCCATGGCCGCTGCTCGCCTCAATCGGATTGAGATTGGTACTGGAGAGGAGGACTCGGAGCAGCCAAGCTTCAGGTAGTTGTTCTGCCGCAAACCACTCTTTCTTCAGTCTGTACCTCTGATCCCGCTACGTAGAGTGCACCTACCGTTTTAGCGATGCTTTCGTCACTGAATATTGAACCAAAAGACGGTTGTGCGTACAGTGCTGCGGAGAGCGGCCCCGGATTTAAGATGTTTCGGAGATCCTCCGAAAAGACATGTAGCCGACTATCACCACACGCTTCCACGTATGTAGAGGCATGGAAATGCAACGGCTATATTACTCTCGGACATCCTAGCGGAGATGAGCCGCTCGTCAATTCCGAAGTCCTATCGTGTAATGCAGCGTGGCTACTCTTATGTCCAATTCTCTGCAACACAAATAATTTTCACCACGAAGCTCTCAACGTTCCTGGCCGGTGCCGCCACCACCACTGCCCTCGGCGCACATGCTCAAACCGCCACAGGCAGCGCCGAAGGCTTCGCATCCGGCGTCACGGGCGGCGGCGACGCCACCGTCGAGCCTGCCGACATTGACGAGCTAACCTCGTTACTCACCGGTTCCGAGCCGCAGGTCATCGTGCTCAAGCAAACGTCCGACTACCTCGAATCAGAGGGCACGGCGACGGGGACGGACTGCCTGAACGTCGGAACCGACGACGCGTGTCAGATCCAGATCGACACGGGCTCGGGCTGCGGCGACAAGGACTCGACGTCCATCACGTACTATACGGCGCCGAAGACACCCATCGACGTGGCCTCGAACAAGACTATCATCGGCGTCGGCAGCGTCGGTGTCATTAGGGGCAAGGGACTAAGGTTCCCGGATGGGGCGTCGAACATCATCGTGCAGAATGTTGCCATAACCGATCTCAACCCCAAATACGTTTGGGTGTCATTTATCACGGGTCAAACACGGAACAGAAACAACCCATCTCTGAAACGACATAGACCCGGGCCCGAGCGAGTTCGTACTTTCTACAAATGGCTATGCTCCATTACGGTGAAATATAAAGGAAGAGTCGTAAATACAAAAACTCAGTAGGGAAGACCAGATAAGAAATTCGTTAACTTTGGACTTCCACCACATACACCCTCACAATCTTGGCGGACTTCGTCAATAATCGCACTGTCCTATTCCGGCCCCCGACTCCGCCTTTGTCTCCGCCTCTCGCACGAAGATTTCGCAGTCTGCTCCAACTGCCCAAGCAGAGAGCCGTCACTTCCGCCCATCAACCAATCATCCATGCTGCGAAAAGGACTGCCAACGAAAGCATGACTAAAGGCCAGAGCCGCTTGAATGCAGCGCGTTGGATCCATACCCAGACAATGAACTCGTACAGCATGTGCTCGAGCATGGCTCGCAAGCATAGAACGAGGCCGAGCGTGCCGATTGCCGTGCGAGTCCGGAGAATCTCTCGAGGGTCGTATCGGATGCGTCCCATCAGCCATGACGGCATCTTTTTGATCCGGATGATCCACGAGCGTCCGGGGAGCTCAGATGCTGAATCCATGATTCCAGTGAGTTCGTACAATTGGGTGGTGATGCCTGAGTTGTGTCTCTCCTCACTGTAAACATAGCTCGACCGTGTGTAGATATTTCCGATATCCCTCGCTGTTGCTTCCACTCTCTTCTTGTCGGGTGTACTGCCAGTAACTAGCATCTCAAGGATGGTGTAGCTTAAGATGTCCCGATCGTGGGGAACTTCCCGCCTCTCGAATGGTGCCGATGTTGTCGGTCTTCTCCATCCAGCATGTTCTTCCGATTCCCAAATAGATATGGGATCTGAGAGGCTTAGTGAAGCTGGCATAGGAAGAGAAAAGTGCCGCGGATGCTCGGTGTGCAAACGACTTCTTGCACGATGGAGCCCGGCTTGGAGTGCTGCCTTGTATCGCTCGAAATTCCCAGCCGCGACCGCAAAAAGTAGGACTAACTCCGGATAGCCAAGGTCTATGGCCCATGCGAGTGGTGTTCTTCTATCATCGTATGATAGAAAAGACGGCCCTTCATAGTCCAAGCTTGCCCCTAAATCGAGCAGTCTCGATACCCAAATTCCCCTGCAGTCTTTTTCATCCAATGTAGCCGCTAGAAGCTCAGGGCCCAGGAAGAGCCACCTGTTGTAGGGTGGGTGGCAGTAGAGTCCTAGATCCCTCTTATAAAGCTCATTTGTTGCGAATTCTCGGAGGCCGGACTGGTAGGGGAGGTAGTTTCGGCGATATTTTGCGTAACCGGGGAGCTCAGTGCGACAGCACGCGTACACCAACGAGGATGCAGGAATGCCTTCTTTTGGTTGTTCGAGTATGATAGCGTTGAGCAATTCACGACTTCTCTTTAAGTCAGACGTTTGGTGTATGTATTCGCTGACACATATTGTGACAAACTGAGCCGAGTATTGAGTACACCGTGCCTTCAGTCCTTCGAGAACAGGAATGTTTCCAGTTCTGAGAGACATTTGATGGAAGGATTCACCGCTATTGGCGAAGTAGGAGCCTCTCTTCGAGTGGAATTCATGTGTCAGGACCGTACTCGAATCGTGTCCGGCGTCAAGGAACGGCTGTAAGCACTTCATCGTGCAGTAGGCGTAGACCAGGAGGAGGAAATTTTGACGCTCAGTATGGTTTGCTGAGAGGACTTCGTCCACTGTGATATTATAGTTCAGATAGGCCCTTGCCTCAACGCGCATTAGCCTTGCAGGGAGATGCTTCTCGGACTCGTCAAGATGATACAAGTGTGACTGAATAGCGTTGCCGAAGCGTCCATCCTCGTGGTTCAGCGCGGAAAGCCACCACTTATCAACCGTATTTAGTTCTCCAAAGTCTTTTGAGTCTAGGTAAGGACAGACATGTCGGATGAAGAACCGGTAGCCCACCTCATCTGGTGAAACAAGTAGAGTCGGCCTTTCATTAGGCCCTCCCAGGAATTTGTTGCCGAAAAAGCACGTATCTAATTGGTTCCAGGTGCACAAGAGTGCAGGCTTGAGCTGTCGAGTCCCTTCGGCGTGGTATGTGAGATGGCCAACGGTAGAGGTGGAGAGAGACTCAGAGGGATCAAATAAGTCAAACGAAAAAGACGTAATAGTGTTTATACCGTTCCCACTGTAGGAGGATAAGCGGGAGATGCCTGCTTTTTCCAACTTTTCATCCATAAATTGAGTTAACATCGTATCGGCTGTTATATAGGAAGCCTATACATACCAAAGAAGAGTCCAATATCATGTCGAAATACTGAAAAGGACACGATGCAAGGCTTTCCCCAAGGTGAAGAATATCTGTCCCTTGAATAGAATCCTGCAATTCTTGCGGAATGAAGCTCGGCACTCTCCGCTGGACGCGTTCCCATGATGGTGAACTGTTTGCCGCGAGCGAGAAAAAGTGCTCAACTGAGAATATGCCATCTGCCATCCACGGCTTTGGTTGAAATCGGAAGGCGATGCGACGCGTCCGACGCATTTCCTTACCAGACGCGCCGGTGTCGTCGCTTTTCGAAGTCTCCACAACAAGCGTTCCAATGGGCAAGTTGAACATCTCGACATTCCAAAGAGGCAATCGGCACCGTTTCTCCGATATCGAAGTATTGAACTGAGAGTTGCCAACGCGAGAGACTTCTTTCCGAGTGAGTTGAATGCGCCGAAGGCTGACAGGCGTCCCGACCACATGGTTGCGGACATTCTCAACAGCTTGACTGAGACTGTCGAATCCTGCATTGATCACTGGCTCGAGCGCTGCAAAACCGCTCTGCATCTCGCGCCCTAGCGTAATTCGACTTTCTTCGACACTTGCTGAAATGCTCTGCGTACGTACGTCGACGGCACGGAGTGTCGTTTGTGTCTCATGTAATTTCCAACTTCAAATCGTTAGACCAAAGCAAACAGTAAGAAGATGTGATGGCGAACCTGTCGAGATAACCCCGAATCCTATCGAGCTCTTTGATGTTGCTCTCGATTGACCTCTCGTATCTCGCGACCTCGTCGCCTGAACCGACAGTCTTGAGCCTCGCACTCAATTTTGAGCGACTCGACGCGCTTTGCGCATGCAAAGCGTTCAACTGTTCAGCACGCTGTCCCAATTTCCTGAGATCCGTCGTGATGCTGTCCATGTTGGACTCCCACCATGAGCGCAGGTTCGGTGGTAACTCGTCATCGCGCATGTGGTGAACGAATTGATGAACTGCCGAGAGCACTTCTTCGAGACGTTTAACTTTGCGACAAAGCTCCCGGACGTTATCTGGGGCATTTTTCATCTGGCGGATGAATTTCGACAAGGCGGTATAGCTCTTGATCGAGACCTCAACAAGTGTCGCAAGGCTGGCAACCAGCCCTACGCTGGCCGAGACGGGCTCCATGGCAGCCGCACGGAAGTGAATGAACAGGATGTGGGAGAAAAGAGGATCAAGGGATAAGCTGCGCAGGCTGGATTTTCTGTCAGCATATATCATGCCAGGCAGGTGCGGCGGCAGGTGACAGCGCCAATGAAGGGTGAGCAGCCCCGCTCCGTGAGATCCAATCCGAGTGCGCCAAGACAAAACTTGGTGGTTGACGAGGCTGTGCTGCCGGAACTGTCGCCCAATGGGCACACTTCCATCTTTAATCCCGCACTGTGTTTGGAAAGTCAGCCTGAGCGCTGCCGGTGAACTCAGCAAGCTGGAGCTAAGCCCGGTTACACAACATGAGATTGCTGCGCAAGGCAGAAAAAGTCTGGCGGAAAGCTGAGCGAGGCTGCGGAATGGTAATGTCTAAGGAATGAGGCTGAGTATTGATCATGTGACGAGTAGAATGCAATTGGTCGCGCAGTAGAACTTCGAAACTAGCCAAACATGCCCCCTACTTAGGGAAGTAAACTTGTACATCGTGATCTGGAGCAGTCCAGCCGTTTCCAACCTGGCGCTATAGCCAAAGCAGGTGCGGCCCGGCAACGGTGGTGCATGTTGAAAACGTGGTTCCGTCCAAGGTCGGCGCCGCAGCCCGCTCTGCACACTCCGGCGCAGGAACGCGGGCCGGACCGCATGCATGACCCCTTGAACTACAGGCAAGTACATCTAAAGGGGGTAACCCGCAAGCGAAAGGCGTGGTAGCTCCAGATCTTGTGAGGAAAAACAGGGTTGGTGGACATATTGGTGATGTCTCAGGCCCGAGCCGCATCATATCGCCCGGGAACAGCTTGACGCTAGCCTGATGCCGTAACGTCTAGCTTATCATCAGCGAATCACTTCTGCGGAGCAAGTTCTCCTCATGTCCAGACTTCACGAGCCTCGGACTATCCTTGGGAATAATACCGATCAGCCTCGCCCTTGCTCAATGGGCGATGTCGGGAAGTGACTTCCGTTATCCTGAACTGGCCTCGATCCGCCACCGCCCAAAGTACTGTCATCACCCACGGTTATCCTCTCCTTCAGGTCCCCATTGGGATGCTATGTGTAAGAGGTGAGCAACCCAAGGAAAGTACACGGACAGCAGAGCACATCGTACGATCGTTCGTACTATCGTGTGAGCGGCATGAGTTGCCACATTGAGACCGGTACGCTTTAGGTGTTCTTTCCCGCAGCGATGCGACAGCCAGCGCATATGCACCCACGTGAACAGGACAGCACCCGCCTTACAGAAGTGCCACTCCCACCATATCTGCGGCAAGGGCGTGAGGGTAGAAGCCGCCTTCACGTGGAAAGCATACTGCAAGATCCGACCTGGCCTTTAAGCGGGCCCAATCACGGCGGAGCGCGTCAATTAATGCAGGTTATCAGAAGCCAAGGCGACAGAGTGCGGGGTTGAAGGGGCCAGATGGGCTGTTTGAGGCCGGCTGACGGGACCGAAGTACTCCATCCGTGCAACATTTCCGTCAGTGGCTATCATTCGTATCTGTGAAATCATTAAGGCCCGGTAGCCGTCCCCATTGGTCACTATGGCATCCTGAAGATGGCTAGCCCGGCCGGGAGGAGTCAGACGCACCATCTACCGCGCTGCATCTGATACCGGGAGCGCGACCGATGCATCTCGAGCCGATAGTAAATGCGGGGAAGGAAGCTACCACATGTCTCAATTGGGTTGTCAGATATCAAGCGTGGTAGTTTTATGTTGCCAGTATAGCGTCCCCCAAGTTGCTCGACGGGAAAGTTCAGAATTCAATCTTCCTCCTCCCGAGCAAGCAATGGCCAACTCATTCATCCTGAGGACGCCGGCCGCCACGTCGAAAGCACTAAGTATTCGGAGCACACAGCAAAGTCTCTGCCGGAGATCGAGGAGACTCACGACAATCAGCACCCAGCGTTATGACTCCCTCCCGCAGCAGAAGGATGGAAGTAAGCACGATTGCACCGAGGTGGACACTGCACTGCCGCCGCTGTCCGCACTGCCTACTGGCATGCTCCTCAGATCAGTCTGCATCAACGCCATCTCCTCGAAACCCCTCTTCCTCACTCCCGCCCTTGCGGCCCTCTCCGCGCTGTGCAAGCCCAACAGAAGTTGGCTGTTCAACGTGGACCGGAACCCCCTCATCCACTCCATCCTCAAAGCAACATTCTACAAACAGTTCTGCGCCGGCGAGACGGGCGCCGAGGTGACATCGACGATGCGGCGGCTGCGCGAGATCGGCTTCCGCGGCACCATCTTGACTTACGCAAAAGAGACTGTGTTCGACCACCGCACCAACACTGAGAACCGCATGGGCGTCGCGGCCAACGAAGATGGCCAGGACGCCAAGTGCGAGAACATCGCCGAGTGGCGCGAAGGCACGCTCAAGACGGTCGAGCTGCTGGAAGAAGGTGACCAGCTGGCACTGAAGTGAGTCTTGATCATCACCATCACATCACCCCATTATCGCCACCCCACGTGTCCACCAACCCGAAACGGAGAAAAAACTATGCAGAACAGAACAGAGCAAAACACTGACATGCCGCCCACCAGAGTAACGGGGGCCGGCCCACTCGTCACATCGCGCCTCCACGCAGGCGCGCCGCCGCCGCAGCAAATGCTGGACGCGCTCGACGAAATCTGCCAGCGGGCGCAAGCGCGGGGGGCGCGCGTCCTCATCGACGCCGAGTCGCAGCACTTCCAAGCGGGCATCGAGCGGGTGGGGCTGGACCTGATGCGCAAGCACAACCGCTCCGGGCACGCGGTAGTATACAACACGTACCAGGCCTACCTGAAATCCACGCCGCGCCGCCTCGCCGCGCACCTCGCCGCCGCCGCCGAAGAGGGCTTCACGCTCGGCCTCAAGCTCGTGCGCGGCGCCTACATGGCCAGCGACGCGCGCGCCCTCATCCACGACTCCAAGCGCGACACCGACGCCGCGTACGACGCCATCGCCCGCGGCGCGCTGCGCCGCCGGCTCTTCGGCCGCACGGCGTCGTCGTCGGCGTCGGGTCGCCCCTTCCCGTCGCTCAACCTCGTCCTCGCGGGCCACAACGCAGAGAGCGTCGCGCGCGCGCACGCGCTGCACGCGCGCCGCGTGGCGGCCGGCTTGCCGACGGTGCCCGTGGCGTTCGCGCAGCTGCACGGCATGGCGGACGCCGTCAGCTTCGGGCTGCTACGGCTGAGGGACGCCGAGGGCAAGAAGGGCGCGCCCGAGGTGTATAAGTGCTCGACGTGGGGCAGCGTGGGCGAGTGTTTGGCGTACTTGACGCGCAGGGCGGCGGAGAACCGCGACGCCGCGAGTCGGACGGTGGATGAGTATCGCGCGTTGAAGAGGGAGGTGGGCAGGAGGGTGAGGGCGGCATTGACGCCGGGGAGCTGGTTTGGTGGTGGTGGTGGTAGTGGTGGTGGCGCTAGCAGGTAGCTTGGTGGTGGTTGATGGTGGGTAGGTTGGCGGGGTTGATTGACACGGTCGGGTGCGATGCTGGCCGGTTGCCATTGCGATTGCGGGCGCCGGGCCGGGCGAGCTTCTTGACGATAAGAGCGATAACTATGATGGCATGGGATGGAATGGGGATGCACGTGAGTTTGTCCATGGAGTATTTACTTTAGCGATACGCACATGAATATGAATCTATCATTGAACGAACATTCCACTTTGCTCTGCATCATGTCCACCGAGTTGAAAGACGCCACCACGCTCTGCGTCCTGGGCTGCGGTAAGCACGCCGACCACCACCACCAAACCCACCCACTCACACGATAAAAAACACAGGCAACCTAGGCACCGCCATCCTCACCAACCTCATCAACCCACCTCCCAACGAATCCGATGCCCTCCCCTTCACCCACTTCATCGCCTGCGTCCGCAGCGAGAAGTCCGAGCAAGCCCTGAACTAGCGCTTCTCCCAAACTTCAACCCTCACCATCTCCCGCAACGACAACATCGCCGCCGTCCAAAATTCCCACGTCATAGTTCTCGCCGCCGACCCCGCCGACATCGCCACCGTGCTCACCCAACCCGGCCTGCGCGACGCCCTCGCCGGCAAGCTGCTCATCAGCGTCGCCGCCGGGTGGACGCGGGGCGCGCTGGAGACCACGCTGTACGGCAGCGAGACGTCGTCATCGACGAGCAACCAGAACGACGCCTCACGCGCGCGGGTCGTGCGCACGCTGCCGAACATCGCGGCGCTGGTGTCGCAGTCGCTCACGGCCATCGAGGTGTCGGATCAGCCAGTAGCGCTCATGATGCTCCCGGACGCGCACCTCGCCCTCACCGAGCGCATCTTCGCGCGCATCGGCCGCACGGCGCGGGTCGCGCCGCGGGCCATGGACGCCGCGACCGCCGTCGCCGGCTCGACGCCCGCCTTCTTCGCCGTCGTCTGCGACGCGCTGGTGGACGCGGGCGTCGCGGTCGGCGTGCCGAGGGCGCAGGCGGGCGCCATGGTCTTCCAGGCCATGGCCGGCGCGGCGGCGATGCTGCAGAGCGGCGTGCACGTCGGGGCGCTGAAGGACCGGGGGACGTCGCCCGAGGGGTGCACGATTGGCGGGCTGATGGTGCTGGAGGAGGCCGGGGTGAGGGGCCATTTGGGCAGGGCGTTGAGGGAGGCGGTCACCGTGGCGAGGATGATGGGGAGGGTCGAGCATCCGAATGATACGACGAGGCAGTAGGTTGGTTTATGTTGATGCTGTTCTCATGAGGTGTTTTTTGCGGTTGTGATTGGTGGGTTGGGACAAGTCGTCGGGTTGTTATGTCGTGTGGTCGTGTTACGAATGGATATATTCAATCTATAGCATCAACGAGACAACCATTGTATCACCCGCTGAAAAACACCATCCCAGACCCCGCCTTCCCCACGAATCTAAACGCCGTCCACCTTGCCATGGCAGAACCACCGCAGTTCCCTATTCGCCAGCAACCCCAGCCCGAACGCCGGAATGACCCTCACGCACCGCACGGCCGTCGCCGCCGGCATCACCCTCCACACCGCGGCCAGGCGCTCCCTCACCGGCACACTCGCGGCTCGATCGTACAAGCTGAAGCCGAGCAGTTGCACCGGGGTGGCCACGAGCTGCGACACGACCGGCACCGTCATCTGCGTGAACGTGGCCTTGGCGTGCGGGCCGGCGAGCTCGTCAGGCATGGCGGCGGCGACGCGCGGCGGCAGCACGAACGAGCCGAAGATGGTCAGCGCGTCGCGCACCAGGAACGTCGCCGCCGCCGCCGCCTTCGGGACGCCGGCCGCGGGGCGCGGTAGTTTGATGGCTTGCTTGGCGGCGAGCTCGGCCGCGCTGCCGTAGCACTGCGCGAACCGCAGGTCCTTCTTGACGCCCAGCGGCAGCGTGTCCACCAATTAATTTAATCAATTCAAGCCATCTGAAGTAGCAGATTATAAGTAAAATAGTAACAATTTAAATTAATTATATCTAGAATCGATTTAAACTATTTAATACTAGTTTCGGCTAGTTAATTAGGTTACGATTCTTAGTATAATGTTAAGCCTTCTTACTACTACTACGGTAACCCTTCTATGCCTCGTACGCCTAACTACTACTACTACTACTACTACTACTGCTACTACTGCTACTACTACCGCCGCTACCGCCGCCGCCGTAGTATTAAATCTTCTCTACCGCGCGGCCTATGCTGGCGCTAACCATATACGGCTAGTATCGGCCGGAAGAACGTTATTCGGCTTAACACTATATAAAATTATCTTATATTAGATAAAAAGCATAGCCGACTACACTTAATATAGTAGTCGGTTAACCCCCCTTATATTCTAACATCTCACGATTCTAATAATTATACGCATAATAAAAGCAACTAATTTAACGTGTAATTACACTAGAATTATACTCTCTATAGCCTAATAAGGCCGCCTATCGTTCTAGCGGTGTATTTCGGCACTAAATAAATTAAATTAATTATCTTCTTTAGAGAACAGAATTGATTTATAAGTAATGTACCCGAATTGGGTAAGTAAAAAAAAAACAGCGCTTGAATTGCAAGGCTTGCTGAGATTGGTCAATTTTCAGATTGACTAGACACGCTGCCCAGCGGGATGTTGACCGCGAGAGTCGCCGCGAAGGTCGCGGTGCCGGCGGCCGCCAGCCCGAGGTCCCTCATGACCGTCTCCGCGCTGTTGGCGGCCGCGTAGGTTGCGGCGTAGAGCGTCCAGACGGAGGTGAAGGGGCGCGCGAGGAAGAGCTTGCCCGGCCGCTCGAGCGCGGCGAGGCTGTGGCAGCGGAGGCCGCGGAGGAGCGGCTTGTTGCTGGAGGCTTTCTCGACGACGACTCTGGTGGGAGGGATTAGCAGATTGATTCCAATGCCGGGTTGAGCATCTACTTGCCTGTCGATGAGGGTCACCGAGGGCGCGACCAGCGTGGCCGTGACGGCGGCGGCGAACAGGTCTCCGAACAACTTCCCACCCAGGTTTTTGCGACTGTGCAGGTCATAGTGGTCGCTCGTGAAGCTTTCGATTTCTTTTTGAGCCATGAAGCCGGTTCGACTGGTTCTCTCGCTCGTGGGGTGCGCAGCCTCTCGATTGAGCATTATGCTGGCCGCGTCCGGATGGGCTCCCGACCGAGCCACACCAACAATCTGCCTCTTTCGGAAGAGAAACGCGGCGCTGGGAGTGCGGGGAACAATCGTGGGGCACACGCGTATCTGCTCTCTGCTTCGGGAGCACACCCGGGCCCCGGCGCCGTCAACGCTGTGCCGATGATCTCATCCATGAGGGGCACAGCTAGCTTCCGGCGCGTCTGATAAAAAACAGAGCTCTTGCACCTTCAAGCTGTCATTTCGTTGCTCTGCCTGAATCCTGTAATTCTCACACTGCCTCAAGGACAACACCCAATCCCACAATGGCTGTTACCTGGAAGCTCGCCTCGACCGTGGCTCGGCCATCACTGAGGAATCCTCGCGCCATTAGCACCGGTATCCGTCTTCAGCAACGGACACTGGCGACTGTGCCGTTCAGCCTGCCTGCCCCGCGAAATGAGCCCAACGTAAGTGAATCCGAAGTCTCCAATCTCAAACCAGAACTCAATTGACGTGAATCCGAACCGCAGCCCACCTACACAAGAGGCTCGCCCGAGCGCCAGAAGCTGGAGGAGGCCTTGACGAAACTGCGCTCCCAGCTGCCCGCACGGAGCGACATCTACATCAACGGCAAGGTGCAGAAGACGGCCAAGTCGGAAGACCAGGTCCTGCCGTCCGAGCATGCCACCACCTTCACCAACTACCCGCTGGCGACCAAGGAGCAGGTCTCGTCTGCCATCGAGTCGGCGCTGAAGGCGAAGAAGGACTGGCAGGAGACGCCCTTCGTCGACCGCGTCGCCATCTTCCAGAAGGCCGCCGAGCTGGTCACGGGCAAGTACCGCTACGAGCTCATCGCCGCGACCATGCTGGGCCAGGGCAAGAACGTCTGGCAGGGCGAGATCGACGCCGCGGCCGAGCTGGCCGACTTCTTCCGCCTCAACTGCAACTGGGCCGGAGAGCTGCTGGCGAGGCAGCCGGAGCGTGGCAGTGATGGCATGTGGAGGTACGTTGATACAAAGACAATGTAAAGAGCACCGGCTAACAGCCATCCACAGCCGCCTGGACTACCGGCCCCTAGAAGGTTTCGTCTACGCCGTCTCGCCCTTCAACTTCACCGCGCTCGGCGGCGCCCTGATCTCGGCCCCGGCACTGATGGGCAACGTGGTCCTCTGGAAGCCGTCGCAGTACAACGTCTACGCCAGCACCATCATCTACAAGATCCTGCTCGAGGCCGGCCTGCCGCCGGACGTCATCCAGTTCGTGCCGGGCGACGCGGCCGAGATCACCGACACGGTCCTCGCGCACCGCGACTTCGCCGGGCTCAACTTCATCGGCTCGTCGGAGGTGTTCCGCTCCATCTACGCGCGCATCGGCGAGGGCATCGGGCAGAAGCGCTACCGCGAGTTCCCGCGCATCGTCGGCGAGACCAGCGGCAAGAACTTCCACCTGCTGCACAGCACGGCCGACGTGCCGTCCGCCGTCAACCACACCATCCGCGGGGCCTTCGAGTACCAGGGGCAGAAGTGCTCGGCCACGTCGCGCGCCTACGTGCCCGAGTCGCGCGCCGACGAGTTCATCTCCCTCCTCAAGTCGGGCATCGAGGACATCACCCAGGGCAGCCCCGACGGCGACTTCGAGGCCTTCATGGGCCCGGTGATCCACCGCCGCTCGTTTGACAGGATCAAGGCCGTCATCGACGCCAGCAACGAGGACCCGTCCGTCGCGCTCGTCGCGGGCGGCACCTACGATGACAGCGTCGGCTTTTACGTCCAGCCCACCGTCTACCGCGTCGACTCGCCCGACCACAGGCTGTTCAACGAGGAGATCTTCGGGCCCGTGCTGGCCGTGCACGTCTACCCCGACGACCGGTGGAACAGCATCCTCGAGAGCGTCGACCGGAACGGCGGCGGGCTCGCGCTGACGGGCGCCGTGTTCGCGCGGGACCGCAAGGCGGTGCGCCAGGCCGAGGACGCGCTCAGGTACTCGGCCGGCAACTTCTACATCAACTGCAAGACCACGGCCGCCCTCATCGGCCAGCAGTCGTTCGGCGGCGCGCGGTCCAGTGGCACCAACGACAAGGCCGGCAGCGTGGACATCCTGCGCCGCTTCTCCAGCCCCAGGCTGATCAAGGAGGAGTTCTTCCCCGTGACCGGGTTCAAGTACCCGAGCAACCACTAGATTGTGTTGTTGTTCTTGGAGTGAAAATGGATACCATGGGCAGCGCGCGCAAAAAGATGGGATGGTTATGATTCAGTGTGTGATGATCGAAGTGCATGGCATGGATTGGAATTTGGGCAGCTTGCTTCTACCTTTTAGACCATTAGCTTCATGACTTTGGCGTTTTCCCTCCATCGCTCTAGTAATTGAGTCTTTTTGTCAATTTCAAAACATATTCACGAACGAATGCATTTATCATGTGTTGAGTTTAAGTCTATCAAAAACTATGACATCTCTCTTGGGCGAAACGTGGCACCAGGGAGACTTATCTCACGATCTCTTCTATCTGCGAGTGATGGGTTGGATACGCACACAGCGCAGACACAGACTTGTCAGAAGGCAAGTCGTGCAAACTCTCGCCGGGTTGCTGCGGCGTGCGGGGATTGTGATTGGCTAGACGCCGCCAACGGCAAGCCTCATTCGACACTGACGGCTCACTGCGGGTCCCCACGGTCAGGCGTTGCTATCTCTTGCCTTCTGAATCCCCCATCCCGGGGCGAGTGCCGATGACCAGCTACCATCTCGACGGTGGCGTGAGGGCTGCGGGGTTGGTGGGCGAAGTCGGAGGGCGCAAAGCGGGGCTCTGGATCTGACCGGGAGGCCTCCCGACCTATCTATCACCTCTCCCCGCAGCTCCACCCGGGATCGAGCTTCCCATCCCGACTCGCGGGGCAAGCAACAGACCCTATTGCGCGCCATCACGACAGTAGCGCCGCTGGAGACGCCGAGCCCGCCACCGGGTGCGGATTTTCACATATATGTCAATGTTCGCCCTGCAGCAGCCAGCGATAAGAGGCCGTGGTTAATTACCTCCCCCCACTACGTCACCACAGTGGACAGCACCAACACCAACACCATGCCCGCGGTACGCAAGGACGAGCCCATCATCGTCATTGGCGCCGGCGCCTTCGGGCTGTCGACGGTGCTGCACCTGTCCCGGGCCGGCTACACCAACATCTCCGTGTACGAGCAAGACACGCAGGTGCCGCCGCGGCAGTCGGCCGCCAACGACATCAACAAGATCGTGCGGGCCGAGTACGAAGATCCCTTCTACACGGAATTGAGCATCGTACGTGTTTTTTCCCCCTCTTTCTTTCCCCCTCATCCTCCCCGCCCGATCCCACGAGACAACCCCTTCGACCACCACTGACACACCACCGTCGTCCCACAACCAGAAAGCAATCGACGCCTGGAAGCACCCCCTCTTCGCCCCGCACTTCCACGCCACCGGCTTCCTGCACTGCATCTCGGGCGCCGCACCCACCAAGGCCCGCGCCACGCTCGCCCGCTTCCGCGCCGCCGCCGAGGCGAACACCCGCGTCGCCCCCCACGTCGAACCCATCGACGGCGCCGCCGACATCCGCCGCCGCGTCTGGCAGTACGAGGCCGGCCCCCTGCCCGGCTGGCGCGGCTACCTCAACCGCTTCGACGGCTACGCGAACTCGGGCGCCGCGCTGCGCGGCGTGTACGAGGCCCTGATCGCCACCCCAAGCAGCGGCGTACGGTTCTTCCTGGGGGCGCGGGTCGTGGAGATCGTGTACGACATCAACAACGCCCCTCCCGGCACGTCCTCGTCGTCGTCCTCGTCCTCGCGGAAGGCCGTGGGCGTACGCACGGCCGACGGCACGATCCACCCGGGCACCCGCGTCGTCGTGGCGTGCGGCGCGGGGGCCGCGCGCCTCGTGCCCGCCGCCGGCAGGGACCTCGGCGTCGCGGCCAGGGCGTGGAGCGTGGCGCACGTGGCGCTCGGCGCGGGCGAGGCGGCGGCGCTGCGCGGGCTGCCGGTGACGTACGCGCGCGACCTGGGCTTCCTGTTCGAGCCGGACGCCGCGACGCGGCTGCTCAAGCTGTGTCCGATGGGCGGCGGGGTCGTCAACACGGACGCCGAGACGGGCGTGAGCCTCCCGCCGACGCCGACGGGGGAGGATCGGGGCGTTGGCGGGTTCATGCCCGAGGCGGACGAGGGGAAGGTGAGGGAGCTGCTGAGGCAGACGCTGCCGGCGCTGGCGGAGAGGCCGTTGGTGCGGAAGGGTTTGTGTTGGTTTGCGGATAAGAGCGATTCGGATTTTGTTATTGATTTCGTGCCCGGGACGGAGGGGTCCGTCGTGTTGTTGAGTGGGGACTCTGGGCATGGGTTTAAGATGTTTCCGATCTTTGGCGAGTGGGTCAAGACGTTGTTTGCGGACGGCAAGCAGGAGGAGAAGAGATGGCGGTGGAAGGGTGGGAAGGATGGGGCGAAGGCGGGTAATTGGGGCGGTGACGTGAGCTGGAGGATAGGTGATACGGCCGAGTTTGAGGACATCAGGCCGGCGGCTGGCAAGGTGAAGCTGTGAGGCGGGGGCATCTTCGGTGTTTCTGGATTTTTTTGTGTTATGATTTGTTACGAAGTCGTAGAGAGCAATCCATCCTTTACGTATGACAACGTGGACATGGAAATTGTGATGCTATGGTACTTTCTACAGTAGTGGGAATGCTCCTGACACCACTGTTACATGTACACTTCAAGCCATGACTGGAAACTGCCATTCTTCCAAGTTCAGTACTTTTTAAAAGCCTACAGACGCCTCGCTTCTTGCTCAAAGAGAAGAGAAAAATGACGTGGCAGTAGCGTGAGTAGATAAGAGGTGGTGAGTTACATGCTCCGTATTGAAGAAAATGCAGAGAGCTCCCGGAAAGGAAGAACCGGTATTTGTACATGTTAGCCGACACACTTATCAACGCTCGTGTGTGGGGATCGTTCTTCAGAACTGCCATTTCTCCCCATCCAACAAGAAACCAAAGGGTTCAACGGGTGTGATCAATTGGAACTGGAAACTGCTGCCCCTTAAATTGACTGCACATGGTGCTCTGAATAACTACCTGGTGAAACAGGGATAAAAAGGATATCTTGAAGAACAGTACCGCTCAAAAGGTAGACAAGAGGCTGGCATCAAGGAACATCAAGCGAAATGGAAAAAAAAAAAAGAAAGAACGACGACGACGACCAAAGCCAGCTACCCGCCCGCCTCGCGAAAGCCATCACTCGAAGCCAAAGCAGCAAAGCCAAAGCAAAAGAAGAAACCAAAACACCGCCATGCTTTTGTCCCGCGTTCCGCGTCCCGCCTTCCCAGAAATGGGAAGATAAAAAAAAAAAAAACAAAAGGAGGCCTACCAAATGCTATGCTCAAGAATCTCATGCGATATCCACTCGTTATCCCCGCTATCAATCGCATTCACCGCATCCATAATCTGCGCCCCGGCGAGGCCGCCGCCGCCATCGAAGCAGATCTCGTCCAAGATCCCCGAAATCGGCGACGGCAGGATATTATTCCCTGCCTGGCCGCCGCCCATACCCCCACCACTCCCGCCCGTCGGCGTGGGTTCCTGCATCGGCGGCACCGACGACATCCCCTGCCCGCCTTGCCCACACCCCCCGCCGCTGCCGTCGTCCCCCCGTTGTTGTTGTTGTACCGCCGCCACCGACGCCCGCCGCGAATGCAGCGCCGACAGCTGACACAACATGCCGTCCAGCTCGCGCAGCTCGGCGCGGCGGTACGCGGCGACGACGTTGCCGGCGGCGGCCATGTCGTCGAGGATGGCGAAGGCGCGGGCGAGCCAGGTCGCGCGGTGGTGGTGCGCGGGGGAGGGGAGGAGGTGCGGGTCCACCGACGGCGCGAGGATGATGTTGACGGTCGAGACGGAGACGGCTTCGAGGTCGAAGGGGAGGAATGTTTCTGTTTTGCTGTTGTTAGGTTTGCGGATTGGGGGACGGGGATGGGACGGACCGAGTAGGTGTTGGGCTCGCACGCAGTTGAGGATGCTGATCATCTGCTGCGACGAGTCCATGCACATGCGCGCGAGGTTGAGGGCGGTTTGGGACGAGTGCAGGGTGATGGTGCGGTCGGCGGTGGCGTTTTCGAAGCGGATTTTGAGGAAGCAGAATAGGAGGGGGCGGGTGGCGAGGACGATGCACTGGGGGAGGAGAGGGTCAGTTCAGGAACGGGGGGTAGAGGTTCGATGCGTGAGGAACGTACTTGGTGGTATAGCAGATGCAGGTAGGCATATGTTCGGGAGATGCCGCTGATGGCGTTGGCTATCTGCAACGGGAATGATTCGCGCAGCTCGTCGGCGAGGTGTGCGATACTCGCCAGCACTTCCTTCGTGCTGAGTAGGAATTTGCTGTTGAGTCGGCCATCCGCACCGTAGACGCCTGGAGCGTAACGTATCACTTAGCGACAGTAGCAACAACGACTTGCTCCACTCACCTCTGTTGATGCGGGCAATCGCCCGAGAGAGTTTGATCTGCATGCTCAACGCGGTCGTCCGCTGGATGGAGCCGGAAAACGTCGGCAGGGCCGGGTGCACGTCGTCGTCGTGGATGGACTGCGGCAGCCCCATCAACGACGTCATCTCCCGGTCCAAGACGTACGTTGTCCACCACGCCCGCCGGCAGCGCTCGACGTGCACCTCGCCCAGGTGCCGCACGGGCATGTCGGTGTGCATGCCGTGGCAGAGGGCGATGCGCATGGCTTGCCCAATCTGCGTTGTGCCGTGTGTGTTAGCTCGTTTCCGGATAGTTGTCCGGTGCTTGGTGCTTACGTAGTTGTGTGCTGCGTCGCGGTAGTCCAGACATTGCAGGTAGAGCGAGATGCAGCAGAGGAGTTCGGTGGACATTAGCGGCCGCTTCTCGAGTACTATTGTGTTGGGTAGCATCTGCACGGCCTTGACAAAGAAGTCGGTGCCGGGAGGTCGTTTTCCTTGGCTCCGCTGCGTGGTGAAGGCTTTCCCGAAAGCGAGGATGATTAGAAAGTGGATGTACCACAGATCGGCTTCTGCGATCTTGTGGGTCGGGTCGGAGTAGAAGTCGTACAGGCTGTCCATGAAGGAGGCCTCGTCGAACAGGTGGAAGGTCTGGCCGCAGTGAAACTTGACGGCGTTGATCAGGTAGATGGCATAGTCGAGGGTCGGTAGGGAGGGGGTTTCCAGGTCGGCGGCCGTCCTGCGGTCGCTCCAGCCCAGGTCGTAGGCTGCTCCGTCGAAGAGAAGGGTGGTGTTGGGGACGGTGGTTTGATAGACGAACTCGTGGGTCATGCTCAGCAGCCGGCGAGTGAATGACCAATTCGACGAGGTTCCGAGGTAGACTGCATGATGGTCAGTGTTTTATTCATACGTAGTACAGTAAGGCGGGAGCAGTGAGATATTTTCGAACAAGGCAAAACTTACAGGTCCTTCCATCACTGGCGGCCATAAATGTAGATGGCCCGGTGGACAGGGGATTTGTTAGAGTGGAAGCGACGAGGTCGGATCGTGAGCCGGAACGAGTGCTTTGGTCGTTGACCGGAGCGGCCACGGATTCATTTGCTCCGTCCGAGCCATCATCGGTATCTCCTGTTGGAATGTGAGCCATTGCAGGTAAATGCATAGGAATTGAGGTTGAAACCAACCGCCGTCGGATGCTCCGTCAGCATCTTGACTGGCACGGGAGGAGCCGGGGGTGCCGCATTCAGCACCACCGTTGCGGCGCTTCCAGGACTCGATTTTCCGCTCCAGGTCGATGAGATATCTGAGCAGGAATAATCAGCGGACGGCCACCAGTATTTGGAAAGGCAAGTACCCTCTGGTGACGAGGATCTTCTGGTCGCGTTCGTCAAAGTCGCAGGAGAGCTTGCGTTTGCTGCAGGCGTCGCAGGGCTGAGAGCCGGAGCATTTGATTTTCTGGCGGCGGCATCTCACGCAACTGTCGTTAAGATTAGCTCGATGATGCAAGACGGCGACGGGAGCGCAGCCGGCAACCGAAGAGAGACATACGCGTTGCAGGATCGGCGCTTGGTCACCCGTCCTCTGCCGTTTCCAGCGTCCGCCTGTGCATGCGGCATTCTCGATTGCTTGGCTTGGGGAGGCATGGTGAGGATGGGTATGGAAGGGAAACCGGGCCAGGGAGCATAGGGCAGGACTTGCAGCTGGTGACAGTCTCAGTGTTCTTATCGCGTCGTGTGGATCTGCAGCCGAAATGCGGGGTACTTACTCAAACTAGCCGCGTCCGGCCTATCACCACGCCTCCCGAGACAGACCCTCTAGACTGCCCTCTTCTGTTAAAGGCAACGGGATCCGCGCGTTGCCAGGTTCGACTGCATTTTTCCTTTTATCACACGGACACCGATCACGATAACAATTCTGCTGATGACGCCCGTCGCAGATAAGATAAACACGTCGAATTACCCTTTCCGATATGTCCCTATCTATCCATCTCTCAACATCAACCGCTCGCTCTCCACCACAATGATTCACCGAAACCCCCACCACCACTCCGCCTCAACACGACACTCCCGCCCCTCTCCCACAGCTGCCCGAGTCGTCACAGCAGCGACTTGTTCCCGCTCAGCAACGCCCGCTCGATCTTATCCACCTCGGCCATCGCCTGCCTAACCGCCTCCCGCGCCGCCTCGGACACGGGCTCGTCGCCATACGGCGCGCGCGGCTTCAGCTTATCCACCGCGCCCTCGATGCCGGCCCGCGGCGCCGAGTAGCACGCGACGGCGTACTTGGTGGGCGCGATGCAGGCGGGTCGCCTCGTCGGTCCTGCCCGCGCGCCACAGCCCGTAGATGCGCGCCGCGGTGCGCGGGAAGACGTTGGCGAAGGCGCCGACGTCGCCCGCGCCGCCCGCCGCGAGGGCGCCCGTCAAGAAGTCGACCTGCCCGCCGAACGCCGCGAACTCGTCGGGCGCGAAGGTCGCGGCCAGCCGCGTGATCTTGGCCACGCTGCCGCACGTCAGCTTGACGCCGATGACGTTGGACTTGCCATTGTTGTTGTTGGCCTGCAGCGCCGATTGCCGCACGATGGACGTGATGGTGTCCGAGTCGATGTCCACCCCGTTGCACACGCCCGGGAAGTTGTACACGACGACGGGCAGGGGCGCCTTCGCGGCCAGCTCGGCGAAGAAGGCGCGCACGACGTCCATGCCGGTCGCCTTGGCGCCGAGGTAGGCCGGCGGCAGCGCGAGCAGGTAGTTGGCGCCCGCATCTTTGGCGTCGCGCGCCAGCTCCAGCGTCTGCTTGGTGCTGTGCGCGCCCACGCCCGCCATCAGCGGGTAGTCGGGCCCGACCGCCCGCCGCGCCGCGCGGATCACGGCCGCCCGCTCCTCGCGCGTCAGTAGGAACGCCTCCAAGTTGGTCCCCAGCGCGACGATGCCCGTCAGCCCCGTCGACGCCAGGTAGCGGAAGTAGCGCGATTGCGCGGCCAGGTCGACCGTGTCGGTTGCGTGGTCGAAGAAGGTTACGGCGGGCACCCAGACGCCCACGGCGGGCACGTGGGGCTGTGGGGAGACGGGGTCCATGGTGTAGGTCGAGGAGGGTTTGGTTGGGTGGTCGGGAAGAGGTGGAAATGCAACTGCGGCGGTTTGGGGAAGAAGAGGACAGAGGGACTCGCAGTGCAAGAGATTGGGTTCTTCCGCGGTTAACTCACTCAGCAGGCTCCATTCATTGTCTACTTATTTGTTGCTGGGCGGGAATGTCGACCGAAGCCGCATCGCATTACTGCGTTGAAGTCAAACGTTGTGCCATGTCGACGGATGGAGAGCCGTGACGCCCGCTGGCCGGGTAGAGGAAGAGACGAATTGATTGGTTGCGTGCTGCGGCCGATAAGTCGGCTGCTGCTCCGTAGCGGCCTATCAGCGTGCGGCGCGCGGAAGATCGGCTGCCCGTATCAGGCAATTTGCAGTCGGAAGCCCTCCCGTCGCACCATGCGGAGAACGCGGGGAATTCGGTGGGTCGCGCCGACGCTGTGGAGACTGAACTGACATAGCCAGCCACCGTACCAGCATATCTCCAGCTCGACGTCATCTCCAGTACGTAACATTGCCGAGCCGGCATTGGGGCGCAGCTGGCGGGTGAGCAGTGCGATCCGGGGAAGGGCTGGTGTGTCTGGGGAAGGAGCCGCCGCCACGTGGGCCGTTTGTTGTCGTCAGAACAAGCCTCCCTTTCCTCACAACCGGGGCGGACTAGCATTTCCGCTGTAAGCGGTTGGACTACTGCATCTGCTAGCACATCTGCCGAACAGCCTTACTGTTCCCGGTACTTTTTTTTGACTTCAATCTTTTCGTCGCAGCACACGATGGTTGAAAGAACTTCACGGAAACGATACTCTTCACAGCACATGCAGGCCGCTCAATGAGTGAACTGAAAGGAGATCTGAATTCTCGCAATGGTATCTAAACGCTTTCCCCTCTCCCCAATGTCTACGTCGAGTTCGAGTTGTCGGCGCACGACCAAGCCGCCGAGCCGCCTTGGGCCTCGTAGTCGGCCATGATGCCCATGATGGCGCCATACGTGCCCGCAACCATCAAGAAGGTGCCGGCCGCGATGACGAAGACGCACCAGCAAACCATGGCGATCCAGCGCGGCGACCTGGCGACCCTGCCCGCGCCCCAGTTGTCGTACAGCCACATGCAGCCCATGGGCTGGATGCTCATCATGGTGCCGAGCAGGGCGCCGACGAGCGCGACCAGGCCGTAGAAGACGGGCACGGCGCTGGCGACGACGTAGGCGACCAGCGCGACGGCGCCCGTGCAGCCGAGCCAGGCGACCCAGTGCACCGTCGAGCCGGACGCCAGGTGGCGCGAGCCGCGCAGGACGCGCACGAACGCGTACTTGGCCGGGTAGTGCGTCATGAGCGTGGTCGTGACGACGAGGCCCGGCAGCGCGAGGCCGTAGCACGCCTTCTTCATGACGACGCCCGCCGAGCCGAGCGCGGGCGACGCCACGTACGAGCCGCAGTAGTAGTAGACGACGGTGCCGATGGCGACGTAGATGGCGGTGACGCACGACTGGCAGATGACGAGCGAGCGCGTGTAGTGGCGCGGGTCGCGCATCTCGGACGCGATGGAGAAGAAGGCGGGCGTGCCGGCGTAGGCGAAGACGAGCGAGGCCAGCGCCGCGGCCGCCTCGGCGAAGGTCGGGTCGCCGAAGATCTTGTAGTCGGACTGCCAGTGGCTCTCCTGGGGCGCGGCGTCGGGCCGGTCCTGCACGCCGACGGCGACGGTGAGGGCGAGGATCGAGGTGATGATGCCGGCCAGCCCGACCCAGGCCAGCCATGTGATGCGGCCGAGCGTTTGGATACTGCCGCACGCCCAGCCAATGATGGCACCGACGGCAACGAAGACGGCAGTGCAGGCGCCGTGGGTCGAGAGGGCGTTCAGGCCGATCGAGATGCTAAGCATGCCGGAGCCGGCGCAGCAGATCCAGTCTGTTCACGGTTAGACTGCATTCTTTTTTTCATATGTCCGCGGAGCACTCACAAAGGGCGAATGCAATGGCAAAAATCTCACGACCAATGCGGCCGAACAGCAAGTGACCGACATCGTCGATGCTGTAAACCGAGCCGTGGCGCAGCTTGAAGATGCCGACCATGTATCCCGACCAACTCGTGATGGTCGCAATGGCGATCAAGCAGATGACTCCGGGAACAAGGCCGAGCGTGTCGAAAACGGAGGGAATGGACAAGACGCCCAGCCCGACCTGCGTCTTCATCATGAGAGCAACGGTGCCCAGCCAGCCAACCTGTGCAATTGTCAGCACGCAGTCACAACAGACACAGACAATACGCACGTTGCGGTAGTTCGGGCCCTTTTCCGTGATGTCGCCGATAACAGCATCCTCCTGGATGGGCTGGGTTGCGCCGGTCTCTTCCTTCCGGATCGAGGGACTGAGCGCCAGCTCCGCGTCGTACTCGTTCTTCTCGGACATGTTGGACATAGGGAAACAGGAAAACGCGCTGGAACAATTTCGGCAATGGCCAAAATGATGGGGAGCAAGAGGAGTAGCGTCCACGGGCTGGAGATTATATACCTCCTTCGCGTTCGACAATCGTCTCCGACGAGGTGCCTGGTGGCTCGTGTTACCGCCCCGGGAAACAGGCTTTTTAAGTGCGAGGCCCTATGTCATACCCCGCGTTGCCTCCCTCCCCGGGCTTCCCATTCAGATTAGTCGCCCGAGATTGAAATTGACGGCACGGGTGGGGTAGCGCGCCTCATATACGCCACCGGGTTGCTTTCCGACGCGTGCGGGTAGGAGGCCCGGCCCCTCTGGTATCTGAGATAGCTGTGCAACCGCTCAACGTCGATAAGTCTGAGGACACTCATAGGGCCGGTGGCATATCAGACTGCATTATCGAGATAGTCCGTGTATACCATCGCTTTACGAGACGCGCCGTTGTGGATTTAGTACGAGGCATTTAATTACTATCCGTGTGGGAAACAACACTACACGTGTAGTAGTACGCAATGCGCGTCTTCGCCCCCATCACTTCGGCAGATCTCGGCTGGCAGCGCAGTGATGCCCTTGGCCCTACGACTGCACGTCGTGACTGGCTATATGCCAATGATCCCCGACCCTGAAACCCAACGGGAACGGGTCGGTAGGTTCCAGCATCGCCTGCCTCTATCCCGTGAGACAGGCTCTGCCCTTGACGGTAGAAAGCCGACCCTCGCCATCCCGCGGATGTGGCAAACGAAGTCGGCCCCGATGATACTTCGATGGCGGAACGTCTCGCTCTCCCTCAGCTGGCCTCTAGCGTGCATGACCGCCACGCGGGCGCTTGCTGCCGGTTTCGCGGGGACTGCGATCGAACCTGCCGGGAGAGACAACAACAACAACAACAACAGTTTTGACGGCCGTCTTGGTCCCGTCCGGGTCATCTACCGGTGGCTCAGTAAAGTACAGGACTGTGACGCCACGGATGTCTGATTTCTCTGCATGCACCGGCGTGTAGGCGGCCTGGGCCGCTCTCTTGATCCTCTCGCCCACGCAGATGAGATCCGTTCCGCACTCGTCGTTTATGGCGAGGCCCACGGACGACGACGTAGTGCATGCCGCCCCAGGCGATATCGATAGACACGGTTCCCAGGCCGGGTACTTCTACCTTGTGATCTAACGCGTGTACATACAAAGGACGGCACGTGGTCGAAGGAAACGGCCTTGCACTTGCCGCCCTCGCAATCCGCAGTGATGCCGATCAGGACGGCCGCAGCGTCCAAGATGAGCCGCGTGACGGGCTCCCTCATCTCGACCATGCCCGTCTCGAGCAGCACGGTGGCTGTGACGATAGTGTTGCCGCCCGATATGGAAGGGTACTCCTCCGCTCCAGCGTCAGGAACGCGGCGTGCGTGCGCGGGTCGCACGGCGCCAGGATCAGTCAGGTTCATGCAGTGCGCGGATCGCCCGCGCGGCTCTTGCATCAGCAGCTGCCGCGTGGGGTCCGCGCTGGCCCGGAAGTGGACGAGTTCCACTTGCTGCGGCAGCCCGGCGGGCAGGGTGGCCAACAAACAAGCATGTTTGCAAGGCTTTGATTGTTTTAACCAATCAACCAAACAAAGATCGTGGTTCCAGCTAAACCAATTAACTAAAGATCGTGAGGCGTGGTTGTTTGCGAAATGCTTGTTTGATTGCTTTGGGAGAAGGGGGGGGGGAGTAGTGGCCACGGCTATGGCCGGCTATGGCCATCGGTATATATGCTGCCCAGGCCGTGTATCTAGCTTTTGAGGGAAAGGAGGGAGGGGGGAGGGAGGAGAAAGGGGGGGGATATTACCCAATCGGGGCAAAACACCATAAGAATCTCACGATAGTGGCCCGTGATATATGCCAAGCAAACAGGCAAAGATCTTTGGTTGTTTGCAAACAATTCGCAATCAACCAAAGATTCCGACCCCCCGCCTACCAATCAACTAAAGATCGAACCCCATCTTTGTTTGTCTTTGTTTGTTGGCCACCCTGCCGGCGGGTCCAGAACGCCGCCCACAATGACATCTCCAATCTCGCCTTCGGCATGGACGCCGACTATCGAATCGAGCGGGTGGCTCTCGTTGCGGAACTTCTTGGCTGGGAGGGACCTTCGGATCGCGGCGGGCGTGGTGGAACCAATGAGTGGGAAGAACAATGGGTTTTGACGTAGGGGCTGATAGCGACGAGGCGGGCAGCTCTGATGACTGAGGCGTTTCCTTAACTCTAAATGGGGCGACTATCTCTTGGGGGAACACCATCCGAAGAACACTGGAGATAGTGTCGGGGGAGTGGAACGCCAGCCGATGTTGAGCGCGGAGAGGCAACCGACTTTATCGGCCTGCCCCGAACATGACACTTCGAAGTTGGATGCGCGCATTTGCTTCGAACGTAGTGTTGGATGGACTGATAGAGGCGTCGCGTCCCATTTCTCGGAGCCGTGTGTGTGTCCCTAGTATCTTCTCTCTGGTGGCGTGAGCTGCGTGGCTGCAAACACTTGACCAGCAAACCTGCCACAATCCAATATCCCGCACGACGCCACGACCCCCATCTCCCCAGCCTCCCCCCGTTTCCCCACCCTCCAAGGCAAAGGCCGCCATCGCCACCGGCGGCCCGCGGCAATGGCAAAGGCATCGCCCTCGAGCCGGTCAGCCGCGGCGCCAACGTCCCCATCACCTACGCCAGCGCCGAATCCCAAGCAACCGCCATCGTCCACGAGATCCAGACCCTCCCCGCCGACGGCCTCGCCGTCCGCGCCGCAGGAATCGACCCAAAGCCATCGTCGTCAACAACGCGGCCGCGGGCGGCGAACGCTCGCTGCTCGAGACAGCAGACCGCGACGTGTTCGAGACGCACGTCGCCGTCAACCTGCGCCTTCCCACTTTTCTTCGTCAAGGAGGCGCCGCGTCGCCAATATTGCGAGCTAGTGTGCGCGGAATGGGCATGCCGGGTGTTTGATGTACTCGGCGTGTAAGGGAGCGATGGAGCGTGCGACGCGCCCGTTGTCCAGAGAACTGGAGCATCAATACAATGCCACAGTCAAATGCGTCAGTCCCGGGCCTGTTGATACGAATTTGTGGGCGAAGGCCGTCGCGACGCCTGAGGCGAGGAAGTCGTGGGATAGGGTTATAAGGGATACTCCGGCGGCTCCGAGGATTGCGGAGGTGGATGATGTTGCGCAGGTTGTGGCATTTCCTTGCGAGGAGAAGAGTCGGTGGACGATGGGGAGTGTGGTGAATACGAATGGGGGGAAGCTGTTTGTGTAGTTTTGGTGAGGTGGGCGATGTAGTCTCCACGTAATTAACAAGACGGCTTTTCATACTCGGTCTCATAAGAGTGTTTTATCAACACGGTGTTCTTTCCCTGGAGTCTTGCGGCTACAGTAGCACATCAGATGATAGATAGGCTCAACGTCCCGTTCCGTGAAAATAATACATTCGGATGGTACCCTTTCTATACCAGCTCTATGTTCCGTCGTGGCCAATTCTCCTCCCTTAGCATGCTCAAAAGCTGTTTTTCGGTTATTTCCTCACCACTTCTCGAAATATAGCCAATTTTCCTCCACCATAAGCTCTCCAGATTAACTTCGCCTACCCGCCGGTACCGCTGTTCTCCATCGGGAGTGCTTTCCAGTACGAGAAGAAACATATTTGTATCTCCAAAACCCCAAATTCCGGTTTCTTCTACTACGGTCCCCTCGAGAATTTGTATAGCAAGGAAATGCTGACCGGGATGCGGCACATGCTTTTCGACGAATTCCGAGCTCGGTAGGCGATATTTGGTGCTTCCCTGTTGGTCTGAGAAAAATCTTTCTTGGAGAAGTCTCTCCAATGTAGCCTGCACCAGATCTTCTTCATTTGCCACGTATTCCATCAATGCCCAATTATCTGACAGTCGTTTTGCCGGTGCGTTCAGCTTCAGCACAAAAGTGCTGCGCGGGATCACGCGTTCTTCGTCGTTCGCGAACTCGACTCCTTCAAACGATATGAGGCTCTGGATACGGTATTTGTCAGTTTTGTGGAAGTGATATTCGCAGCTGGCACCGACAACACTTGCCCAGCTCCACGATGGCACCAACACCGCTGCCTCCTTGTTGCATGTTCCAGCAAATTCCCCATCTCCTGAACCCCAAGAAAGACCCACAGCCATGTCACTTTCCCACAAACCAGCAAAATAGCGATTCTTTCCGCCCATGCTACTCTCGAGTGTTTTAGCAAGAGCTGCAACGGCGGCCAATCTGTCCGACTGGACTGAGAGCGTTCTGGTGCTGAATTGGCTCACAATGCGGTACCAAAGCTGAACGGCAAGCTTTTTATAGTTTTCCTCCCCAGCGGTAGCCAGTGTTGATTCTCGTAGCCGGACCAACGTGTCCCAACGTTGTGATATCGAAGCCACGTTCAATGATCCAGAAGTTTTGCTGATAGAATCCACCAAATCATGCCGTCTTTCTGCGTCATGATCCACGTAAGTCCCATTTTCTTGTTCAGTGCACGTCACACACTGCCACACCATTTGGAGCTTGTTGAAGCTGATGCTCCGATTTGGCGACAAACTCTCTTGCAATGTCCAACCGCGCGTTGACCAGCTATTGTGGCCGTAGTCGAATAGGTTTTGATCAAAAAACAGTTCTTGCAAGTTGGCAAGGCTGACGTATATCGGAATGGACTCTCTTTCGATTGAACCTTCGTCAAGTTTGGAGTTTCCTGGCCGCAACAGCGAACATGGCAGACGATAATGATAAGGATCTGGTGGACGCTTCCCCAGGAACCCATCATCTGCTGAGCTTGTTGTTGTTGCGAATATTGCTACAGTAGTATTACTGTAAACGTCGTTCATGGTTCCAGCCTCGTGGGTCCAGTCCTCGACTGAGTCTTGAATTATGCATAATGCGTCAATCCAAAGATATTGGAGTCCCAAAGCCCTCACAACAAAAACTGCGTCCAAGAGCGTCTTCGGAAGGGTCGATAACGGTATTTCGTGTTTGAGATGCTCCAGATTACTGCTTGTGAGGGTCAAGCGTCTGCTCTCGCCTCCGCCCCAGCAATAGCTCAAGGCAGCATAGCTTCCACTTGCACCTCCAGTAATCACAAGCTTTGGCTCGTGGCCCTCATCTCCAACGTCAACAACTCTAGTTGGTAGTTGACTGCTAAGGGAAGTGCCTTTCCTGCATTGTGCATGGTTTTGGACACAATCCTCCAGCCAGTCACGAGCGATTTTGATGCATCCAAGTTCCCGAGAATCGTTCGAGATTTCGCGTAGGAGGACATTTCGGACGAGTAAGCTGTCTTTGTTTGGCGTCCCTGTTTATTTTTGTTAGTGAGCGGATATATTGTTGTAAAGGTTTGACATACATCTGTCTAGGCTGAACTTAGCAATTGCGATTGGCTTTAGCGCCGTTTCCAGTGTCTTTGTGGTGTAGCTGTTCCATCTAACATGACTAAGCTCATTTTTGTTTCCCTTTTTTTCACCTACTTCCCCATCCTCGTCTCTGCCACGCTGCTCAACTCGCTTGATCCACAACCCTATGCCAGAGCTTGTGGAACCATGTTGATCTAGTAACATCGAATAGGGCCCCGCAAAAAGTGGGCGCTCACGAAGATGTGGCGGCATCGAATTGAGGAGTACCTGTGCTTTGATCTCGCCTTCTTCAGGTCTGCTGTACATAAGATAGCCCAAACACCCATCCAAAGGAAATGACTGCATGAAAATCTTGCACAGCTCACATCCTTCATCGCCGTGCGCACACTCGATCAGCTCCTTAAGCCTATTATGATGGCGAACACGTTCGAAGGATTCGTCGGGAGTGGAAACCGGATCGTGGAGGAGAATCGCGCGGAAATCCAGCCTTGCGCAAGGAGCGCAAAGATGCTGGATCTCGGGGTAATCGCTTTCGGTTGGCATGGCTCGGGCGATGTGCAAGCATCGGACGCGGTAGGTAAGTGCAGTGACTGAGAGCTGCTGGCGTAAAGCCTGGGTCTAGCAGGCAGAAGCGTTGGGGCGTCTTATGTGTTCCTCGTGTTCAGGTAGCACAAAGCGGGGTTGCTGACATGTCGGGCGGCCTCCCCGCGTCATCATCATGCGTCCAATCAACATGATCAGGCGGATGCACGTGGAACTCCAGGCGCTCTTCGCCGATAGCGAGCCAATGAATGTTCGTTCTCGTTACTTCTGCATAGTAGGCAAGAGATTGAGCCTTACTCGGGGTTTCTCCGGGCAGTTGAATGCAAGATCTAGACGTAAATGTGCACATTTAAAGCTTACATATATTTCTTTTGTCACCCGCTGTGCCATTGTCACTTGGATGGGATCGGTCCTGGAGTGATATATCAAAGATGCTTGAATTTTCAGAGCTCTACTTTGACATGATTCGAGCCCAAGTCGTCCACAATGAAAGGTCATGAAGATTACTTATCCACTAAGCCGTTCATCGAGATGAGAAAAATTGCACCCGACCGGTGCACTAGGCCAACTTCCCCATGACACCAACGACAGTATCCCCAGCTGCGTGAGCCTGCGTTTCGTCAGTACTCTGCTCCGAAAAGTCGTCATAGCCAGGATCATACCAAAGCGTCCTTCGCAACCTCAGTAACAAATCTCTTATGATACTTCGCCGTCGCCGCCGACATATCACTTCCAAGCTGCGGTCCAATCAACTGCCTCCTCAGCCCAGCATTGTGTCCGAAAGCCACCGCCGCCTACATCTGCTCGATCTCGCGCAGGGTCAGCTTACGCTCGACGTAGTAGTCCATGAACCAGACGATCGCAAAAACCAGCATGAGGACGGCGGAGGACCAAGCCATCCACAGGAACGCGTCTTCCCTGAATGCGGAGATGCCAACATCGGTGTCGACATCGTTGACTTTCCTGACTGTTTCGACGAGTATGCCCGCGATGACTCCGCAGGACGGGCCGAGGCCGAGGAACGCAATCTGTGCGTGACATCAGTGAGACATGGCTAGTGGGTACCCATGCTTTCCAGGCAACCCGAGGTTGAGCAAAGGGACGCGAGTGCCGTGTGTGATCCTGCTCGAAGGCGAGACCGGTGCTTGCAAATGACCATATATCTTGACTACAAAATTAGGTTGGAGGTAGAACGCCCTCCATGGAGTATAAGCGCACGTCCGTTTCGAGGTTAACAAGAAGACTAGTCTGGAACATGTTTTGGGTCCTTGGTTCTCTATCCTTGCCTGTTTGTTTCGTGATCTTCACTTGTGAAATTCCGATGCCAACTGGCTTGCCTTACGGTAACCAAGATTGATCTGCCTCAAGTAATGTCGATCTCTCCACTATGGAACATCAAATCCTTCACTGTAGCAGAGTGAGACCATATCTGTGATCTTGCATCAGGGACGTTGATGGGAGACGAAAAGTAATAGTAACCTCTCGACCGTCAAGCGCTTCGTTCTCTACTTACGGCTCAGGCAGACAGAAGCTTCCGAGAACGTTGATGCAGATGTCAATGCAGTGTTCCAGGGTGGCAGGAACAAAGGCTCGGGGGATGCTCTTAGTAACCTGATGATAAGTAAACATGCGGTATCCCAAATCTTGGCCGTAGCTCTTGCCTGATTTTACGATGCACAGAAGCCCCGCATGGAGGATTAGAACGCTACGGCGGGTGACAAAAGAGATTGCCCACCCGCATCTGTCTCATAAAACATTCTACATGGTCTGGGTAGTTGAACACAAGATCCAGACGTACATTCGCAAATTCAGAACTTATGTTTACGTCCGGACCCTGTACTCGACTCCCACCCTTAACATTCTGATGTATATGGCAGATGTGGGGAGGCAACTTCTTTTGTCACCCGCAGTGACGCCAACAAACAAACAGGCCGATTGGCCGGTCGGTCATTGCTTGGCAACGTTCATCGCGAGCCATTTGTGGCTGTGCCGTCCATCCCTGTTCGTTTCGGACCGCGTGGCCAACCACATGAAGCTGTGTACGATCTTTGAGATAGACCGTCGATCAACAACACAAGCATGCCAATAGATCTGCTTCACATATAGAATGATCGTCTCCATGCTGCCCAGATCGGCCGAAGCTTTGAGCAAATGCGCCGAACACACGTCCGGGAACAGATGCACATGTCTGGATTTTGATGTTGGATCCGTGACAGCCGAGGCAGTCACATCACTAATTTGAGTTACCATCAACCAAACACAGAGACGTTTACTCAATGCGGTGTAGCTTTGAAGTATAGGGGTCCACATCGAGAGCGACCGGGGTTCGCTGAATACTACTATATAACGCGGTCGGCCCTACACTTGTTTCAACCTAAACCCTTTTTCCAATCCAAGGACGCTGGAGTGCGAGGTAGAATATCATCACGAGTAAACTCCGAGTAGATCCTTGAGCTGTGTTCTAGCCCGTCTGAAAACTGATCTTGCACTGCCTTAATGACGACAGGATGAGGCCAACTCAGGGCCGAGTTGATACTCGCATGGGCTACCCGGGACTCGGAGGAGCTACGCACGAATGAGGGAAGATCTGCATAGCTGACAATCACCCTACCACGTGGACAGCACATCATTGTCCTCGACGGCTCTACTTAAGCGCTCATCAGCCTCACAGCGAAGCGTACCACTTCTGAACCATTCAATTCAATTCAACTCAATCCGAAGATGCTTCCACCAAGTTCTCCGCTGCTGGCAGTGCTGGCCTTGATAGCCTTGCCTTTCTCCAACGCCGATTCCAGCACCGCATCCGACGCTTGCGGCCAGATCAGTTCCAAGCTCTCGGGTGCCAACAATGTCATCCAGGCGTGTAAGTTTGTCAATGGCACGACTCGCTCGCGGACGGAAAGCTGACAGCGTAGTGAATCCCGACTTCCTGCCTGACATTCATCACTGGTATTTGTCGTCGAGCCAAATGCCCGAGTGCGTCTTGGAGCCCGAATCGGCTGATGATCTGGCTACTGTTGTGAGTTACCTCCTGGGGTTCATCTACCACGATCGATGCTGATACTGCAACGCAGATGAAGATCATTGCATCTACGAGGTCTCCCTTCGCTGTGAAATCAGGCGGGCATGCTTCCATTCCGGGGTTCTCGAGCACCGAAGGTGTCCATATTTCCCTGAAACGTATGAACCAAGTTGTATTGTCGGCAAATAAGTCCACAGTGGAGCTTGGGATGGGACTGGTGAGTAGCTGTAGCGCAGACATGACTGACTGAGCTGACAATTGCGCCAACGAACTCAGACGTGGGCCGATGTCTATGAAGAGCTCGATGGCACTGGCTACAATGTAGTCGGCGGAAGAGTGGCTGGTCCAGGGCTCGGCGGTTTCACATTGGGTGGCGGTTACTCCTGGTAAGAGCAGTCTCCCAATTACGCGTTGCCAAATCCCATGGACGTATCAAAAAAGGTGTCCAGATAACTAATTAGCACAACTCCGCAGGAAAACCAATCAGCACGGTCAGTCCTTTGCCTGCCTAAGTTGTTGAGATGCCTTCGTGAACCGCTAGATTCTGACGATCGAAGGCTTGACGTGTGACACGGTCAAGAGCTTCACGCTCGTTTTACCGGTAAGCATCAACCTGCAGCACCGCTTCCCGTTAAGATCAAACAACATTGGCTGATTAAGATGAAATAGAACGGAACCATTACTCGCGTCGACTCAAAGCAGCCGGATCTGTTCTTCGCTCTCAAGGGAGGACTCAACCGATTTGGAGTCGTAGCATCTGCCGAATTCTATACTCACCGGCAGCCACCTCAGGTTTACGTAAGTTGACACCCCCTGTAGATTCCAAACACTACTAAGCTTGCATAGGGTGGAGTCGCCATCTACGGAGATGAAGAAACAGACGCCGTGCTCAAAGCGACCGAGCAGTTCGACTCTCAAAACGTCGACCCGAAAGCGCAGATTATCACGACCATTTCGGGCTCAACATGGGGCACCACTACTATGGTCCTGTTCTTCTACGACGGACCGGAACGCCCTAAGGCTTTTGCACCCTTCGATAACATCGCTTCGACAATCAGCCACACAAAGGCCCAAAGCTTTGTGGACTTCGTGAAAGGGTTCCCGGCGAATTATTTGCCCCAGGCTCGCGGCACGTTCCATACGCTTTCGACCTCGAAGCTGACGCCGGGATTCTTGAATGCTGTCCGAAATGAGACGGACGTAAGTGTCCGCCCTTGAGTTTCCATCCTTTGAGACTAATGCCATACTCCCCTAGACCCTTGGGACGATCATGGCAGAGCACAGTGGGTATAGCGTCGGTTACGATATTGAACCGTTCTTGAAGACGTGGGGCGACAAAGCAACGGAGAGCGCGTATCCGCACGCGAACTCACCGCTGCCTGTAAGTCAAGGCCATTCCCCCTGCGATGAAGCCTGCTGATGGACCTCACTCGACAGCTCAACATGGACTTTGCCTGGCTCTCGCCCGATGATGATGAGTTCTGGTATGACACGATGCGCTCGTCGGTGAATCGCTTGAAGAAAGTTGCCCAGCAGGAGGGAATCTACTCGCCCTCGGATTTCACGACCTACCCCAACTACGCCATTGCGAATACACCGGCCGAGGAGCTGTATGGAACCAAGAACGCGGCGCGTCTCCGCCGCATTCGGAGCCAGGTTGATCCTGACGGTGTGATGAAACTCGCTGGTGGGTTTTCTATTTGAGTTCTTGCGACTACCATGATTGGGTCTTCTATCTGTTGGCCTGTATTTTCATCTCCTTACTCACTCGTTCCATCCGATTGTCCTTCAATTCTTGTTTATCAACTATTGTATTCAAATTTCGGTTGACTCGTCACAACCATTTGAAGAGACTAGATTGATGAAGGAAATAACTTTGGTTCGAATGTGAAGCTCCGAAAACAGGATAAATATGAGGATTTTCTGTGTGTTCTTGTGTTCCTGCAGTAGCATCAGGTGCGTGAGGCGTGGTTGTTGACATATTGGGCGGCCTCCCAGCGTCATTGCTTTGTGTCCACTTAGCTTCATATGGTCGGATGCGTGTGAAACTTGACAAAACTATATTTAACTACCGGGATGGTATACCACAAGAAGGTACGACATGCTTCCAGCTCAATATATCTCGCAGTAGGCGGCCGGAGACACTACGACGTATGATTGGCTGGAAGTTCCTCGCAAGACAAAACAGGAAGGTTTCATGCTGATTGGAAACACAGAGGTGCAGTGGTCCCTGCCACGAGCCAAGTCTGACGCGGCAGTTTGGTGTCGCCCTACCAACCAACGATGAGAAATTCATTGACTCCTTGCTTCTATGATCGACGATTTTTGCACCAGCCTTTGGCCGTCGGACATGTCTGTCCCTTGTACCGCAGGGCGTGCGTCAATTCCACAGCTGAAAGGGAAATTTGTGAAGGCAAGGGTTTAGGCAGCTGCATTACACATTTCGACGGTCGCTAATGCGCCAGCTTGTCGTACTGCAGGAAAACAAGTTACAGAGGTTCTCAGCTTTCCGCTACACCTCATTCAGCACGCTTGCCTGCACACATCGTCGGATTCACTGTATCACGAATTACATGAGGAGTATGCAAATGACTTCTGCTTCTTCTGGGAGGCTTGGTGGATGGCCTTGGAAAAATTCATGCCTGAGCGTCCTTGGTCCCGTTCCTCGGGTAGAAACGGAAGGTCGTACTGGGCGCAGGATGCGGATTATGAGCACTTGGGCATCGTTGAATATGGGCCAGATAAGATGGCGGTCCGCAAGGAAGTGGATTTCGTTATAGGGCAGCTTTGTGGGCTGAAAGATGAATGGTCGGTGTTTGCGGGACGTGTTTGTGATGCTTTTGCATGAATGCTCTTTGGCAAGAGTTTCATTTATCGTTTTTAAGCATATCCTTTCTTCAACATCCCCATACTAATCAACACTGAATCATTGATACACTAGAAAGGCCTCTCCGCAGGTAGAATATAAGGGGCTGATCGGTTTTATCACTCTAAGAGCTTCTCTCTAGCCTTGCACTGGTCTATGTGTACGCTCTGAAGCAATGTTTGGCTGCTATTGCATCTCCGCCCGGAGCGGGCTGCCGGGTCGTCCTTGGAAGAGATCACGTTCTTAACGCATACATCATATTCCTACTACTCTTTCCTGCTCAACAGGCGGCCGGCAAGGCCTCAACAAGACCAAGAAGTAACAAAATACTGTTCGTACAGCATGCTTTCAGCGGGACAGGTCATTGGCTTCATTAATGAGTGTGGCGCGTAACTCGTCAATCGCTACACCAGTCTATGCACAGTCCTCCAAATTTCGATCACCTGAATAGTAAATTATCATTATGTAGCATGACATTCATTTTTCCTTCTCCCGTCTTTCTCCTGCCCAAGCGCTTCAGTCAGAGCTTCAAGCGCAATGAACAACGCCATCGGCGTGGGTATGGCACTCCTGACCTCACGTCAGCATACCAGCATCAACTCAAGAAGAGGCGGAACTCACAGCAGGCGCATCCGCCGTCGTAGAAGCAGCCTCGGCGCTTGTAGACGTAGGCGCAGCCGTCTCATCCGCAATGCAGTGAACCGCGCCATCAGTATGCGTATGGCACTCCGGACCACCCGCGGCCGACTCCGCCGAAACCGAAGGCGCAGCAGTGGTCGCGGCGGTCGAAGACGACGACGACGACGACGACGACGACGAAGCAGCCGAGGATGAAGCCTCCGCCTGCCCCTCCTCCTCCACCACCCTCCCCGTACACCCCTCCCCGGGCAACGCCACATCATACGCATACACATCGAGCGCAAAGTACTGCAAGCTATGCGTATTCCGCACCGCCTGCGCCGGGCTGGCCTTCGCCAAATCCAAACACTCGGCGTACGAGTCGGCGTAGTGCTCGACGACGGCCTCGCCGACGGCCGGCAGGTGGTACAGCCGGTGGACGAGGTCGGCGGCGAAGAAGAAGCTCAGCGCGCCGGCGGCGACGGTGTAGCCGTGGCCGCACATGGCCTCGAGCGGCCGGCGCGTCTCGTAGGACAGCGGGCAGATGACGGTCTCGTCGGTGGCGTTGTCGCCGCGCCAGTGGCCGCCCCAGCCTGGTTGGTTGGTTGGTTTGTCAGCTATGCGTGGGACTTGCGGGGGTTTGGGGTAGGAAAGGACTGACCGTCCTGGTGGCAGTTGCCGTCGATGTCGTCGCAGCGGAACCAGATGCCGCCGCGGTCGGCGCCGACGATGCGCTCGAACCAGCCGATGGGCTCGCCGGTGGGGGCGTCGCCGAAGTACTTGGTGTAGTACTCCGAGCTGTTGCCGAAGCGCAGGATGTGCTCCTTGGCGTGCTGGGCCAGCTTGATGGCCTCGTTCAGGCCTTTGCTGAGCAGCGCCCGCTCGGTCGCGTTGCAGGAGGCGTGGATGGGGTAGTCTTTCGTCGCGCCGGCGGCCCAGTCGAATGGGGTGGCGGCCGGGTTGGAGCCGGTGACGGTCTCGGTGACGGTGACGACCAGCTCGCGCCTGGCACGTGCGTTGGATGCGGCTGAAGTGAATGGGTTGAGGGCCAGGGAGGCGAGGAGGAGGGAGAAGAGGGGTTGCTTCATGATGGCGGCGGGGCGGGGAATTGAGTGGATGAGAAGCGCTCGTGGGGAGGGGATGGGGGGTAGGGATTGTCACTGGTGCTGGAGAGACTGCATTTTATATATGTCACCATCGGCCGGGCAAGAAGTCAGTTTCTCCAGCCCGATGCAACTACCTGTGTGCTCGATCCCACCTTGATGTCTTCGCCAAGGGAGGCGAGTGGCTTGCAAGGAAGGATGCATTGGCTTTCTCCGAGGTCGCCATTCTACTGAACCGGGCCCGCTGGATGGGCGAAATCGGTGTGAAGAGAAGACATTTTCTGAACGGCAGCAGCACCGATCTGGCGAGGATACGAGAAGGCGGACAGGGCCAAGACGGCAGTCAAGTGCTTTGGGCGGGCGACAGCACGGTTGCGGCATGGTAGGTGGAGGTCCCAAGAAGAGCCAAGCCAGGCGCTGGTGCCACTGACAGCATGCGTCAAGTCGACTCGTAGTTGCGGTTTGTAATAGGGCGGGCGTGGCAGGCGAACGCCTACTTTTTGGAGCCGCCTGTATAAGGCATTTCCCGTTTCGGAAAGCGCGGACAGCGGGCACCGGGAAACATGTGCTGGGACACTCGGCCACGGTCGACGAAACAGACGTCTAGGCAGGCGGAAGTGGAAGGGCGGTACCAGCGGGCGCAGAGTCATGGGGGAGGGCGATAATGGCGCGGGGGCCCAGGCGGGACATCAAGGTGCTCAGTCCGGGCAGCCGCACACCGCTGCAAACACTGCAAAGCCGGAATCCTGAGCCCGCTCATTGGCCGCCATGGTAGCACCGGACCCTCATCCACCCTTCCATCCCACCCTCCGCCGTCTAGACGTCAGCCTGGCCCCGGTTTTACACTTCTTCCTGCTCGGCGGGCTGCTTGGCGCGCCAAGCCCCTCAACGCCGCCCTGCTTCCATGGATCTTTTTCTGCGCGTACCAGCATCGGCTTCTGGGACGTCAGCTTAAAGGTGTCCGGGCACTTCCTGTCTGTTTCTCCTCCGTTGTTGCTCCGTTCCTCCCCACAGCGCCACCATGACTTTCCCCACGAGGCTGTTGCTATTGCTCGGATACGGAGCCGTCCTGGCCCAGTCCCAGACGCTGATGCTGTCCGCCTGCTCCCGCATCGGGAACGAACAGTAAATCCACTTTCTGGTTTCTAGCCCTGCATTGGCTGACTGGATGATCTGCGCAGATGGTGTCTTGATCAAGATGGATCAAGCGTCCTCTGGACCTCGTACACATCGTCGACGGCTGCGTCTACCGCGCCCGCTTCCACTGCTGCTTCGACCACTGCTGCGCCTGCGACGACATCTTCAAGCTCGTCGATAACTGCAGTCACTGGCTGCCACATGCATGACACTGTCCAGTATGCCCGTTGCTCAAAATGTCGCTGTACTGGTCCTTCGGCGCTGACCATTACTCCAGGTACTGCATGGCCGGCACTTCCGAGTTCCAGGTCATGAACCCAGCAGCTTCTACAGCCACTGCCACTGAGGAGCTCCCTGCGCAATATACCGGGTGCCATGCTCATGATTCGACAATGTAAGACTCGCCATTCCTGCAAAATCCAAATCTAATCAACGACTAGGTACTGCCTCGACAACACTGGAGAGGAATACGAGTTGGTAGCAGAAGGCGCCGAGACCTCCGAGACGGAAGCAGGTCATGAGCACGAGTCAACCGAGAGCCACGAGGGTCAGAACTGCCACTTCCATGCTGGCGTAGAGTAAGTTGAGGACCTCACGATTGTTTTCGAGACCAGAGCATAAGCTGATCATATGCTCGAACAGACACTGTGTGGGAGCCGGAGAGTCGGAAAGCGGAGGCACAAGATCGTGCGAGCGCACAGATCGAACGTACAACATCCCTCTCAGGATCGGTCTCCTTTTCGTCGTCTTCATCACCAGCGCCATCGGTCAGTCACTCAACAACCGCAACCATCGATGACGCTTACTGATCAATGCCAGCCGTCTTCGCCCCCATCCTGATGAGCTCCTACCTCCAAAACAACGCGGTCAACTTCTGCCTGATGATCCTAAAGCAATTTGGGACCGGCGTCATGGTATCGACCGCATTCATCCACGTAAGACCACCCACCCGCCGCTCCTCGCACCCCAAAACTGACAATCCCGCAGCTGTTGACCCACGCCACCCTTATGCTCACAAACGAATGCATCAACTGGCCCGTCCAATACGAAGGCACCGCCACCGCCATCATGATGGCCGGCATCTTCCTCGCCTTCCTGACCGAATACCTCGGCGCCCGCTTCCTCTTCTGGCGAAACGACAAACACGCCCCTGCCGGCGGTAGCAACTCCTCCGTCGGCTCGGGCGACCACGACCACGAGGCCGGCGGAGGCAGTCTCGAAAGCGGCGGTGGCGGTGGCGGGGGCGGCAAAACCGCGCCAACCAACACGCTCACCACCATCGCCGGCTGCGGAAACGAGCTGATGACGCACGTGCACCCGGGGCAGGAGAAGCTGGCCGTGATGGTCATGGAGACGGGCATCATTTTCCACTCGCTGCGTAAGCCACTTACTCTCCCCCCTTTTTTTTTTCTAAACCTCCACCCCTCCATCCGCCCCACCCCCAACCAGCCGCTAACAACCCACCCACCCAGTCATCGGCCTCACCCTCGTCGTCGCGGGCGACTCCTTCTTCCTCACCCTCTTCGTCGTGATAATCTTCCACCAAGCCTTCGAAGGCATCGCGCTGGGCGCCCGCATCGCCGAGCTGCCCTCCCCGTCCACCGTCTCCCTCACCACAAAACTCGCCATGGGCGCCCTCTTCGCCCTCGTCACCCCCGTCGGCATGGCCGTCGGCATCGGCGTGCTGGGCGAGTTCAACGGCAACGACGCCGCGACGCTCGTCGCCATCGGCGCGCTGGACGCGGTGAGCGCGGGGATACTCGCGTGGGTCGCGCTGGTCGAGATGTGGGCGGGGGACTGGATGCACGGGGGGAGGATGGCGGGGGCGGGGTTGGCGAGGACGGTTGTTGGGCTGGGGGCGTTGGTGGCGGGGATGGCGTTGATGGGGGTGTTGGGGAAGTGGGCGTGATCTTTTCTAGTAAGTTCTTTACTACGAACATCGTTGTCGGTGGTGATGGTTGACGGAGCTGTAGCTGGCCACGGACGTGTAGGCGACGCCAAGGCACTGTGTATTATTACGCTTGGCTTAAGCAGCGGCGGGGCTGGCCGCCATATAAACATCACACTCTACCGTGGACATGGTTCTCTTCCCTCTCTCCTTGGCCCGCTCGATACGCGCGGCGAGATCGTCGCGGGGACCAGTTGTAAGCGGCTCAGCGTCGGTCAGATCGTCCAACCTGAATCGATCATGCCACAGCTTTGAAAATACTTCGTTTCACTGGAAATCGATTATGAGCCTTATTTGAATTGCTATGACGGACTTTCTAAGAAGTGAGCGCAGTCAGTTCAGTAAGACATCCCGCCGGGTAACCAGCCCGTGCAACAGCGATGAGACGTAGCGTTGGTGAAGTGGATCCGCTTGGGACGCCAATCACCAAGAGTCCCACTGTTCTGCCGTCTGAGAGAACTGCCGGTCAGCATATAGCACTCATACGAGGACAAAGGCCGCCCAGGCCATGAGAGGGTCCGTCTCCAAATGACTTTTGCGGGAAACGTACTCTGCCCACAGCCCCACCCAATCAAAGCCAACGAAAATGAGTAGCAACAACACGCTCTAGGTGCCCAAGTCGGCCAAAGTGGCGTTAGTTAGCGGCCGTTCCATGGTCGAGCATCTAATCCGCACGCCCAAAGCGGAATGGTACGTTGACGCCTCCTCCCGTCGCACTGTGGCACCATCAGAGTGTGCTCTTTTTCCCCCGGACCTCTACATGTCTGGGTAGCGAGGAGGCGCGTCAATCTCCCGCCGAGCTAAATCGAACCTCGTCTCCCCCAGGTCGAAAATCGTCGTCTCGTCGCGCCGGGAGTTGCCGAACTATTGGATCGACCCGCGAATCGAGTTCGTCGCCGCTGGTTTCCTCGCGTCGTAGGAAGAAACTGAGGCGCGACTAGCGCATGTCTGCGCCCGATGTGACGCACGCCTTCTACACGTCGTACGTGCACGTCGACGACTTCGCGAAGCTGCGCGACGAGAACGTGCCGCTGTTCAAAAACTTCATCGACGTGATTGACAAGGTGTGTCTGAAGCTGGAGAGGGTGTGTCTGCAGACGGGTGGCAAGGTGAGAAACGTAAAGAAGGCGATATCTGGGGGGAACATCCGCAAGACTGACTGTTGTGCTCGCAGCACCATGGCGCCCGTCTCGGGCCAGTTCCCGTCCCACTCACCGAGGAAATCCCGCGCTACGAGGACAACGGGCTGAACTTCTACTACACCCAGGAGGACCACATGTTCGAAATCCAGAGGCGTCGGGTTGATGCGTGGTCGTACAACGTCATCCACACGAACGGCATCGCCGGCTTCACGCCTCACTGTAAGCCTCCCGGGAAGCGATCCGATGCACCAGCAGCAGTTAATTATCACAGCAAACGGCACGTCCGAGGCCCTCACCGTCGCGCTCTACTTCCTCATCTCGCGCGAGCTGGGCGGCAACGGCCTCTTCCCCGGCAAAGAATCCTTCTACGACTCCATCGACGACCAGTCGTTCGCGCCCAGCATCGCCGACATGAGCGTCCGGGCCGCGAACGACCGAGCATTGCCGGAACGAAACCTTCAACCAACTGCAACGGCGACGTCATCGTCTGGCACCACTTCTGGCCGAAGCTGGGCGAATACTTTGGCCTTGAGGTAAACCACCCACCACCCACACCCCTGCCCGACGCACGCCACTTACTGACAATCGCAAGGCCCCCGACCCCCTGGGTGGGCGCGCGCGCTGCCTCCTCGACGACGACGACACGCAACGCCGGCTTGGGTCGAGACGGTCCGGTCGGTGGAGAGCTTACGCGGGGATCTTGCCGAGGGCGACGAGTTGTTGTTGTGCAATGGAAGAATCAGAGGGAGGAGGAGGAGAGGACTAATGCGGGCATGTAGCCGATAAGTCCGATGGCGAGAATGTAGAGAGGTCTCCACAGCGGTATCCACGTCGTGAGTTACGTCGGCCGCGTAGTGCGTCGTGCGAGTGGTCGACGGCGGTATATCCGCAAATCCGATGGCCGTCGGATTTGGCGCAACCCCAATGTAAACATTGGCCGATTGCCTGTTTGGGAGAAACACGAGGTGGAGAGTGAGAAACCGGCCAGTAATGGCGGGATGCGGCTGAAGGAGTGCTGACGTCACTCTCGACGTAGGGATGATGATTCGCTGCAGATCCATCTCATCTCACCCGAGCCGCACACTACCGCTTGCTGACGGGGCGGAACACAGATCAATCAGCATGTCCGATTAGGCGTTCGTCCGTCGGTCGCCGTAGCTTGGTCCACTTGGTGTCGTGCTCTGTCTTCACCGATAACAGATCCGTCACCGACCAACGGGAATGCGACGATTTCGAGCCTGGCGTCAGCATATGCCATGGTCGCTGCTGACGGAGATACTACCTCCGCTGATATCCTAATCGTGATTCCATCACCAGACCGCCAGCAAGGGTGAAGCTGAAGAAATCAGTGCCGATATGTCCGTACTGAAGAAGGTTATAAGAAATCCACTGGGGCCATGGAAATACCGATTGCGGAACACCATCACCATCTCCTCCTCCAAATATGGCGTTCCTAAGTCGGAAAAAGTTGGCCTTATGGCAGGCCTGCCTCGCCCTACTCACCTCTACCGCGGCGTGCGCCAACTCGACCCTGTTCGAGCGAGGAACCGTCATCTCCTTCGACGACGCGACCAAGACGCCCAAGGTCCTCCGCAACACTTCCCTCCTCGTCACCGGCGATAGGATCGCCGCAATCTTCGATGACTCCCAGAACGTCACCATTCCCGCCGGCACCGAGCGCATCTCCGCCGAGGGCAAGATCCTCACGCCCGGCTTCGTCGACACGCACCGGCACGGCTGGCAGACGGCGTACAAGACGCTCGGCTCCAACACCACGCTCGCCGAGTACTTTGCGCGGTACGGCGAATTCACGCAGGCCTCGACCGTCTTCAGCGCCGAGGACGTGTACCTGGGGCAGCTGGTCGGCATCTACGAGGCGCTGAACTCGGGCGTGACGTCGATCCTGGAGCACGCGCACGCGACGTTTTCGAACGCCACGGCGGCGGCGTACCTGAACGCGTCCATCGACAGCGGCGTGCGCATGTGGTGGTGCTACGCCTTCCACGAGCTGGACAACGGCTTCTCCGTCGCGGACCAGATGGCGAACTTCCGCGAGCTGAACGCGGGGCTGGGCGCGCGCCGGGACAACAACGGCCTCGTCGAGATGGGCATGGCGTACGACGCCTTCGCGTCCGCGTCCGCGGATGAGATCCAGGCCGTCATCGAGCTGGCCAAGTACGTCTTCCTCCCCATCCTCCCTCCCTCCCTCCCTCCCCATCACCTCCCACCCCGACTGACCACCCCGCAACCAGCACCTCCAACATCACCGCCTTCACGACCCACTTCCTCGGCGGGCCCTGGTTCGACGCCAACTCGCCCACCCTCCTCGGCAGCCTCTCCTTCCTCAACACGACCTTCCCCATCATCTTCTCGCACGCGTCCTACATCACGCCCCTCGACGCCTCCCTGCTGCGCATCCACGACCACCACATCGCCACGACGCCCGAGTCGGAGATGCACTACGGCCACGACCACGCCGCGGCCGCGCTCGCGCAGGACCAGGCCGCGCTGGGCGTCGACACGCACTTCACGTACAGCGCGGACATCGTCGGCCAGGCGCGCCTGTGGCTGCAGGGCGCGCGCCTGCGGTTCTTCCGCGCCGCCCTGCGCCGCTGGCGCGTGCCCGCGACCAGCCCGATGAGCGTCAATCAGGCGTTTCTGCTGGCGACGCGCGCGGGCGGCCGCGCGCTGTGGAGGGAGGATGTCGGCGTGCTGACGGTGGGTGCTAAGGCGGATGTTGTGGTTTTCGATGGCGAGTCTCCGAATATGCTGGGGTGGGTCGATCCGGTGGCCGCGGTTATACTGCATTCGCATGTCGGGGATGTGAGGCATGTGCTTGTGGGTGGGGAGTGGCGGAAGAGGGATGGGGAGTTGGTGGTGGAGAACAGGGCGGAGGTGGAGAGGCGGTTTTTGGAGAGCGCGAGGAGGATTCAGAAGGTTTGGTTGGAGACGGAGTTGCCGGTGCTCGAGGGGGTGTATCAGAACGGGGTGGAGTATGAGGAGACGTATCGGGTGGATGTTGTCAGGGGGGATGGGACGGGGTATTAGACGTGGAGATGGGTGACATGGGGGGTGACGGGTGGGTCGACGAGATCCGGTGAATGTAATAGGGTGGGTATCTATTGAGACGAAGTGATGGTCGAATAGACAGTCTGTATTATGTAATCAAGACTTACAAGGATATCGGAGTTGTGCAATCGGTCCTACGAGGCATGGATGTGTCCTCTCCTCGGGCCTGCGAGTGGCCACAGTGTCCTGGGGAAAGTGACTTTGAGATGGGATTCGACCACCTTTTGAACCAATTCCTCTCATTTACCCTTATATTTACCCTTATTTACCCTTATCTGGGACCGATGCTGTCCATGACAGTGCTAGGGCGCCCAGAGTGTCAACGCAGCTGCTGCCAATCTCCACGATACGGTGTTCAGGGTGACTAGGCAAGGATGGACGACTCGGATCGATAATAAATTCCGGTAAACTTGGACGATACGCCTCATGGCTCACGTCCGCCATAGCTGGGCATTTGGTCGGAACGGTGCAGCCAGTGCTCGAGAAATGGATCATTTCCAGGCCGATGCAGCGGTTTCCCCACCGGCAGGGTGTCCGTTATTCTGATAGGCTCGGCGGTAGAGTCAACGGAGAGCAAGAGTGCCAGACAATCCGCTCACTCCGTGCTGGTTGCGTAAGCCAAGCTGGAACGAAACGTTACGATCTGGAAAGTACCGGTCGGTAGATCGGAGACGTTGACGTGCATGTGGCCAGCTGCCGCCGCAGTCCGTGCCTGTTGGCTTCGGCGAAAAAAAAGCGCCTAGCGTATGCGGGGTTCCCCGCCAGCCAAGGGCCAAGACTCCGGCGGAGCTTTGCAGGGGGCCTTTGCAGCGGGCCTTAACGTTGAGCTTCCGCCGGAAAAAGCAACCACCATCGACATGCACCCGGCGGCATGGGAGCCCCTCCACGTCACCGGCGGAGGTTGACGGCGGGGGTTTGCTGAGAGAGCTCCTTAAGCTCGCACAAGCTCATTGCTAGCTTACTAGCTTGATATCCGATCGCTATCGATAATAGCTCCCAGCAAGCATATGTAAACGGCGGCAGCGCCCAGCTCGAGCAACAGCAGCAGCAAAGCCCGACGCCCAATCCCCTCCAAAATGACGTCCAACATTGTCAACGCGACCGAGACCCCGCAGGTACACGCTCCCGCTCGTACGACCGCGAGAAAACTCGAAAACCACACAGAACTGACAGTCTTCTTTCCCCCCGTCCAACAGGTTAACGATGCCTTCGTCCTCAAACCCGGCGGCGAATTCTACTACGAACAGCGCCCCGTCCCCACCGAAGTCACCGGCAGAGACGTCCTCATCCGCGTCGTAGCAACCGGCATCTGCGGCTCCGACGTACGCTTCTCCCCTCCCCTCACACCCCCGGCCATCCCCTCGCTGACACGAGAAAAACGCGCAGGTCCACTACTGGCAACACGGGCGCGTCGGGCCATACGAAGTCACATCACCGCTCATCCTCGGGCACGAGTCGGCGGGCGTGGTGCTCGCGACGGGGCCGCTCGTCAGCACGCTGGCGGCGGGCGACGCGGTGGCGCTGGAGCCGGGCGTGTCGTGCACGACGTGCACGCACTGCCGGGCGGGGCGCTACAACCTGTGCGCGGCCATGAAGTTCGCGGCGACGCCGCCGCACGACGGCACGCTGGCGGCGACGTACGTGCTGCCCGAGGAGTGCTGCTTCCGGCTGCCCGCCGGCATGACGTTCGAGGAGGGCGCGCTCGTCGAGCCGCTGAGCGTCGCCGTCCACTGCTCCCGCCTCGCCGGCCTCAAGCCCGGCGTCAAGGTGCTCGTGTTCGGCGCCGGGCCCATCGGCCTGCTGGTCTGTGCGGTGGCGCGCGCGTTCGGCGCCGGCGTCGTCGCGGTCGCGGATATCAACGAGCCGCGGCTGGGGTTCGCGAAGGACTATGTCAAGGGCGGGGTGCAGACGGCCGTTATCAAGCCCGGCGAGGAGGGGTTGGCGGAGAGGATCGTCCGGGAGACGGAGGGCGTGGATGAGGAGGGGTTCGATGTGGTCATCGAGGCGACCGGGGTGCAGTCGTGCATCAACGAAGGTGTCGGCGCGTTGAAGCGCGGCGGGACTTTCGTGCAGGCCGGGTTGGGGAACTCGCAGGTGATGTTCCCGATCGGGTTGGTATGCGATAAGGAGGTTAACTTCAAGGGGAGCTTTCGGTACGGCCCGGGGGATTACTCGTTGGCGATTGATCTCGTCGGCAGGGGCGCGGTTAGTGTGGCGGAGCTGGTCACGCATCGGTATGCGTTCGAGGAGGCGGAGAAGGCGTTCCAGGGCGTCGCCAAGAGGGAGGGGATTAAATCGGTGATCTACGGGCCCGGAGTCAAGGCTGCGGATGCGTCAAGTCGGTTGTGAGGACTTGGAACAGGGGAAAAATTCATGGTACTTCGTCTATTAGAGTATAGATGTTTATAGAGTAGTTGTAATCCATGCATGTATAACACAACGTCGCGGGCGGAGTTTTGCGTCAACACGGGATTTTGCGTCAAGCCAATCATGTATTTCCTCGGCGATGAGTAACGGGGTCGGATCAATACTCTATTGGCTCGACGCAAAACCCCGCGACGTTGGTCGACTCCGGATAATTCGACACTTCGCCGGGTCCGCGGTCTGCGTGTGATCTTCATGCAGCTGACCGTTATCCAAACGGACGGCACTTGCATGTGATTGGGTACCGAACGGCACTGGAGGGTGTCAAGTACCGAGACACGCCACGGTATGGCTCCGCTCAACCGAGTCACGAGCCCCAAGTAAGGCTGGAGAAGGCGGGGAAAGCGCGGAGTGCGCGGAGTCGTGGTCGCGAACTGGCTAGCGGACACGCCGTTGAGCTTGGCTGACGGCGGTTGTGTCAGCAATTTTCGCCGGCGGGGAGTCCGGCGGTCCCGCGGGATCGGCCAGCTAAATACCCTTGCCCCTCGAACGACGCGCCGGCAGCTCGTAGCATTCCGCCTGCCAAAATGGAGACGGGCGCAGCAGCTGCTGTCCCACCACCAAATCACCCGCCCCAGATGTCCTCCGCCGGAAAGGTCAGCAAGGCGTGCCAACGCTGCCGCCGCCACAAGAGCCGCGTGTGTGACATCCTCCCGCCCCGCATTTCGTGCCCCCCTCCGCTCCGTTTCGCTGACGACCGTCCGCGCCAAGTGCGATCTCTTCCGGCCATGCACGCTGTGCGTCCGGGCCGAGGCCGAGTGCGTCTCCGACTCTGGTTCCACGCGCCCACGCGCCAAGTAAGTGCAGCAGCGATCCCATGTGGCGTAAACCGTCGTTGATGGTGGACCAGGCGGCAGAAGCTGTCGACTAGCTCGAGCACCCCTCGTCCGCCGCGCGAGCAGCGTGCAGAGACCACCGCCTCGGTCGACGCCCGCCCTCCGAGCATCGCCGGCACCACGGCCGCGTCCGCGTGTCCCCCCAGTACTCGCGATGTGCCCGAGGCGGACCAGACAGTGCGGACGCCAGCGTCGGCCAGCCATGAGGTGTCGCAGCAGGTCGACGACTATGGCGAGGCCGATTCGACCATGGGCATCACCCGCAGGGTAATCCTCTCCGTTCTCAAGCTGGCCCGGGGCCCGGCTGATGGTCGAAACGTAGATATTCCAGCTGGGGAGCCGGGACATGGACCTGAGGGTCACCTCGGCCATCCCGGACGGAGAAAACCTCGAGCGCAGCGGCGCCCTCGCCCATCCCGCCATCACCGCGACCCCTCGCGACGTCCGCCCCATCTCCGCCATCCTCGGCTACTCGCTGCCCGCGCGGCCCGTCGTCGAGTTCCTGCTGGAAGAGTACTTCGAGCGCGTGCACTGGTTCTCGCTGGTCATCTACGAGCCGCTGTTCCGCAAGGAGTACGACAGCGTCGCGGACGGCTTCGCCTCGCCCTCCCAAAAGGGGTTCCTGACTCTGCTCACCATCGTCGTCGGCCTCGGGGCGTGGTACCGCTCGCAGAAGAATGCCGTCGAGGACGAGGCCTTTCCCGGCGAGGACTTCCGCGGCTGGAGCGCCGAGCTGCTGCGCCAGACGGAGCTGCGGCTGTTCGACCTGATGGACTCGTCGTCGCTGACGTCGGTGCAGGTGTGCATCCTGCTGGGCTCGTACGGCGTGTATCACGGCAAGCCCAACGTGTCGTTTGCGCTGCTGGGGGCAAGCATCAAGATGGCCCAGGCGCTGCGGTTGCATCGGGAGTCGTCTCGGGGCGATCCGAACGAGATCGAGGAGCGCAAGCGCGTGTGGTGGACCATCTACACCTGGGACCGGTAAGTGATTGTCCCCTAGCGTCTGGCTTTATTTCGACCTTGCTGAATGTGCACAGGTTCGCTTCAATCACCTATGGCCGGCCGCTGGGCATCAACGAAAAAGACTGCAACGTCTCGATGCCTGTCGACATGCTCGAGAACCCGACGTTCAGATACAACGCCAACGACGGCGGCAGCAACCCCTTCATCCTCTACTCGGCCTACCAGCGCGAGCTCAACACGCTCTACCAAATCGCCTCCCCCATGATCGAAGCCGTCTTCGGTACCCGGGGAGGCGAGGCCGCCGTCTCTTCCCAGCGCGACCGCTCCGCAGTAGTCGCCGACATCGACCAGCAGCTGCGCGACTGGCACCAGCGCCTCCCCGCGCACCTTGTGCTCGACCTCAACACGGACACGCGCGTGGACACACTCGCCGAGGCCCGCGCGCACCGGCTGCAGGCGCTATCGCTCCAGCTGACCTACGACAACATCGTAATCGTCCTCCACCGCCCCTTCTTCGCGCAGCAAGTGAACTTCCTCACGCGCGTGCTGCCGGTGAACCTGCAAGGCTCCACGCCCACCTCGGCCCACCACGCAGACACGCCGCAATCCATGGTGATGCCCGGCAGCTTCAACTCGGAGACGTGGTGGAACGCGGCGGTGCGCACGTCGCGCGTGACGGAGCTGCCCAACCTGGCGCAGCTGGCGACGGAAACGCACCTCGTGGCCTTCATGGCCATCAACCTCTTCAACGCGGCCATCGTGATGGTCGTGTGCGCGCTGTCGGACCCGCTGTCGGACCGCGCGCAGGAGGCCAAGCGCAACATCACGCGTATTTATCGCCTGCAGGAGCTGCTTGGCTACCGGTCCAAGCTGCCCATGCAGAGCAGCGTCATCCTGCAGGATGTGATCCGCGTGCTGCTGAATCGCGAGGCCGAGGCTATGCTGACGTCGGTCGTCGGGCTGCCGCCGGCAGCGGCGGCGGCGGCGGTGGGCGGGGGAGGGGAGGGACACGAGCGGGGGCTGGGGCAGGGCGCGGGGGGCGGGCAGTGGGCGGCGGAGCATCAGCAGGACGCGGCGCTGAACAACCTGTCGGCGCTAGGGCGGTCGCGAACGGTCGAGGACGCGTTGAGGCTCCCGCTCGACATCCCGGCGAGCGCCGTCGATGCCGTGTCCGCCGGGATGATGGTGGGCGATGCCCAGGCCGAGCACCTGCGCGAGGCGGCCAGGCTCAATGGCGGTCTGGCATCGGTGCAGCGAGGTACGTGTGTGCCGTGCCAATAATTCCCGATCCCTGCTGGGGCGCCGGGTATGCGAGTGATCAGGTTAGCTTACCACTGCAGGAACAGTGCTGCCGACCAGTGCCACGAGGGCCGAGTCGTTGAGTTCGGCGGCGTCGCAGATGGGCCAGGCTGGCGGTCGCCAGGACCTAATGCAGGGCGACTTCGACGGCAACAACGCCTCGTCTCACCGCGACCCGGGTGGGTATAGCGCCATGGGGTCCCCGCTTGGGACCGCTTTGCACGGGGAAAAAGATCTGTACTGGATCTGGAGTTCGGTTGCGGACTGGCCATAGCGCTGCTTTCCTCAAGTACCACCAAACGGCCCACTGCTGCTGAATCGTCACCTCTCTCATCAAGTGAAGGCGAGAATTTCGGATTCTAGTGCCCACTGGCCTCTGCTATGCGAGTGTATGCGAGCGGAAACTGCCACTAGAGCTTGAAGGCCATTGGTCGACTCTCTTGGACGGGAACCCTAATCATGCTTGGCAAAGAGTAGGCGCGGCGCCGGTTCTTTTTGCCTTCTCGTCCTTCCGCCGGAAGCGTTTGGAAACGGCGGTCGCCGCCGGCGGAACTCCACACAGACGATGGACGCTTGACTCCCCATGGGGATCCCGCAAGATGGGCTTGGTTTGGGCTCTGAAGTGATCTGAGCATATATCAGGCCATCGTCCCCGCAATCCCCAGGTCCTCTTCTTCATCTGCAGCCTCCTCATCTCCTCTCTTCCGCAGCTCATCGACGAGCACCTTCTCCTCGTCTGTCATCCCATCATGACTATCACCGAGAACGTCGAAAAGCCCACCGTGTCGGCGGTGCCGGCTACGAGCCAGCCCATCGTCCCCATGGTGCAGCCTAGCTGGCTGGAGCGCACGCTGAAGCCCAAGTCCTACAAGCCGCGGTATCCGTTTGTGGGCAAGCCCCTTTTGTGGATGACTTGCGCCTTTGGCAGCTTGGGAGATGCGCTGTTCGGTTACGATCAAGGTACGACAGTGATGGCAGGCTCTGATCGGAAATGTTGGTTGCTGACTTCAATGCCCAGGTATCATGGCCGGTCTGCTGGTGAACCCGGTCTTCGTCAAGCGCTTCTTCTCGGAACACGGCGGCGCGGACGGCATCCACGGCAACGTCAACCCCTCCATCACCGGCATCACAGTCGCCTGCCTGCAGGCCTCGGCAGCCATCGGCTCGCTGGTCGCAGGCCGCCTGGGCGACATCATCGGCAGGAAGAAGTGCGTGCGCATCGGCGCCTTCATCTACTTTGTTTGCGCCTTCATCCAGGGCTTCGCGCCCAACCTGGCCACCTTCATCGCGGGCCGCACGCTCCAGGGCGTCGCCGTCGGCTTCCTCTCCATGACCGTCCCCATCATCCAAACCGAAATCGCGGCGCCGCATCGACGCGGTCTGATGGTCGGCATTGAATACACGTTCTTGATCGGAGGCTACGCGCTATCGTGCTGGGTCGACTATGGATTCTACTTCGCGCTGCCCAGCAACGTGTCGTGGCAGGGCCCGTACTTTGTGCAGATGGGCATCGCCTTCGTTCTCTTCGCCATGTCCTTCTTCCTGCCCGAGACGCCGCGCTGGCTCGCCCGCAACAACTTCACCGAGGAGGCGCTGCAGACGCTCGCCGACCTGCACTCCAACGGCAACATCAACGACCAGCACGTCCAGCACGTCTTCCTCGAGGTCCAGGAGGCCGTGCGCTACGAAGCCTCGCTCGGCCAGTGCAGCTGGATCGAGATGTTCACCCGCTACAAGAAGCGCACCTTCGTCGGCATCACCGTGCAGGCCTTCGCCCAGCTCAACGGCATCAACGTCGTGTCCTTCTACCTGCCATCGGTGCTCGCGGGCGCCGGCTTCAGCGACGAGAAGTCGCTGCTCTACACGGCCGCCAACTCGGTCCCGTACGTGGCCGCGACCATCTCGGCGTGGTGGCTGGCCGACCGCTGGGGCCGGCGGCCGCTGCTCATGCTCGGCGGCGTCGTCATGGCCATCATGCTGTCCATCGTGTGCGCCTTCACCGAGGCCAACCTGCCCATCGTCACAAAGGCCAACGGCCTGTACGCCTTCGTCATGCTGTACAACATCGTCTACGGCTTCACCTGGGGCCCCATCCCGTGGCTGCTGCCGGCCGAGATCTTCCCGCTGCGCAGCCGCAGCAAGGGCATGGCCCTCGCCACCTGCAGCAACTGGACCTTCAACTTCATCATCGGCATGTCCTCGCCCGACGCCTTCGCCGGCATCAACGGCTACTACTACGTCATCATCGCCGGCTTCTGTCTCTTCTCCGCCGGTCTGGCCAAGTGGACGTACGTCGAGACCGCGAACCACACCCTCGAGGAGATTGCGACCGCGTTCGGCGACAAGGCGTTCGCGTTGGACGATGAGCTTGTGATGCAGGAGGCGAATGCGCCCATTGGCGATGAGAAGGCTTGAGACCTCGGGTGGGGGAAGATGGGGAAGGGAGGAGTTGAGACTGTGGAGGATGGTGGAAAAGAGAGACGGTTTGGAGATCAGTCACGCTGTTATGGATATGTTTTTTTGATGAGAAGAGATTGATCCTCTCTTTGCGTACTAGTAGTGTCGAAATAACGAAAGTTTTGTCGATAATAATGCCTTACTTTTCCACTCATGCTTCCCGCTCTTTGTCACTCGTCCTGCACCTCCGAAGACCCAATATCATCTGCAGACGCCTTGGCAGACTCCGCTGCGACTTTGCTCCGGCGCTGTCGCTCTTGATTGAGAAGCTCGAGGATTGCTTCTCTCCCTTCTTCGGCAGCGTAATCCGCTGGTGTACGGCCAAATCCGCCCGGCGTATCGATATCGACGCGTGGACAAGCCAATAAGATATTGACCATTTTCTCTTTCCCCCGGTCCACCGCGTAAGTTAGTGGTGTTCGGTTCATGTACTTCTGTACGGAATTCACATCCACCTTTCGACACTTCAGTAGCACCTCCAAACAGGCTTCGCGATCTTCATCCATGGCACTGAATAGTAGGACGGTGCTTGGCTTGTCGACTTTTTTCATCTTTCAATGCCCACTCAAGTTCTTCGGGAGCGTCGACTTCTACTGCTTTCTCCAGAATTATTTCCCAATCATTTCCAACGCCGACACTTATCTTCGATCCCCTTATCTTTTTGCAAAGAAGCTGAAAAATCCCTTTGCTCCTGATCATGTACCTGCCTTGAAATGCAACGCGAGGATTCGCGCCATGTTGGAGGAGTTCGTTGACCACTTCGGTAGAGTCCCTACATACGGCGATTTCCAGTGGCGATTCAAGGATATAGCGGTATATACCAAATGCATCTTCGGATTCAACGAGCTCGTGTTCTTTTCGGTTCTCCATTTGTCGTTCATCATATTCTGCATCACTGGTGAAAGCTTCGTGGCAGTTGGGATTTGCCCCAGCCTTGAGAAATATCCTGACCATGTCGATTTTCTCGTAGTAGACGGCGATGCACAAAGGCGATGTCTCGGACCCAGAGCCATCTCGCAGAAATGCCCCATACTTCAGCAAGCACTGGGCTGCTTCCACGTTTCCAAGCCGAGCAATGTGACATAGCGGAGACTGTCCGTCTTTGTCAACGTTGACCTTTGCGCCATTCTGTATGAGAAAGTCTAAGACTGTTGTGTTTTCACAATCAAGCGCATAGTATAAAGGTGTGCGATTTTTGGCATCTTGAGCGCCGATGTCGGCACCTCGATCTACGAGATATTCGCAAAGATCGAGGTTCCCGGACGAAGCAGCGAAGTGAAGTGGAGTCCTTGCGGATGTGTCTATCTGCCTGACGACAGCACCAAGCTCAACCAAGCTTTTAACAACGACATACCACCCATTCGCTGCTGCCCATGATAGAGTAGATCGTCCTTGTTGATCTACCTGGATGGCAGATGGAGTGCGGAGTTAAAACAAAGCCTTGCTGAGATCGCGTTTCTTGAGAGCCGCAAAGAAATCATCCGTCGTATCGTCTTCTTGGGTTTGTTCATTGCGTTGATTTGGAACACCATGCTGGGCTCCTTCGTTGTCCGTATCTTCGCTGTTTTGAGCTAGGCTTATCGATAGAATCAAGTCCTTTAGCTCCGTAGAAAGCCCTGCCATAGTCGGACTGGTGCCATACTCTCTTAATGCTTGGACAGCAACGTGCCCATAGGCAATAAGGGTTCTGGATAATCCACAAGGTAGGACTTTATGCAGATCCAACATTTCTTTGATGCCCTGCGCACCAAATTTTATCTGCTTGGAACTGTTGTCCTTCTTGAACAGAGCCCAACGGTAGAGCTCGCAAAGGCTTAGTATACAGAGCCGCACCTCTCTTTCGGAGTTAGTTTCTCGCTTAGCTGACTGCTGGGGTTTCGAGAGAGTTTGATCTGTGCGGTTCGGCTCTTGTGGCTCAGTCTTCCACGATTGCATGGATATGTCTCGAGCCCATCGCAACACTTCCTCGGCTTTTCTCAGAGCACCATCTCTATAGTACTCCCCTATGTCTCTTGCTTTTGCTACCGTATGAACAGCAGGCAGAAGGCCCTCCCGATGTATGACTGGCATGATGCAGGCTTTGGCGTCATTTTCAGAACCGAGTCCAGCGTTAGTGAAAGCCTTGAGGATTTCGGTGATATTGTCATTGACCAAGTAGAAACTGTGCCGCCCTTTCACAATTCTGGTCTCGCCGCCAATATCCTTGACGATACTCAACAGAGGCCTGAGAAGCTTGATGTAAATCTCCTGAGCGAGCATCTTTGGGAGAGGATGATTGGTGCGCATTGCCAAGGCGTCCAGCTTCTGACTGTTTTGGCCCTCTTGTCGCTCTAGATTGATCAGTCCGTCCCACCCAAAGATCCAACGGTCTGAATCATAGATCTGTTGCATTCCATTCAATGGGGACAGAAAATGACGACTTGTCTGTTTCTCTTGCTGTGTGACTTCCTGGTCAGAGCTCAACTTGAAGTCACTGCGCCACAGAGAAGATGGATCAAACCCAGATGCAAGTGGAAACTTGAGTCGAACATCGTGGACTTTTGTATCAAGGTCTCCAAGCCAGGGCTTGAGGGTCGACCGCCAAAACTTAATTCCAAGATTGGTATTGGAAGTTTCGTCGGCATCGGCCCGCGTGATGGAGAGTAGACGGTCAGATTGCTCTTCAGCCTTCGCTTCTCGGGTATTGATATCTTTCTCATCTATTTGGACATCTTTGATGGAACGAACCTGTGATCTATAAGACCACAGCCACAAGCTGAGTATGGCCTCAATCTGGGAGCAATCGGCCTTCCACGAGCCACCTGGTTGGCCCTCTTTGGCAACACTACGAGTCAACAAAATGTAAACGTCATCCCTTTCGGGTTTTTGCTTGGCATCTTGTCGGCTCGGGTAAGGTACCGCAACCGAAACCGCACAGTGAACGGCTACGGAGATAGCCGTTGCGGTAGTCCATTCATCGGCAAGCACCGGTGGCGCGGTAAAATCGCTGGAAAGAGCGTCTGCTGCCTTCTGAATCGCATTTGCTAGAGCCTCAGCGAGACTCCTAGCACAAACTAAATCTTCCGGCCATTGGCTACTATTTCGTGATGCTGAGGTTGTTGTCTCGACACCAGTCATGCGTGCAAGCCTTGACCGAGACAGGAATATCCGTGGAACCAGACGCGGGGATTTTGTTTCTTTTTTGTTTTGCATGCTTGCAAGCCGCTGATGTAGAGTCGTGGTCGGGCCAGCTTCTGATGAGGCCTGAAGTATGACTATTTGTTCCCGTTTGTTATCATAGACGGATCTGGTAGGGTTGGTTGCCACGTTGTGGTTCTCTTCTGTTGAAATATGATGATCATCATCGGCCTGGCCATCAAATGGACTGCTCATAACTTTCCAGATGAAGGTGAAGTCTTCTTTGGCATGCTGAGGGGCCAACTCTCCCACTTCTCCGCCTATCTGCTGAGCTTTTCCACGTCTTGACTGCCCACGCGACTGCTTAGTCAAAAGCTCTTCCTCCAAGCTCTCTTTGTTCAGCTCCAATGCAAGCCAATCCAGTTCATGTCCTTGGAAAAGGTCCGGGTTGTTTCCCATGCTGTTTTCCTCTTCGTTGAGCCGCTCTGTCCGGAGCATTGAACGAACGATGCTCACGAGGAGTGTTGCACCCAGTTGTGCAATCGAGATAGTGGAATGTAATGCTCCCAGGCCGATAAATTGGAGTATAAATCCGAATACAGTGAGCGGACCAAAAATCCAAACCAGCTGACCGTTTTCTTTTTGTAGCCGTCTACCTTCCTCACCAAGTGGCTTCCAAGAAGTGACATACTCTGAAAGCACACTCTGAGGCGCCTCGCTATACGCGAAAGGGTCGAAAACTTGGTCGCCGATGACTTGATTGCCAGGCTGGATCCATAACAAGCGACTTCTGCTGACTTTTTTCTCCACGTATGGAGGCCTCCTCTTGATGAGATTGCCAAGCTTGATCCATAACTTGTCGATTCGGCTGAATTCGGATCTTCTTTGAAAGATCCGCTCTTTCGTGCTCCTCTCCACTATGTGGCCACACATTCCTGTACCGAAGCACAGTAGTATCGTGCCAACAAAGGTAAATGGAAAGGCATAGACGTCCACCGGCTTGTCGTCCCTCTCGAACTTCTTGCGAAATGTAAAGACTGATAGGCCAGCAAATATCAGGACACCAGACTGAATCAGGAAGCCCGAGATGGCAGCTAAGAAGAAAACGATTGGTGAACGCTTCTTGATTCCGACATTCAAGGACAAGTTTGGATGAGGTGCCAAGTCTTGTTGTCTAGAATTCGTGGAAGAGCGACGCGACTCGGAATCCGTGTATGAGTGACGCGACTCGACATCCGTCTCTTCCCCTTCCGGCAAGTCTGGAGCATTCTGACCCGATGTCTCTTCCCACTCCTCCTTCCCACGACAGCTTCTAATGTATTGTTGGAAGGTGTGGATTCCGGCGCTTGCTTCTTTCTTATCGGTGCCGTAGAAGTCTTCGTTGTCCGCATCGGGGTCATGCACAATCTCAAGGATTTTGGGTCGACCGAAGACGCGCGCTATACCGCCATTGTTGTACATTTCGCAAACATCGCGGCTGGTGGAAGAACACAGCTCGGCCTCAATATTGCCACCTCCCTCTTGTGCCCGACCGATGAATGCGCGAAGGGATGCGCTACCACCGACGCGAATTGCGGATACAATCGTGGTGATGATACCGAGTGGGGCCATGGCGAAGATGAAGATGTCGATCGCAGATGTGCTTTCGCTAAGAAACTGTTTCGTGGGAGATTCACCGAAGAGTGAGATCAACGGAGCGAGGTCCGTGGCCAGGTTGTTGAAGAAGTCATCCCACCAGTCAGACGACATGGTTCTTGCGGAAAGTACCGGTGAGAATGTCAGAGGATTCAAAGGGTGAGATGTATGCGGGGCAAAAGGGAGCTGCAAAGTGAGGTTGAAGATGTCGAGGTAAGCGGAAGGCAGGAAGGGCAAAGCACGACTTTGCGATGGGGGGTCCCCGCTGCCGGTCGGGCGCCTACGAGTTCCGATGGAGACACAAACGGGCGCCAACAAGCCCTGCAGCTGCGGGAGCGTCCAATCATCACAGCTCTTTGTTCCGACGTGGCGCGCCACGCAGATGATCAATATTATCGGATGTGTTATTCCTGTTGCGCACCGATGAACAATCGCATGTCGACTCTGTTACGGTGGTCACCAAGCTTGCGCATACGCATAGCTAAAGCCGAGTTCTCTTATGCTGTCCTGGTCAGTAATGCGGCTGTGAAGTCACTGTACGCACGGAATCTGGAGTAGGCGTTGCTTTTGTCGGTGGTGAGTCCGTGTCTCGCTTCAGCTGTTGCTTTTGACGGCTATTCGGCAAAGCATTCGCACCAGCTGCATCTTTTCCATTTACTTTTCGAATTTCAGTAAGGTACGGTCTCAATCGTCGGCCGTGTAGTTTGGAATAATTGGGGCTTGTTCAGCTCGTCCTTTTTCCTCATTCCGCGTTGTGAATATTGGACTCACTGAGTGGCACCAGACTCGGGCAATAACTTATTATATTTGTATGCGCGTAGCAGATCGCGTTGCGCGAAAGTGATATTTCTGCCAACTTGGACGTAGTCGAAAGCGGAGAGCAGGGTTGCCCAATTCTCAGCTGCTGCGCAATTTGAGTCAGCACCAAGCTCAACGAAGCTTTCCACAACAACGTCCAGTTCATTTTTGGTGCTTATGAAGTGTAGAGAAATGAACCGTCCACCTTATCCATTTATCAGCACTACTCATTGTGTCGTGACTGATTTACTTGATGGTCTTTTCATTGGTACTTCTCTTTCCCATGTGAAGTTCGGCCTGTGAATAGCAACATTTTAGCATCAAAAGAAGACTATAGGAGACGTGATCTCGCTGACGAATTGTTTGGTGGAAGACCAGAGCATGTTTGCAGGCACAGATATGGGTATGGATAACCGGCCCCAAGCAATTATCGGTCAAGCGCTTACGACCAAGGGCTCCGCTAGCCCCCAACAGATACTACTTTCGGCGTAGCGGCTCGCTTTTGCGCCTCATCTGGTCGTTCCTACACCCACTAACAACGGGGATACCCGCTGTACCCCGACTATCCGTAATAAAGTTCTTACATCCAATGCATAGGGTACGGGAAGTACCACCAAAGCTCAGTCCCCGGCAGTAAGAGTTCCGGAACCAAGTCCGCGACCAGATCGTTTGCTGGGTCATCTCATCTGTGGAAGGCACTCGTTCTTCCAGTATTGACAATGAATGTATCGACAATGAATTTAAAGCACGCCGAGTATGAGATATTTGCAGTGTGGAAAAGCTCCGAAAAGAAGCTCCAACCGGCGAAGCTTAGTGGCAGGGCAAACCACAACTTTGGCGATGCGCTGGCCACCGCCCTCGACCGTTTTTTGGGGGCCGACACAGACACAGACAACGCCACAAAGCGATGTCGTTGCAAGGGCACCCAATCAAGGCGTTTGTTTCCCCACCGTGAAGTTGGGGCTAGAGTCCGACACAATTACCGAATTGGTGCTTTGCTTTTGCATCATGGTGAACATCATCCCTCGTACTATCGTATGCCGACACCTTACGCAATCTTCAAGCCCGACTATACGTCGAAAGTTGAGCTCTCTTCTCCTGCTCTTGATTCCTGGAACATTGCGATGCGGTAGGAGTATGTAACAGCTCTGGAGAACCACGTAGGTATTCCACTCCCGGAGCTGAGTCCGTACCCTCTTGCTTTAGGCAGCATGTTCGGCCGTTCGGCAAGGCGTTCTGCTGGAGACTGCGCCACGCAGAATATGTGCCTTGTAAGCTGCGCCCTGCGAGCCAGCTCAACGTGGCGCATCAGCCCCTCAACGCTTGCCGTTTTGATGCAGAATACCGGCTACAGGATCCGGGCCGACCGCAGGCAGACAAGCCTTTTTGCAAGGACGCGCGTACCGGGTTCTCGCTCCAACTGCGCCAGATCCTTGAGGATCCAGACGACACCGTTCTCCATCCAGAACGTGCAGGGGTCCTGATCCTCCATTGTAAGCAAACATGTATATTTATTGCTGCAGTTGCACCAGCATCTACACCAGCACCACCGCTTTCCAACATGTTGTTTCACAGTACTTCCATCGGTGCCACCGTCATCGGCCTGATTGCATCTCTTGACTTCGTCTCAGCGATCGAAGAACCAAGCAATGTCACCACGATAACGGCCCCCAACGGTGCCACGATCCGCTACAAAGAGCCAGGAAAGGAGGGCATCTGCGAGACCACTCCTGGTGTTAATTCGTATGCCAATAAGCCTTCGCCATCTTCCCTCAATTTATTGACTGAATTCACAGCTACTCTGGCTTCATCGATACGTCTCCCACCATACACACATTTTTCTGGTTTTTCGAATCTCGGAACGACCCGGAAAACGACCCTATCACTGTTTGGATCAACGGCGGACCTGGCTCCGACTCCCTCGTTGGCGTCTTCACCGGTAAGAGAACTCTTCAAAACTCCACGATGCACATGTGTCAGCTCCGTTAGATGAGTAGAAACTAACATCTTCGAAGGATTCGGCCCGTGCTCAATCAACGATGAAGGTGCAACTGAAATCAACCCATTGAGCTGGAACAATGTCTCCAACGTACTCTACCTTTCTCAGCCCGTCGGCACCGGCTTCTCCTACGCCGATCTCGAAGAGGGTTCCCTCGACGAATACACCGGCCAATTCCTCAGCGCTGACCTGGCCAATGCAACGGGAGTCTGGCCGGTCGTCAACGAGACCACTGTCATCGACACGAGCGAAGACGCCGCCGTTGCCGCCTGGGATATCGTCCAAGCGTTCTACAGCGCGCTGCCAACTCTGAATCCCAAGATCAAGTCGAAGGAGTTCCATCTCTGGACAGTGAGCTACGGGTGAGTAACCTGATGAAGAAGCTACCAGTTCGACTCTCAGCTAACACACACGACAGAGGCCATTACGCGTTAGATACTCAAAACCCCCTTGCACAGACGGGATACACTAACCCTCTTCCAGACCCGCAATCATGAAGCACTTCAAAGACCAAAACGCCGAGGTCGCCGCCGACAACATCAACGGCACCCACCTCGACCTCAAATCCCTCGGCGTAAGCTTCCCCCCACCCACCCACCACACCCATCACCCCACTAATCCCCCCCTCCCCGCACAGCTCGGCAACGCCTACATCGACGCCGCAATCCAAGCGCCCTTCTTCCCCTCCTTCGCAACCAACAACACCTACAACATAACCGCGTACAACGCCTCGGTCCACGCCGCCGCGTCCTTCGCCCTCGCCGCCCCCACGACGGGGTGCCTCGCGCAGACCTCCAGCTGCCGCGCGCTGCAAGCGCTCTACCCGCGCACCGCGACGCGCGACGCCGTGTGCGCCGAGGCGTGGCACCAGTGCTTCGACAACGTCGAAGGCCCGTACCGCGCCGTGTCGGGGCGCGACCGGTTCGACATCCGCCTGCCCGCGGCGGACAGCGCGTTCGCGAGCGCCGAGGCGGCGGTCGCCGCGTATTTGAACGTCGGCGCCGTGCAGGATGCGATTGGCGTGCGGAGCAACTACACGCCCGAGGCGACGGCGGTGACGTATGCGTTTTTTCAGTCCGGGGACGGCGTGTTAGCTGGGTTCAGGGAGGCGGTGGGGGAGCTGGTGGAGGATGGGGTGGGCGTGTTGGTGTTTAGTGGGGATGCGGATTATGCGTGTAATTGGCGCGGTGGGGAGTGAGTGTTTTCCTTTTTTTTTTCTCCCCCTTCTCTGATCTGCATGCAGGCTTGGATGGTTGATGGCTGACTTTTGTTGCAATAGGGCGGTTTCGTTGGCGGTCAACTATACCGGCGCGGAGGACTTTGCGGCGACCGAGTATGTGCCGTTTGTGGTTGATGGCGAGGAGTTTGGCCAGGCGAGGCAGAATGGCAATTTCGCCTTTTTGAGGGTCTATGATGCTGGTCATATGGTCCAGACATACCAGCCGCGCGCCATGCTGGAGTTCTTCAATAGGACCATTCATGGCCTGGACGTGGCGACGGGGCTGGAGGATGTGTCTTGAAGTGCTGTACGTAGAGGACATTGGCTTAATTAGGAGGCGGAACCCAAGCGTTCCCCCCGTCATAAACGATTCACGTACGATAATTTCCAGAAGCACATCTTCCTTTCGTAGGTATGGGATATATCAGATATTTGACGCTCTCCGGGTTGTTGCGGCGTGCGGGGATTCTGATTGGTTACTGATACCATACGCCACTCAGCGTCCTTTTCCTTATCCGCTGCGGATTCTTGTTGACTCTCAACCTCATCTGGAACTTGTGGCCGCTTTGAGTAATCGAAGTCACTGCAGCGCGCAAACAAACGTCTTCGACCCACATGTCTATTGACCCATAGGTGAGCAAAGTCGGTCATCACATCCTCGGCTCGCAACAGACCTGGCTGGCAGGCTAGGATATACTTACATACACTTCCAGAACATCAGTATTCACCCCGTAACCAATCACCCACCTGGGCCGTGAACAGGGGTTTGTTGCTGCAGATATCACGATTTGGGGTGCAGAAGCAGACTCCTTCACATCTCGCTGCACGGGATGGTGATGGATTAATTGGGGTGCAGATTGCTGACTGAGGATAAACCTTGTTGCACGTGACTTGTCTGTGCATTTTCTGTGGATCGTACGATCTTCGCGCAGCGTCTCGGAGACCCACACAAATTGGATTCGGCGTGCAGCGCCGCCTCCAGCTTAACGCAGGTGTGAGGTTACGGGCCATCGGATCAAGGCTTGCCGGCCAGAGGTGGCCTGGTTACACGGCGATGTTCTGCCCGGAGCCGTTTCCACGGACGCTTGGAGGCAACCTTGATGATGCTGGTCCCTGGAGTTGATGTTCACAGCCAATCAGCAGCTAGCCGGACGGGGCAGGCGAACACGTCGGTCGCGGTTTGGGCCGGGACCAACCACAAGGCTGCGACGCCCCGTGTGCCACATTTTTAAGCGCCCGCCTCCAACCTCGCCGATTGAACGGTTCCTCGCACATCCTACGTTTAGGAACGCCAACATACCTCATCACCGTCGGTCGACCATCACGCGATCCCTCCGCTGCGCCCTCACATTGCTTTAAACCTGCCGTCCTGCGAGAATCCCAAGAAAGCTGCTGCCGCATGACAATCCGCAACTCCATGTCGCATCACATCCGCCCCTGTCGCTCCCACCCTCTGCCTTAAGGCCTTCTGGCATCCGCATCCCTTTAACTCGGCCCCGCTCGCCAGTCGCATATTGGAATTCCTGTTCAGCAGTTCGCTGGTCGTTCGCTACCTTTCGCTTTTTTCGCCCCCTGCCTACGTTGCCGCCCTCGACGAAATACGACTATCTTACGGACCTTTCGCTTTCTTAATATCTAGCTCTTCGTGCAGCAGTCGACCGGCTGCGTCTCCGAACCCAACATGGGCACGGACCTCAGGTGGAAGGCTCTCCTCGAGCCGCGAAAGCTGATCTTCTACTTCTTCTTCTACGGCCTGCACATTTTCATGTTCGCCTATGGCTGGTAACCACCATCCCGCGCCTGCACATATCTCGCGTTATCGCTAACGCCCCGCAAAGGTACAAGCAAGCCACGGACGAACGCCTGGCAGCGCTGAACATGCTGAAATGGTCCGTGTGGATCTCTCGTGGCGCCGGTCTGGTGCTGTCCCTGGACACGATGCTCATCGTCCTGCCCATGTGCCGCACGCTCCTGCGCCTGGTCCGCCCCAAGATCCGCTGGCTGCCGCTGGACGAGTCCATCTGGTTCCACCGCCAAGTCGCGTACAGCATGGTCTTCTGGACCATCGTGCACACGTGCGGCCACTACGTGAAGTGAGTCTCTGCCCGCCAGCACCCGAACGCTCCAACTCCAACACTGACATCGCCCCCCCGTCCAGCTTCTTCAACGTCGAAGCCACCCAGGTGCGCCCGGAGCTCGCGCTGCAGATCCACTACACGCAGGCGGGCGGCATCACCGGGCACGTGATGCTGCTGTGCATGATGCTCATCTACACGACCGCGCACGCCCGCATCCGCCAGCAGTCGTTCGAGACGTTCTGGTACACGCACCACCTGTTCATCCCCTTCCTGCTGGCCATGTACACGCACGCCACCGGCTGCTTCGTGCGCGACACCACCGACCCCATCTCGCCGTTGGCCGGCGACCCCTTCTGGAAGCACTGCCTGGGCTACGAGGGCTGGCGCTGGGAGCTCGTCGGCGGCGGCCTGTACCTCGTCGAGCGCCTGTACCGCGAGGTGCGCGCCCGCCGCGACACCAAGATTGTGAAGATCGTGAGGCATCCGTACGGTAAGCAAAGACCATCCATCCATCTATCCATCCACTCCCCTCCCTCCCCCATCCTTCCACCCTCGCCCGCAAACCCCGGCCCACTAACACACCCCAACCAGAGGCCGTCGAAGTCCAATTCGTCAAGCCCTCGTTCAAATACCGCGCGGGCCAATGGCTCTTCCTCAACTGCCCCTCCGTCTCGGCGCAGCAATGGCACCCCTTCACCATCACATCCTGCCCGTACGACCCGTACGTGTCCGTGCACATGAAGCACGTGGGCGACTGGACGCGCGACTTCGCCAACGCGGTGGGCGCCGGTCCCGCACAAGCCGACTTCTACGACGGCATCGACCCGCTGGGCATCTACGAGGTCGCGCTGCAGGCGGGGCAGGAGATGCCTGCGATCCGGGTCGACGGGCCGTACGGCGCGCCGGCCGAGGACGTCTTCGAGAACGAGATCGCGGTGCTGATCGGGACCGGCATCGGCGTGACGCCGTGGGCGAGCGTGCTCAAGAACATCTACCACGAGCGCACGCGGGGCGCGCTGAAGCGCCTGCGCCGGGTCGAGTTCGTGTGGATCTGCAAGGACACGCGCGCCTTCGAGTGGTTCCAGGCCCTGCTCGCCAGCCTCGAGCAGCTCGACGACGGCCGAGGCCAAGGCGCTGGCTTCCTCAACATCCACATCTACCTCACCCAGAAGATCGACTCGGACACCGCGAATAACATCGTCTTGAACTCCGTCGGCACCGATATGGACCCCCTGACGCAGCTGAAGGGCCGGACGAACTTCGGGAGGCCCGATTTCCGCAAGTTCTTGGGCGATTTGCGCGACGGCATCACGACCAGTCAGGGCCCGGATTATATGGCCGGCTTGGAGAGCAGTCTGAAGACGACCGTGGGCGTGTACTTCTGCGGCCCGACGGTCGCGGCGAGGGATATCAAGAAGGCGTGCAAGGACAGTTCGAGTACGGATGTGAGCTTCCGGTTCTGGAAGGAACACTTTTAAAGGAGAGGGAGAGGGAGATGGTTGTTGCCGGGATACCCAGACTTGCTGTGCAGTCTTTTCTATATTCTTTTACTTATTACGAACATACGCATGTTGTCTGCTTTCGATCTTGAATCTGTGCCTTGCTTGATGCTGCGTAACGGGAGAAATGATCGGGTTGAAGAATTTCCTGTCCTGATCTTTCTTGCTCTGATGTGACTTCGATCAGGTGAAGCCTGGCTTCTCTTGAAGTCATTGGGGTTTGGGTACGCTCTCAGCATATTCACAGAGCTTAAAGCTCGCGGCCGTCCTTATCTGCCAGGAACTGAACGTCTTCCCTTACCCACTCGGAGTATTTTCCCAGGCCCCAATGATGAATCTCGTTCACCCAGTCCACAAGAGAATTGGTGCATTCCTCCTCTTTCAAGTGTCCATATTGCAGTCTTCGTATTCTGCTTCCAAGCCACTCTCCTGTCTTCGAAACCTGCGCTTCGGCAAGCCAGACATCGTAATCTGCGCCGCAGATGGTTAATCCGTAGTGTCGAATAGCAAGGCTATCCGCATCGGTCCACATTGGACTCGGCCGCATCCGCATGGCCCGCAAACGAAGTTTGTACCTGCTGTACTGGCTCAGAATCGACGAGCATGCCATTTGGTTAAGGCCTTTCCGGTAGCCTGCCGGCTCATCGTCCCTCGACTCCCTCTTATACTCCACCGACATATAGGGTGTGAGTGCCCTTTCTTCGTGAATATGGACATAGTTAATCGCAATGAAGGTAAACTTGACACGAAAAGCTTGGAGTGACAGCCAGTACATGGCGCCGGGGGATATGTTGAAGCTGAATGGCCTCGTGTTCTCGTCCTCCGCTAGGATAGGGAATGCATTCCAATCCGTAACAGGATCCGGCTGAATATTCTCTTCATCCCATCGCTCTGGGAGGAATACTCCCGTCTTCTCATGGTCCATGTCCATTGTCTGTTGCCTCAGGAAGTACTTGATCGACAAATTTAAAAACCGCCGTTCAACCAGCCTCCACGAGTCGGCCGTTTTGTAGTCTTTCGCGACACTCTTCTCGAAGTCGGGGCCTCCGTCGATGAAGACTTCGATCTCGGGGTCATGGTGCTTCAAGTAATGTGCCGCCTTTCCGGTTTGAGGAGCTTTGTCGTTACCGAAGTGCTGGAATGCGTATTCGTATCTGAGCTCGGTGTGTTTTTGGAGTATGACCACTCCTCGAGGCTTCAGGACCGCTGCTTCAAAATCGACATCGTCAATACTGGCAGATTTCACCGTAGACGTAGTGCATTTAGTCTGCTTGCTCTTCGCATGGGCGGTGGTGGTGGTTGCGACATCGTCCGGAGGTGGCGCATGGAATTCGCTCGAGCCGGGAGACATGATGGCGGACCATAACAAGTTTGTTCCGACAGGATCAGAGTCGGGGATGCTAAGGTCGACGTTCGCTGCGGTGCTGTGTTGCGCCTGCTGCTCCATGGCCGCTGTGGGGAAGGAACGACACTGCAGGAGCTACTTCCTTAACTTTGAACTAAAATTTGCACTCAGTCTAAAGTCAAACATCTGGTACGATGATGTAACATTTGCCGAGGAGCGAACAATGGTAAGGGGTGGTTTTAAATCACCACGACTCAACTTCATGTTAATCCCTCGACCCAACAACGGTGTTGCCCGTCGCCTCAGCACCCAAATCACCACGAAGAGCCCTACAGCGACAATGCAATCCAGAAAAAATCGCTAGACGGTCGTTACCATTTTCATAGGTCGACAAGCTACTCTCGCGAGACTCCGATATTGGCGGGCTTTACCGTGGTAGACTTGGATGTAGTGGGTTTGGTCCGCTTGCTCTTCGCGTTTTTTTTGCCGCGGATTAGGTGGGGGCGGTGGTGGTTTTCGGTATCATCAAAATAAGATAGGCAGTTGAATACAAGATCCAGACGCAAATGTGCGTATTAAAAACCTATTTTTACGTCCGGATCTTATATTCAACTGCCCATCCCATGTGGATTTTTCGTATGAGGCAGATGCGGGTGGGCAATTTCTTGGGCATCGTCCGGAGCTGCTCTCGCGAGACCATCTTCCGAAAGAGCAGAGATTGTTCGACGACCTTGGTCGGCTTGACATTGGTGTTTGGGTGCTTGGCGGCTCTTGAAACATCTCGGCTGCAGTTCGCTCAGAGCGATTTCTGGGCGCAGGCGACGGGCTGTGCGTGGAGTGGAGGGCAAGGAGACGGGGCCGGCATGGCGTCAACGGCGGTTTTGAGGGACGCAGGGTTTTGTCGTCGATAAGGATGACTCTTTTTCATCTGGGAGGAAAAGGTTGAGGAGGAATTAAAGTGGTGTTTAGTGAGTTTCTATTTCGGGCGTTCGTATAAGTAGCGACCGGGCCCGTGCGCTGCCATCCCATTAGCGGTGGCGGGCGGCGGTCTTTGCAGCACACCAAAAAGCGGCGGGCACGAGTGCGCATCCTTTCCAGCTCGAGTCAGTCTCATTTCCCTCAAACGCGGCATACCCTGAAAAACTCACGTCTGAGACTTTGGGGGAATTGCAGCCCGAGCCGCTTTCGCCTGACGCCTTTATTAAGGTGTATAAGCTGCTTGGTCATCCCACCGGCATCCCATCGGGACTTGCCGGGAACGCTTAGCAGTCAATCGTCGGCCCGGTACTTATACGCTCGGCATCCCACCTGCATGCAGATACGTATCTTTTTGGTTTGCGCCGGAGCATAACACCCCACTCGGATGCAGAGTTGCTTACCCCTGATGAAGGCAGAAACGGTCGGAATCAACAGTCGTAGTGCAGCTTCCGATGGGATACGCTCCCAGTGCGCCGGCGAATGATGATGATGATGATGGGCCAACAGGAACCGCGAGCTGCGAAACGCCGTAGGGTGGCCGCCGCCGATGATCCGCATGCCGTCTTCCGCTGCGAGCATCCCGGCTGCGCATCCGCCTACCGGCGCAAGGAGCACCTCAACCGGCACGCCCAACAGCACACCAAGGAGCCCAGATATGCATGCAACTACTGCTCGCGGAAGTTTTTCCGCAGGTAAGTCCTCCCCGGCAGCCACGAAGAATAGATACGAGATGCTTACTGATGCCTCTCCAGAGATATCCTGCGCCGGCACCTCGAGCTGCACGATGAAGACATCGAGCTGACCAGATCCCGCACCTCGAAGGCCTGCGACGTCTGCCGCTCCCGCAAGACCCGCTGCGACGGCAACACGCCGTGCCGGACGTGCGCGGAGAAGGAATTGGCCTGCACCTACGGTCACGGAGGAGGAAACCAGCACCTCCTCCATCGCCGTGCCGCTGCCCCGGCCGAACCACCAGTACCGCCGCCGCCGCTGCAAACCCAAGACAGCATCCAGAGCTCTTCCAGCGGCAGCGCCACGCCCACACCAACCCACCCCTACTTCTTGATCGACGACACCGCGGCAGACGAGCAACCCACACCACGCGCCCTGCTCCCCCAGCAGACGGAGCAGCTAGAGCAGCCCCTGCTCGACGTCAACGACCCTTCCATGGCGGACCTGTCGGACCTGTCGTACGCGACACAGCACCACTTCGACCTCGATGCCTCGATGCTCATTCCCAGCGACTTCTCGCTCGATGGCGACGACCACGCATGGGCCAACTTCCCCAACCTAGCCAGCATCCGGCGGCACATCGACGCCTTCTGGCGCGTGTTTCATCCGAAGTGGCTGTTTCTGCACAAGGCATCGTTTCGTGCAGAGCGGGAGCCGCCGTTTTTGTTGCTGTCCATGGTGACGGCGAGTCTATGGGTGGGAGGTGGTGACGGAGACGACGGCGGCGGCGGCGGCGGCGGCGGCAGCCAGGCGGCAAGGATTGTGGCGCTGGATCTGCATAGGCGGTTGATGGTGATGCTGTATCAACAGCGGGTGCGTTGTTCTTCTCCTTCCCTCCTCTCGTCCCTCCCTCCCTTTGGCGTCCAGCACTAACACCTCAACAGGACAAATGGCTCTCCCCGAATCCCTCCACCGCCTCCTGGCCCCTCGGCACCCTCCAAGCCATCCTCATCCACCTCATCCTCGCCGCCTTTTACGCGTTTCCCCTCGCCTCCCCCACCGGGTCTGCCGCCGACCCGGCGCAAAACACACGTGCCCTCATCGCTGACCTGGTGCGGTGCTGCCGCCGCCTCGGAGCGTTCGATTACCCGGCCATGATGCGGCAGTTTGGCAAGCAGGACATGGTGATTGTGACGTGGGTGAGGGTCGAGGAGGTGAAGAGGTTGGCCGTGGGGCTGTGGAGGGTTTGTCAGTGGGTTGGGGTTGGGAGTGGTGGGGATGAAGAAGGACTATTGTCGTGGAGGGAGTTGAGATTCGAGGCGCCGGAGCCGGATGAGTTGTGGACGGCGGAGGGGATTAGGGAGTTTTTGGTGAGGAGAGAGAGGTGCGGGTTGAGCGGGAAGAAGGGCGATGAGCAGGAGAGCTGGATTTGTAATATCCTGGGCGTGGGGGAGGTGCGGTGATGCTCAGGGCGTGAGGGCGTGTTCGCCAGAGAAGATGAGGACGGAATTGTTGAAGAGGCAGTGGCACTGAAGAAGGGAGTTGAAGTGACGCGCTGGTGCTATCGATAAGCACCGTTGCACCTTCCTCCGTTGCGGCCCCTCCATTTTGGGTCTAGCGCAGTCGCGCACACGAGATCTTCTTTCTTTTGTCGCCAACCCAGACTCAATTTCACCATCATCCACTCCACCTGCAACTTGACTTTCAGTGACTAACCCGGAAGAGGCTACGCAGCGACCGTGTTCTCTCAACAACCTCGTTACCTCATCATGGCAAGCTCTGATCGTCCCCGTCTCTTGAACAAGCTGATCTACATCATAGGCACGGGTGTCTGCAACTGGCTCTGGAGCGAGTCGGCCGGGGTCATCATCTGTTGACAGCGTCGGCAACCGCTCAGAGTTCCAACGTGACCTGGAGTGGGAGTGCGAAGATGCCTTCGAGCTTATGTCCACTCCCTCAGTCTCCTCACAGAGACAACTTCTCTGTCCTGATAATGAATGGAAACCGGAAATCGAAACTCCCAGAACTGATACAACCGACATCTCTCTCAATGATATTCCAGCCAAGCCAACGTGGACACAGCGCTTGAAGGACCTCTGGATCTGGGAATCACTCAGTATTGCTCTCAGCGCATCCTGCATCATCGCTATGGCTGCTGTACTGGGCTGTGTCAACGGCAAGTCACTCTCGGACTGGACCATGCCGATACAGCCGAACGCGCTAATTTCCATCTTCGCTGCTGTCGCTAGATCTGCACTTCTGTTGCCGCTCACCGAGTGCATCAGTCAATCCAAGTGGCTTCACTTCTCCAAAGATCATAGGAGCCTCCAGGATCTCCAAACATTCGACGATGCAAGCAGGGGCCCTTTCGGATCCTTTCTGTTTCTTGGCAGAATGCACAGAAAGGCCTGGCTCGCCTCCCTCGCGTGCTTCGCCATCATAGCGGGCATGGCTGTGGATCCGTTTGCTCAACAGATCATCGACTACCCAATTCGTCCTGTTCCAACCAAAGACAGCAATGACGCGACTGCCTGGGTAACCCAGGCATATGATACGGGGCTAGACAACAATGTCGGCAACTTGCTCTGTGAGACCAGTCCATATCCAAATCCGAGATTGATATTGATACAGCTGCAGATACATATGTCGACCCCAATATGCAGGCTGCCGTACTTGGTGGTGCGCTTGATCACCCTCTTGACCCGCCGATTTACTGCAAAACTGGAAACTGCATCTGGCCTGAGCTCATCACTCTTGGTGTTTGTAGCAGGTGTCCTGACATCACTGGCCATGTCAACGAGACGTGCCAAAGCTATGGTTACCAAGAGGAACATGACAAATGGTTTTTTTCGGCAGACTGCACTATGACAGCACCGTCAGGACTTTGGGTCGAGCAAACAATTTTGCAAAACCACACGAGTGACAAAGCGAACGAGATACAGGATAAGTGGACGCAATTCATGTCAAACCACGACAGGCCGATGACGGATATCTATATCTATACTGATTACCTTTCTTCGAGGAACCTTTCCTGTCACGATATTGTTGGACGTGGTGATATCTCCCGCCATTTCTTCCTGAAGGACGTGGGGGGTTTAAACAGCTCCAAAAGATTCCGGCCATCACGGCAGTACACCGAATGTACTCTTTATTGGTGCACCCTTAGCCACTCGAACTTCCGTATCAGGAACGGCACAGTCGAGGAAGGGAGTGTGACAAGTGCGCCTTTGCGGGTCGAAGACATTCCAAATGTACGGCTGGTAGATGGCGAGAGAACAACAGTCAACCTCACGGCCCCGGAGACCTTTCCCGGAAACAGTTCCTTCCACGCAAACCTAGCGGACATGTCCAGCATGTCCGATCTAATACAAATTACCCTTTCCGACTTCCAACTTTTCAACATACACAGCATGGCCTACGCATCCGATTATTATTTCAATCTCGGCAACACGCTGTACAAGTCGGCGAACCTGTCGCAAACAATGGCAAATGTCGCCAAGAGCATGACCAACGCCATCCGCCAGAGCCCCAATGCCACCATCGTCCACGGCCAGGCCTTTCACGACGAGACGTACATGCGCGTACGTTGGGCGTGGTTCGCGCTGCCCGCATCTCTGGTCTTCCTCACCGCCTTCATTCTGATTGCCGCCGTCCGGATCAACAGCCGCAACAAGGTCATGCTGTGGAAATCATCCATGCTGCCGCTGCTCTTCCATGGACTGGACACCGCAGTGGAAGCGCCGCCTCGGCAGAAGCTGAGCCAGGTCGACGCGAGGGCGCGCGTGGCCAAGGCGAAGCTGCATGTGACGGAGCGGAACGATTTCAGGTTCGTGTTGTCTTGATTGCGGCGTGGTGGTACTCGGGGAACGACATTCTGGGATGGGAGGTGGAGAAGACGAATGAGCGGCTGCCTCTGCCAGACATGTATTAAGCAATAGCTAGAGCAACTAAAAAGCGAGACGTGTGTCCAAGCCAACATCGCTTCTCCACTACCACGTCCATCCTTTTTCAACTTTCCCCCCCGTCTAACACTCCGGTCCCGAGTAGTTCGGGAGCTCGGGGACCCTGTTCTGAAACTGACTGACGAGAGAGGTGCCGCTCGAGCAGGTGTCGGACCTGGCCTTCAGCTTCTTCTCGAAGGGGATACGGTACTCCTTGGGGCTGCCGCCGACGGCCCAGGCATCCTGAGCGGCAGAAAAGACGACGTCAACGGCGGTGCTACCCTTCCCGGACAAGTATGCCTTAAGAGCCTCTAGAATCTTATCGTACGTATCCTGGTCCGCCCAGCACTGCACGGCGATGCGTCAGTACAGCTCCCAGCAGCAGTGGAGGGGGTTTGCCAGGCGCGCGCGCGCGGCGGAAATGATGCATGCATGTACTTACGAACCACTGAGCGCCGACGGTGCCCTCCCACCCGGCGTCGGCGGGGGTGCTCCCGGTGTTGAAGAGGGCGGTCGCCATGTGCGCCCTGGTGTCGGGGAAGGTCGAGGTGAACCAGGGCCGCAGGTTGGCGAAGAAGGACTGCGCGACGACGGAGGCGCGCGCGGTGGGGTCCGAGCCGGGCGCCGCGCCCATGTGCTCCGAGAGGATGTCGAACATGGCGCCCGTGGCGTGCAGGAAGCCCATCATCCGGAACCGGCACATGGACCGCCCCGTCGTGCCCACCGGCCCCTTGGAGTGGAAGACGGTGATGCCCGTGTTTTGGAGCGGCGTGCCGGCGCCGGCGCGCGCCTCGAGGGAGAACGGCTCCGTTTCGTTCGTGGCGAGTGGCGCGGCGATGGCCGTCGTCGTGAAGGCCAGAGCGGACTGGGCGGGCGGGTTAGAGGTGTTGATGCTGTCTCGTGTTCGGAGGATTGCCTTACGGTGAGGGCGGTGAAGAACTTCATGTTTGCTGGACTTGTCGGTGCAATGTTGAGGGTGTAGAGGATTGTGGTGCTGAGCAAGTCTTTTGGCTGGTAGCTGGCCCGGTTAAATAGTCCTCAGCAACCTGATAGATGCCTTCGTGGACATGACTTTGTTTCGAGGTCCGACCGCGAAAATGTTCCCAAGTCCGCAATTCCAACGCCCGTGATTCCAACGTCCGCATGGTCCTCGAATTCTTCGAAAGCCAAGGCGCCAACATGTGGAGTTTTGAGCTGATCTCTACATGTTTAGGAACTTGCTCAACGTGAGAGTCGTGTACAAGAAAAGGAGAGGCTGTGGGGGCGGGGATTTTGTGGGGCGTATGGTGTTTTAGCGATCCTTGCTCTTAGGGATCAACGGCGGTGTAACGCAGGGACACTCTACTTTGGATAAAATCAGGTAATTAAGTGGTATGAGTGCTTTGGCCACCAACATTGCTCTCAGGCCCGCTTGGGGGCGGAAGAGTAGGTGTACATACACTGGTGTTGACACAGGTAATTCAACACGTCGTGCTGCACGGACCTGGGGAACCGCTTAGACCACCGCAGCCTGGATAGAATCCCCTTGAGAAGCCCATGAAAGGCGAGTATTAAAGACCGTACATTCCATGGTTCTTCGAGCATCAACACCCTCCAGGCTTCAAGTCTAAACTCCGTCCACGTTACCACAGCTTTACTCGCACTATTTCAACCACCATGCGTTTCCAGCCTTCCCCGATTGCTTCTGTTGCTTTTGCTCTCGGAGCACTTGCCGGTGCCATCAACGCCCTTCCTCTCGGCGATGAAACGACAGACCTTGGCCTGTCCGGTCACAACAGCACAGCCGTCGAGAGACGCGCCGATACTCTTCCCAGCGACTGCCAATTGGCGCAATACTTCACCGGTAACGTCGACTGCTACTACAAGCACAACGACGGCGCCAACTGGCTCAACTACATTGTCCAAATCACGCCTACCGGCCAAGACACTGGTGGTTGGTGCAAGGGCATCGAGGTAAGCTCCACAGCAGGGGATACTCCAAACAATGGAGGACTAACGGATCGCAGGACAACATCCAGGGAACCTGCGGGAAGGAGGTGTCCCTCAAGGGCTGCAACAAGAAGTGGGAGTGGAAGCAGGTTCAAAACCCGACAACGAACGAGGTGGCCACTGCCTATGGCATCGACATGAACTTCCATTACAAGTGGCCGTGGAACGAGAAGACCCGCGACGCTGCTTGTGTACAGGACGCCATTTCAAAGGCCACCTGCGGTGCCACTACCACTTGGACTCACGGCGGGTGCTACAGATGGGCCGACTACCACTAGTGTCGGGCATCGCGGCGCTGATGGGAGTTGAAAGTTGATTGGGATACTCAAGACGAGGGCGACATTTATTATAGGATGAATGTGTGAGAGTCAATAATACCGAATATCTAAGAATCTCCACCGATTTTTTTCTTGAATTACTAAGGTCGCTCAAAAAGATGTTGGAGAGTTCCGATGTTGCTAACCGTTCTGACCGCTCTTGCCTCTCTGTTTTTGAACTCCATGTCCATTTGTATCCTCTCTTCACCGAGCCAGAAGTGTCTTCATTTCCTCAGAAGGTCCGCAAGCATCCACTTCCGCAGTGAGAGGGTTCTCCATTCCTCCAGTCTGTCGCTACGTGTGCGCCGTACGTGCGATTTACAGAAAATAGGGACGTGGCCAAGCACATGCTGCTAATCAATCAAAACTAACGGGCGAAACCCAGGGGTGGTCGTAGGCTCGGACAGCCTGGAGAACGCGCTCGCAGCGGGCGCAACGCTTGTCCCACTCACCGCGGTTGCAGTCCTCGGGCTCGACGCACGGCACGGGATGGTATTCGCCGTCCCAATTACCCTCAAATAGGTCATTCTCGACGACTTCATAGCCGCCGACACGGTACCGCTGCCACGAGCTACGCAGCCACGAGTACGGGTCCGGCGGCTTCGCGCCGCCCTTGAGCCAGAAGTGCGCCAGCCGCTTCGCCAGGTCCTGCGCCACCTCGGGCACGCCGGCCATGTCGTCGACGAGGGCGCAGATGCTGGCCTCGCACCGCGTGATGACGAGCGCCATGTCAACGATGAGCGTGCGTAGTGGCGCTGTGGGTAGCGTTTCCTCGTAGATGTACTTGAAGAGCTCGCGGGAGGGGAAGACCTGTGCTGCTGTGATTGGGTAGTAGCGCATGCTGGTTGCAAGCGAGAGAAGCGTCTTGGTCGCGGCGTTTTGCAGCGCCGGCATCTGCAGCTTGTCGCCGAGGATCCAGAGGCTGGTGAGGTTGAAGATGCGCACGTCTGTGTCATCGTCGGCAGGCCAGCCGCCGTCGCCGTGGAACTCGTTGTTTTCCTTGTCGGCCGTGTCCTTGATGTCGTTGTCGCCGCCGTCATCGGTGCTGCCGCCGCTTGATTCCTCGTCCGCGGGCTCCGCATCTGGCGTCGGCTGGCCGGTGTCGGTTTCGAAGCTTCCGTAGTACTTGCCGTCCACCTCTCCGCTGTACAGCCAATGAACGGCCATCGCGAACTCGATCGGGTCGTCTTCCGGCAGAGAGATTACCTTGGACTCGGCCTCTTTGAAACGACCGTTGAGCGCATTGTGGAAGAAGGCGCTGTAGTAGCAAAGCAGGGCCTCATGGACGAAGAACTTGACGGCCGGCGCCGTGCCGACTTCGATGGTGACAATTTGGCCAAGGAAGCAGCTTCAAAGTTGTTAGTTCATTGTCAAGGTTGAAGTGAGGCGGCGCGGCTTACGCTGTAGGAGGGGCCCCGGTTCTGGTGGCGGGAGGCTCGAACTTGATAGGTCCGTTGGAAGAAGTAGCTGGACGCAATGCCAGTGAGGCATCCTTGTCCGGACTGGTGATTGTGGCGGTGGGTCAGCGCCAAAGTTTCTTCTGGGTGAGTAGTGTGGAATAAACTCACTCGGGGCCCATGATTGAGGTGGCACTGGCGATGCTGCTGGTAGCGGTCGTAGATCACAGCAGGCAGTAAGTGGCGCGGAGGTCTTGTAGAGGAGCGGAGGAGAATGTTAGTGGAGGAAAGGTTTGTGGTGCTCAGCGGGTCATCTGCGGCTTGTGCCGTGTGGCACGGCTAAGGAAGCCGTCTGGGTGACTGCGGGAACGGGAAGGTGAAGCATGCATGTGAGTCAAGACGAGGGGTGACGGGGACTTGCAGCCATCGCCTGGGTTTGGCTATATAATTAACAAAGTTGAAGTCCCCATTAATGACCCGTCCAAGCGACGACTAGCTGAGTCCGAGCGGAACCGTTCCCTCTGGGTTTAGGATTCTTCTACCGACGACAGTTAGGAGCGTGGGCGCCCTAGGTGAGACTAGGGTACGGTCGGGTGGGTGTAACGGGAAAAAACAGGCGGTTCTCAAAGAGCCTGTTTCTATATAGCACGCTTCCCTCGGGTTGAGCAAGCTCATATAGTTTTTTGCCTTTTTTGCCTCTGGTCTTGGTGGTGGGTGGTAAGCGTGCTCGTGGCGTGGTTCGAACTGGGGAGTTGTTTTTTTTTTGGTTGTTGTTGTCGTGGCTGGTAGACACGCTTACATGTCAGTGTCGAAGTCCTCGATCAAGCGCGCGGGTGGGTGACTCAGGTGAACTTACTCATGATCTGAATCTGCCATCTTGAAGTGAGGCTCACAGCTTCAAGCTTATGGTTTTGGGCAGCGGATGGATGTGACGCGCTCCCTCTCTGTAGGTCGGGCTGCCGCCGACGACAGGTGGGTTGGATGTTGCGCCCAGCAGTGGAGACGCGGAGTGAGGCGAAGGACGGTGGATGAAAGAATTTGGGAGTGCGGGCGCGGAGAGACTCAGATATAGCTGCTCGGAGGCGGTCGCTCATCTGCGGCTCATGCTGTGCCTGCACGGGTAAGGGACGCTGTTGGCAGGAGTGATTGACAGGGGGTTATTTCACTGCTTCTTCCGCTCAGCGATACGACACCTACACCACCTCCTCACCATCGGACCCGCACCATCAACGCACCTGGGTGCCCCTGGGGGCAGGTAACTCATGCACGTGATTGGCGGTACGGAAAGCTTCACTTTGGGATGATTGGGCAGGCTCGGACGCCTCGGCATGAGCTGGGTCAACCTTGTCGGATTTTGTTTACTTTTGCTTTCGCATTCATTTGACTACTTGGAATGTTCTAGCATGTATGGAGAAATGAGAAAAGAAAGCCCCCCTTATGAGACTGTTGTTTGTTGTTGTGCAAAGACCTTTTCGGGAAGTTTGAAAGGACACAACACCAACTGTCTTTTGAACAGTGCTTGTATCACTGGACTCTGAGATATCTTCGGAGTTTTGTTCTACTCGGAAATTCCTATGAACTGGAGCAGAAACACTTTTGTATCCTGGCAGCAAGTGCAGCAAGTGTGAGAACCCCCGACATGCAACTCTCTGTTGTGCAATAACAGAAACTGAAAGCAGACGGCACCCTTAACCCGCACTTCCAAAGCCATCGTCGCCGTAACGACAATCCGGCCTGTAGAGACCGAAGAAGTCGAATTACGCGGGCGACTACGGGAAAAGGTCCTCCCCGCGGACTGTCGTACCAACCACGTAAAGATTCCAGCACTCACACAGATGCTCGTACGCGTTCAACGTGTACCCGTCCTCGGCCAACTTCATGAAGATAAATGACGTTTTTGCCAGATCGCGAACTATCTCGACGGGAAATTCCTCGACATCCATGAGCCTGGAAAAGGCGTCCTCCTGGCCGGTGAGAAGAGCCATGTCGATGATGAGCCTACGCAACGGTGACGAGCGAAGCGTGTTGGCGTAGACGTGCTTGAGGAGACCGGCACTGGAGAAGAATGTGAAGTTTTGCTCGACCATCTTCACCCGTTCAACAAGCACGCGCATGACGGCATTCTGCAGCGCAGGCATTTGCACCTTGTCGCCTAGGATCCAGAGGTGAACTAGGTTGAATATTTCCCCGTCGTAGAATTCGTTGTTAATATCATAGATGTCATACATCATGTCTGTAAAGATGCCCCAGTTGTTGGTGATGTGACCGCTGTACAGCCAATGAAAGGCTTGATCGGCGATCTCCGGATCATCTTCCTGGAGAGAAACCTCCAGGGATGTGGCCTCTTTGAAACCACCGCGTAGTGCGGCGCGGAAGAAGGCGCTGTAATGGCATAGAAGACCCTCATGGATATTGAACGTCACAGGCTGCTTGCCGACTTTGATGGTAGCCATCCGGCCCGATAGGCATCTAGTAAGCTGTCAGTGGGGCTTCAGGGTGCAGTACAGCTGGGAAAGCGGCTTACTCGACAGGGAGCTCGCCGGAATGCATCTCTGGAGGGTGGAACTTGTTGGAGCCAGCAGAAGGTGAAGCCATGTTGAGGAGGGGCGAAATTGCAAGCCGCGGTAGCTTGCTACTGGTAGTGTGACACGCCCTCCTGTGTAGCTATCGCCGACGAAAGGTGGCTCGAAGGACGTTGCGCCCGGCAGAGGGTGAGGCGAAGGATGGTGGAGGGAAGGATCGTTGTGCTCAGGTGGAGAGGGCACGCTGACGTAGTAACTCCGGCAGGCGGATCATCTACGGCCCAAGCTATGGCTTTGCGGATAAGGGCGCGCTTGGGCGCCTGCAAGAGCAGGTGCATCGTGCACGTGATTGGTGCATCACCCAGGTGTCACTTAAGTCTACAGGTAGACAGCGCACAGTTCACACGGTATCAGCTGTTCGAAATCCTGCAGCAGGTGGTATGTATCATCCACTGTTATCGAGAGAGACTGTGGAAATATCGTCCACTTGGTTTTCTATGGATTTGACCTCATATTTTAGCATCACGATCGACTTGAACGGCTGTCCAAAAAGCGAGAGTTTTCAACATTTTATATTTTCCTTGGCTACTCTTGTAAGTCACACACTTATGACTTGCAAGTTATCAACAATCCGGATACGGACCGCGGTTCCAGCAGGTCAAGAGGGCCACGATGAGAACGGCGAAGAGAGCCACAACTAGAGCCACGACGAGAAAGATGAAGAGAGCCACCCTGCGAGTAATGACGAGAATGACGAGGAATCATCCTTTGACACGGATGAATGGGAAGAGTATGGACGCATTGAGTCTTGCCTGACATTCAACGATTTCAAAATCGGTAAGGCATCATGGACGCCAGAATCAGATGATGTGAAGAGCACGTCGTCCCCATCAAGCGTGAGCCTGAACTGCATCCAACCATCGTCGGAGCAGGACTCGTTCCCGTCGGGCTCGTCCGAGATGGCTTGGTCGGTTTGCTTGTCCGTGTGGTACATGCCCTTACCTATTATAGCATTTTGGCACTTGGAATAAGCTACCATAGCTGACCGTGACGGATGTCCTGGGCGAAAACTCTTAGGAAGCCTGAAGGCAGAGGAGTGGTGTTCCTGCTCGGTCGTCTACCGACTCACGCCCAACGACCGCTTCTGAGCGCGCCGCGGCTTCGAGCTGCCCGCCGAAATTGAGAGCAACACGGACGCCGAGCTGGCGAGTCTCGCCCACGCGCTCGGGCTCGTCCACGACGTCTTCGCCAACTGCCACGCCGTCACCACCATCCTCGTCTTCTGCGACTTGGCCCTGCGTAGAGGAGCATAAACTCTGGACGTGACTTCGGGTCTCCCCGACACCCCTACTCGATATGAGACTCGTAGTTCAACGGCGTTGAAGCCCCTATGCTGGCCCGGCAGCGAGCATCATCGCGCTCGACACTGACGACGGTGACAGGCGCCGGTCATCATCTAGCAACAGCGATGCTGTAGCAGACTTGGGAGTGAGTAGTCGCAAGTTCACGCGATGTGACTCGGCCCTGGGCAAACAACAAGTCAGATACCCTGGAACAGCACAGAAGAGAAACATCAGCATTCAGCAAGAAGGAGGCGTAGCAGGTCATTTTACCCAACGCGGTAAGATGAGGGGCAAGGCATGTCAGCGGGGAGTAGTAGATCTTATATCAAAGATTGAACAATTCAAAAAGGGGACTCAATTTCAAGTAAAGCAAACCGGGACTAAAACACTTACAATCTGGGCTCTCAATGGTGGCTTGGACCTTTTGCGCTTGGCAGGTAGGAGACTTGTCGTGGTCGCCATCAGTCGTACTTAACGCCGGCCGGCGTCCAGGCTCGCCATCAGCAACGCCTGCCAGACCTCCGGCGTCAGCGTCTCCAGCATGTCCTTGCGGTACTCCTCGCTCCAGGACCCCATCTTCCACGTCATGACGGCGATGAGGATGGCCAGGTCCCGCAGCGAGGCCGACTCCATGGTGTTGTCGTACACGTACTGGAGCGTGTCGACGCTTGGAACCGGGTCGCAGTTGACCGAGCTCTCGGTGCCATGAAGAGCGTGGAGCTGCTGCGTATTGAGGAAGGCGAGAAGCTGCTGCGTCACGGCATCCATCAGCTCTGGCATCATGAACTTGTCCGCCATGATCCAGAGCTTGAAAAGGGCGTTGGGGCCGGCGGAGGCGCTGGCAGCAGCGGGCTGGCCATCTTCTTCTTCCTCGGCGCGCGATCCACGAGAGTCGTTCTCTTCGTCGTTCTCGCTGCCGCTGTCGTCCTTGGGGGTGGAGCCGGCCATCGGCTCGCGCACATCGTTCCGGTCATCCACCTCGTGGGTGTACAGCCAGTTGATCATGCGGTAGACGATGTCGGGGTCATCGTCGGGAAGAGGTACGAGGCCGAGCCTGGCCTCCATAAAGCCCCCGTTCAAGGCATTGTTGAAGAACGGACTGTTGCTCGTGAGTATCTCTTTGTGGACATGGAAGACGACTTTGTCTTCATCAGTCCCGACTTCGATGGTAGCCATCGGGCTGGTCAGTTGCTGGTAAGGGATCGGAGCCATGTTGGCTAAGTTCCTTGGTGAGCACTGAAGAGTAGTGGAAGGTGTAGGGAGAAAGTTTCCTCGTGGAGTGGACTGTGTGTATATAGGATGAAATCTCTGCAGATGTATATAAACAATGACATTGTGGTGGGCGTTGTTAATGGAAGTTGTATGAACACATAGGATTCCAGGCAGTCATGACCAAGAAATGGGATGCCTGGAACCCCATTCTTGGTCATGACTGCCCTTTCTATGGCGAGGAGAGGTCGTGGGGATGTATAGTATTATTTTACATATTAGAGCATTTCGACGCCTAGGAACAAGATAGTGAAAATATAGCCACTTGACAATATTTGTTTGCTTTGATCGAACGATCGAACAAAGAAAGTGGTCGCCACCAAGGCAAAGCAAATAAACAAACGCGGCTACCTGTATCTATTTGCTAGTCTTTGCCTGTTTGCTATCCTACTCGAGCAATGGGAGGGAAGATAACAGTAGTAGCTATTGCCGAATTGAGGTGAAACACCGTGAAACGTCTTATAGTAGTGCCCAACTGTAAACAGCATTTCTTTAGCGCGGGCGGAGAGACAGGTTCCATTAGTTTTAGTTTCACGAGGCACTTCACTGGCGGGTCAAAGATGGGGAAATGATCTTATCGGTACTTCTGTTTTTTTTTTCTTCCAACATTTCTTACACTTGATGATTTCTGTGACAGAACACAACAAAAACAAAAGAACTTCTCATACTCTCCAAGCCAGCTTCTGGCTCTTCAGTCATCTACCACGCATGATCACTCATCGCAGAAACCGCATCCACGACAAAGCCTCTTAGGATGGCAGCACACCGGCGCCGTCAGCGCCGGTGTTTCGAGCTCCTCCCTCGACCTGCCCTCGACATCATACGCATGCACCGCGCCCTCAAAGTACACGACATGCTTCCCCCCTGGCTCACCGTCTCCCCCCGCCAGTACTCGGTCGCGGCGACGAACAAATCGTTCACGATCTCCACCGGCAGCCCCGCCGCCATGTCCTTCAGCGCGGCCGTCTCCCACGTCACGACGGCCACGTCGATCGCGAGCGCGCGGATGCGCGACGCCTCGGCGCTGTTGTCGTACACGAAGGTCAGCGTGGAAGGGCTCGGCGCCGGGCCGAGGCCCGTGTAGGCGTCCCGCGCGACGGACGCGACGAGCGTCTGCGCGACGGCGTCTTTACCTTTCCTCTATTTAGTCTTTGGTTCCACGTAATCCGCTTGCTATGCTGACAGCATTTTCCTCGACCCAAAACATCACGACCCTATACCGCTCAACGCTTGCTCAGTATCACCTCTTTTAGGAGGAAGAAGTAGATCAAGGATAGTATGTACTATACCAACGAGAGACTTCGACACGAAACCAAAATTCAACCCGAACATGCGTGCCCAAACGCTGTAGGTATCTCCGCATTACATCAGCTCTTTTCTCCGTAATGGAAAGTCCAAGACCAAACTTTCATCCCAAAAAAAATCGAAACAATAACCGATAATTTCATAGTCTCAGATACCAACCTTTTCTTTTTCCAGCCCTTTTCCATTTCCCTCTCTTCCGAAAGCCACATGTCCCACCTTCCTTTGCCTTGGTTCTCCACGCTTCCCCTTACATCAGACAGCCATTCTTCTTGCTCGAATGCAGATCCGACACCGCAACCCTCAACTTCTTGCCGCCGACGTCCACGAACGCCTCAACCAGCCACTCGTACCAGACCTTCCGGTCATCCGTCTGCCGCCACATGCTGACCGCGATCTCCGAGTCATCAGGAACGTAAATAGGTTCCTACAACGCACAAGTAATCATTAGCAAACCGTAGCAAGCCAAAACAACGCTCACACAAAGGACAAAGGAGGCGACAAAAGAAACAAAGAAAAACGGCCCAACCATACCTTCAACGGGAAATAAATCGGGAACCAACTGATCATATCCCGACTCTTCTCATCGATCGTGTTCGGGTTCGTGCTCAGCTCGATCCTGCGGCCCCACCGGCCGTCGCCCTCGCCCTCGCACGTGTACAGGACCGTCTCGAAGTAGCCGCCGAGGCCGTGGCACACGCCGCGCTTGGCGCAGCGGAACGCCATGCGCGCGAAGCGCGCGTTGTGCTCGTTGGCCCCGTCGCCGCCCGTCGCGCCGCCCGCGCCGCCCGCCGCGCTGCCGCCCTCGCGCAGCCGCGCTTGCGCCAGCACCGCGTCTGGGAGCGGGTGCGTGAACTCCCACACGAGCTGGACGTCGGCCGTCAGGGCCGTGGTTTCCCATGACCCTTTGCCGGCGGCCGCCGCGCCGCTCTTGGCTGCTGCGGCGTAGCTGCCGGTGACTGGGGAGGCGGGGGCGCTGGTGGCTGGCGTGGCGGGGAGAGTGGAGAGGTAGTCGACTTGGTGGAGCATGACGACGTGAGGGGTCTCGGGGGTGGTGGGGTCGGAGAGCGTGCGGTTTTGGACGTCTGCGTGGAGCTTGGGTGCGGAGAGGGGGGTGAGATGCGCCGTGTAGCTGGCGGGAATGCTGATTCCATGGGTAGGGTTGAGGACGTGCTGCACGCCATCCAGGCACTCTGGCGACAGTTCGTTGTCGGCGAACGAGCCGAGCAGCTCGGAGACCAAGATGTCGACGTGGCCGTGAGAGCTGTCGGGGCGGTGCGGACCTTTCCAGGACCGCATGTCGGACTTGACGACTGTGACTTGACCGGCCCAAGAGTCTCGGTTGTGACGCTGCAACAGTACGTATGCGTTGGGGTTTTTCTCCACCGCCCACATATCGATCTTCACGCCGGAGTTGCGCGAGGCATTGAGCGAGCGCGTCACAAGCGGGCCGCGACCAGCTCCTGCGACGGCAACGACAACCTTGCCATCTGGACCGGAGCCTTGCTTGTTCTGCGCAGCCCAGTCCAGCAGCGCTTGTTCGACAGCACGTTCATACCATTCGTACTTGACCGGATCCTTCTCAAACACCTCGTAAGTAATGCTCTCAAGATTGTCGGCCAGAGGCTGTAGTGGGGATTGAAGAAAATCCTGGTAGCCAGAGCCGAAACGCTCGATCTGCGTCTTGGGCGGCTGGTTCTTTTGAAGGTGGCGGATATAGCTGAGATGGGGAGTGGGATCTGCCTGTTGCTTTTGTTTGCCAGCCGGCACCTTGGCGGCTTCGGCAGGAGTGGGTTCGGGCGTAGCGCTGAATCCAGGCGTGAACGAGCCAGCTTCTGCGGAGAGTAGCCCGTTTGACATGGTCATGATGGTCTCATTGTCATCAACGCCAGGAATGGGACCAATGTCCGAGAGCAACAACCACGGCGTGTTGCGGAGGCGAGTATAGCGGGTAAGGAGAGCCTGGTGAGCAGTAGACAGAACGTTATAGCTCCTTTTGTTCTTAAGGAAGACGGAGCCTGGGATGGATAGAAGGCGCAGGGGTTCAGAGAACCACCGGGACTGGACAGAAATGGGAGGAAGTTGACGAGGCAAAGTCAACGCTATTTACATGGAGCGTATCAGCAGCAACTCGTGGAAACCCTCATGTGGAGGGTGCACTGCGTTTCCAAGAACCCAAAGACAGGTGTCATTGAAATGGCAGGAAAGCACGGGAGAGAATGAAGTAAATGGCTTAATTTCTTACCTACGGACAGCCTCGAGTTGTATTTACATACAGTTCTGATAAGATTCCACGCGTCCCAGGTGCCGAAAAGGTCAACATCCGCATTTTGCTTGGAGCTTGACGCCTTCATGTACTTTTCGCGCGCGAAGGGAGCGAGATGCCCCATCTCATCATTCAAGTCCGCATTGGGGTCATCAACCATGGGCTGCAGGATCACAATGTTGATGTAAGGACCAACAGCCAGGGCTTCCAGGATGGAACGCGCAAATTGAGAGACGCCGGTGCCTTCAAGGGCGCCATGGTGCAGTTTGGGGCCCTGGACGATGATGTTGCCAACACCGCAGAAGGAGGCATAAGCGACTTCCTGAGTAAAGGCCTGACGGGATACATGAGCAATGACAGGATCAGGCGAAGCAAGGTCAATCCACGGGCTGGAGAGAGCGAGCAGCTGGGAAATAGTGTCGCCGGGGGTCAGAATAGTGTCATCCGGCGTGAGAGGGGCGATCAGCGGCAGCGGAAGATGATCCGCGGACTGGGCCTCCAGCTGAGCGAAGTGCTCGGAGAGAAGTTTCAGAACGCGGTTGTGGAAATGCTCGTTGGTGATGGGGGCCGTGAGCATGTCATACTGGGCGGGTCAGCTGAGGGTGGTGGCTTGGGGGACAGTGGACGCACGCCGAGGTCCTGGGCCTGATGCAGCAGCAGCTCCGTCACGGGATGGCTGCGGCGGGTCTCATGGTGGCCGACGTAGAAGATGGGCGTGTCCTCCATGCTGGCGGGCGAATCCATGGGAGTGATGCGGGGCAGACGGGTCGCACGGCTGGTGCGACAGCGACCAAGCAGAAAAACGGCAGCAACGAGCTCAGTGCGGGCTGGCCCTGGAAGAAGCAGTGCAGCGCGCAACTCTGAGGCCAAAATTTCGAGGGTCCGCGGTCGCGGCCAAACCCACCGCGCCGCGCGGGAAAGCGCGATTTGCCGCCCGTGCGCGGGCGGTGAGCCGCTGACATAAGCGCGGCCCGCGATTTATTTTGCGGCAAAAGTCCAAACACCATCGCCGAGCGCAGCCAGGACACGGTCTCCCCCTCGCATTCCTCCCGCTGCACGCCCCGCGCGACCATGGCTGACCGCAGACCCGACGGTGCTGAGAGCCGCGCCAAGCGCCAGAAGACCGCCGCCGAAATGGACCCCAAGGCCAATCCCTACCTCGCCCACATGTACGAGGCCGACGGCTCCAACGGCTCCGCCAACGGCTCTGCCCTGTCCCAGTTCCGTCGCCACAAGACCACTTGCGAGGACGCCCGGAAGGCTGAGGATGGCCCCAACAATCCTTTCACCGGACAGCCGCTGTCCAGGAAGTACTTCGACATCCTGAGGACCCGCCGCGATCTGCCCGTCCACGCCCAGAGGCAAGTTTCCCGCTCTCCTCTGCGCGTGCTAGCTAACCTTACCCAGAGATGAGTTCCTGCAGATGTACCAGAGCACCCAGATCCTCGTCTTCGTCGGTGAGACCGGTTCCGGAAAGACCACCCAGATCCCGCAGTTCGTCCTATTCGACGATCTTCCCCAGTCGCAGGCCAAGATGGTCGCCTGTACCCAGCCCCGTCGTGTCGCCGCCATGTCCGTCGCCCAGCGTGTCGCCGACGAGATGGATGTCTCCTTGGGCGAGGAGGTTGGTTACAGCATTCGTTTCGAGGACCGCACGTCGCACAAGACCATCATGAAGTACATGACGGATGGTATGCTGCTGCGCGAGGCCATGAACGATCACAACCTGTCCCGCTATAGCACCATCATTCTCGACGAGGCCCACGAACGTACTCTGGCTACCGATATCCTGATGGGTTTGCTGAAGGAGGTCGTCGGGCGCAGGCCCGATCTGAAGCTGGTCATCATGTCCGCCACCCTGGATGCCCAAAAGTTCCAGCGCTACTTCAACGACGCACCTCTACTTGCCGTCCCGGGTCGTACTCATCCGGTCGAGATCTTCTATACTCCTGAGCCTGAGCGCGATTACGTCGAGGCTGCTCTGCGTACTGTCCTCCAGATCCACGCTACCGAGCCCGACGGCGACATCCTCCTGTTCTTGACTGGTGAGGAGGAGATTGAAGATGCCTGCAGGAAGATTAGTCTGGAGGCGGACGAGATGACTCGCGAGGCCGATGCCGGTCCCCTCAAGGTCTACCCGCTGTACGGTACTCTGCCTCCGCACCAGCAGCAGAAGATCTTCGAGCCCGCTCCCCCGCCGCGCACTGCGGGTGGACGTCCCGGTCGCAAGGTCATTGTCTCGACCAACATTGCCGAAACCTCGCTTACCATTGACGGTATCGTATACGTCGTTGACCCTGGATTCAGCAAGCAGAAGGTCTACAACCCTCGTATTCGTGTCGAGTCTCTTCTGGTGTCTCCTATCTCCAAGGCTTCTGCCCAGCAGCGTGCCGGTCGTGCCGGTCGTACCAGGCCTGGAAAGTGCTTCCGTCTGTATACCGAGAAGGCCTTCAAGTCTGAGCTTATTGAGCAGACTTATCCCGAGATCCTGCGCTCCAACTTGTCAGCCACTGTCTTGGAGCTGAAGAAGCTTGGCATTGAGGACCTGGTGCACTTTGATCTCATGGATCCTCCTGCGCCCGAGACTCTAATGCGCGCCTTGGAGGAGTTGAACTACCTGGCGTGTCTCGACGATGAGGGTGAACTTACTACGCTTGGTCGCCTGGCGTCCGACTTCCCTCTTGACCCCGCTCTCGCCGTCATGCTCATCTCCTCGCCTGAGTTCTTCTGCTCCAACGAGATCCTCTCCCTCGTTGCTCTCCTCTCCGTTCCGCAGATCTTCGTCCGTCCGGCCAGTGCCCGCAAACGAGCCGATGAAATGAAGGATCTTTTCGCTCATCCCGACGGCGACCAGCTGACGATGCTGAACGTCTACCACGCATTCAAGTCCGACGACGCCCAGGCGAACGCCAAGCAGTGGTGCCACGACCACTTCCTGTCTTACCGTGCCCTTCAGCAAGCCGACAACGTCCGTCTGCAGCTCCGTCGTATCATGGAGCGCAACGAGATCGCGCTCATGTCCACGCCATTCGAGGACAAGAAGTATTACGAGAATATCCGCCGCGCTCTTGTCAGCGGCTTCTTCATGCAGGTCGCCAAGAGGGACGGCACGGGCAAGACATACATCACCGTCAAGGACGAGCAGAACGTGCTGCTCCATCCGTCCACCGTCCTCGGCCACGACAGCGAGTGGGTCGTCTACAACGAGTTCGTCCTGACCACCAAGAACTACATCCGCACTGTTACGTCGGTCAAGCCCGAGTGGCTCTTGGACATCGCGCCCACCTACTACGATCTTGCCGGGTTCAAGAAGGGCGACATTAAGATGGCTCTGCAACGCACCGTTGACAAGATGAGGCGCAGGGAGGCCATCAAGGGCAAGCGCTGAAGTTAGTGTGCAACAGAAAAGGAGGCAACCGCCTCTTTTCTCGCTGATACTTGTATAACCGGTGGCCCATTGTCATTTTGGTTCTTTCTTTTTTTCCCAGCGCGGCGCAGGAAGGGTTTCCTACGGAGCGGGGAATTAGAGAGAATGGCGCCTCCCTTCCAAGCCATAGGTGCAATTTTTTGTTTTCCAACTCGGCGCTTAAAGAGGGGCAAAAAACCGAATAACAAAGCTGGATGGGAAAAAGGATTTGCTACTACTCTCAAGACCGGGATCTTGGGCCTGTCAAAGATTGGCCTACGTAGTTGGGCTTCATGAATGGGGCGCGCGAAATGAGGGGTGGACTCTTAAATCAAGCAGAGCTCTCTCTCTTTCTCTTCTTAGAGGTGGAGAAGAAGCTTATGGGAGGGCTTGGAATCATAGAATCTATAGCAACCACCACAGCAGTCAACAGACGCTGTTGATCAGGTAGCTGAAACCAAGGGATTTCTGCATCCGCTGATGATGAGAAAAAAAAACGGATGGGTGAAATTGCATACCGTGACCTGCCCGGCATCGTACGTACCTGTGCGAAAACTTCCAATCACACCCACCGGAGGCGCGTGCCGCATATACGTAGGTCGTGATGAAAATCCCATCCTGATATGTTGGTGCGAATTTGACAATCGTATCTACGTCCGGGTACACATGGGCTTCCACTCCTCTCCCCCCCGGGTCCTTCGGTAGGGTTTGGAGGGCTGGAGTGTTGTATGACCCCCCTAGTGTGGTGGTGGACGTGTCGATGGACCGTGCCGACTGAGGAAGAGTCATGGACGCCAGTAGTTAGAGGCAAAAGTATAACGGAAAAAAAAGCTTATCGTGTAGAGAGCCACACCACGGGTGACTAAGTTTTCGGCAATCGCCGGAAATTAAGCTTCTTCACGATTAACCTTAAGATCGCGAACACCTTGGTAGAATTTTGGGGGGGAGGAGGTGAGTTTTGCTGATTTGTGGGGAAGAATGATCGCGGTTGTGCATGTTGCTGTTCTCGAGAACGACTGGTCCAGCAATGATGATCGCTCCAGCCACAGTAAATAGTGGCTCAGAAACAGCGCTTTCAACGACAGCCTGGGGTGGGTTTGGTTGTTGCATTTGCTGTCGTGTACATGCGCTCTCTCCCTTTCTCTCGAGAAAGCATCCCCCCCTTCCCCTTCTTCGCATGCGTGTTGTTCGATGCCATGACCAACGGGAGCATCGCTATAGAGAGAAAGGATCAACATCGTAATAGCTGGCCGATGAGAGGAACACGAAGCGGCCGATGCAAGCGAGAAAAGGGATGTATTTTTGCTTGGGTGCGGAGGAGGGTGCTGGTGAACGGGCAGCTTTCCGCATTGCCGAGAAAATAGTGAAGACAATGGGTGTGGTAGCATTGTTGCCGGTCGGCAGAACATTCAAGGTTCTCACCGAACCTCGCGCGTAGTTTACTTCGTGCTCCCGCTGGTCGGAGTTTGTTGTAGTGTGCGGGAGCTAGTATCTCCGCTACATGGAGGCTGTACGTACAACACGATGGTTAGCTGCGGTCAACAGGGAAGGCACGTGTTCAAGAAGATGGTCCTACATTCAAACAACGATCGTTGGTTCTCGGGAAGCTCCCTCCAACTCGACACCAACCTCTGGCTCAACCGCACCACTACTCTTTCCGAGATATCCGCTCTGCAACATACTGGCCAGTTCATCGCGAAAGAAATCGGCACTGAAACACGCTGGTCAGCTCCGATCTGCAATGTTGGCCGGATGTTGGTCCGCATCATCGCTCCTTCTTCACGGCCAGCGTCGTCACCGGTCAGCGCTCGTCAGGGTCTCTTCCGGTAACGCAACGAGTTTTTTTTGGAGGAGGTGAGAGGGAGGGCCCAACCACCCTCGTCGTTACCTATCTCCACATTGACTCAGGTACCGTATCCCCACATGTGCGGGCGGCCTGAACTGGAGCAACGCTTGCGCGCGCGCGCAACGCAAGCCTCTGCCGGCGATCCGCAACCAGAGGAAGGGTCCTGGCTAACTTGACTTGTACAACCAACGTAGCGGGTCGCTGGATACGATGGACCCTGGCGTGGTGGTGGAGAGACGGCATAAAGGAATAAGTTATTTACAGGAGTCGTTCACGTCATTGGTTTCACTGCATGACTGTTGCTTCGTCCGGCTTCGGGATGCAGTTAATTTCTGGATGGCTTCCCTTCTCCTTTTTTTTTGTCTACTGCCATCCCTTGGTGGCAAATAATTGGTCAATTTGAAACGGGCTTCTCATTGGCTTGATATTGTTAGAAAAACAGGATGTGCCAAGCGGCTGGGATGCAAAAAGCAGGCTGCAAGGCGGCAGGTTGAGCTGCAGAAACGGGATATGCATGCGTGTGATGGTGCATGGTGGTTGGGTGAGCAGCAAGCTCAGAGTGTGGCTGTGTGGGTTAGCGCAACCACGCCGAAACGGGACGTGAACACAAGTTGTTGCTTGGCTTGGCCCGCCCTTGAGATCATAGGCCCGCGCGAGCGCGCTGCTGCTGCCGCGCCGGCCGACAAAGTGGGCTGCCAAGTTGTGGTGTCTCGCGAGAGAAGGGTTGGATCTCGGCGTGGTCTGGGAGCAGTGTTGGGGTGGAGATTGGACGAGGCTGGGCTGGGGCTGCTGTGCTGTACTGTGGTTTTTCCTTGAAGATCGATAGATGGATTTGTCTGATGTCGGGACGATGACGGAAGGGCGGTGCAGCACAGGCGCGCGCACCGACATGGGTGGGGCATCGGCCTCTTCGAGGCTCGTCGCAGGCGTGCTGCAGTCTCGGTCGTGGTCTCGGTCGCGGTCGCAGGCCTGTTGCAGAATCGGAACATGGTGGGGCGGCGTGAGGCCCTGACAGGAAAGGCGTCCAGCTCCTTTTTCTCCTTCGTTGCTGTTTCTGTCAGTGGCGCTGGCGGCCGACGGAAGCTTCGTCACAGGAGGCACGGGAGGCTGGCCGCTGTTTGTCAGGCGCCCGGTTCGCGCTGAGCAGCGCAGCGGTGGGGCGGCAGATCAGCGAGACGGTGAGAGCGCCGCATGGCGCTAGGAAATGTCCGCCGCGGCACTGGAACCCAAGCACAACTCTCGCGCGCGCAGCAGAAGTCCGTCGCAACAAGGCCGTCGCGTGGGTAAAATGCCATGGCGTTCTGCGGAGATGAGGAACCGCAGGGGAGGACGCCCCGGAACGCGGCACGCCGCAAGCCTGGGCGGCGCCGGCCAATACCAGCGGTATCGCTGCCATGCTTTCGGGCGGCTCGCGAGTGCCCGTCACCTAGAGGTTAATAGCCCTGTTTGCGCAAACCTCCGTGCGCGCCAATTGAGCCGCATTTCCGGCCGCGTGCCGTGCTGCTGCCGGCTTGCCTGCTTGGCTGCAGCTCGCTGATCGCGCCGCGCAGATTCCAAGGCGCGAGTCAGACGGTGCCACAGCGCTGTCTCATGCTGTTTTTCTGCGTGCGTGAGGAATGCCAGCGGAGGCAGCAAGGTGTGACATCAGCCGTCGGTGGCCGGGCGGCCTGAGCGCCGGCGTGGGCGCGTGCTTCCGGGGCCAAGCCAGCTGCAATGCTCCATTGCGCCATGCTCCATCGCGACAACCGATCGCCCGGAGCGCACGGCTTGACGCCAGAAAATGCTGCTGTGTGGCCGCCGCAGCCGCCGAGACGTCGCGCCGGGGCAATCGCATGCTGGCGGCGGTGCGGGCATGGGCAGCGGCCATTGGGAGCGCAGGCGGTTCTCCGCTGGGCAGGGAGTGGACGATTGCTGGATGCACACAAGGATGCGTTTGCGAGGGAGGGTTGCGGCGTGAGCTGTCAGCCACAGCCTGGCGACACGCGTCGCAGGGCCAATCCATCACGTCACTCGGCGCGGCTGCAGGTTGCAAGGAAGCGGCGCGGAGGGCAGGAGCCACATCTGCCGCTACCCCAGCCCCCGGCTTCCTTTTATTCTCTGCACGCGCCGGCCCCAGTGCGCCTGCCCGTACCACCATCTCCTCCCCAGACTGCCGCTCGCTCAGTCAGTCTTGCGCATCGTCTTCAGGCCCCGCTCCGCCGACGCCATCCTCTTGCCCCTGGAGCTCCCACTCTCCTTGCTTTCTGCCGGCAGTTTTTAGGACCCAGCTTCACTTTCAACATGCTACCAAGGATATCCCGCGTGGCCGGCGCTTTTTCGCTGGCGGCCGCCGTCGCGGATGCCCAGTCTACCGTTTCCGTCACGCCCACGGCCAGCGCCGCCAAAGCTAGCGGCATTTCCCAGTACATTCCCCAGGACTATGCAGGCTTCGGTTCGTCTTCCGCCCTAATGCGCGCGACTTGGTGCTGACAGTGACCAGGCATCGAGCCCTCCAACCTGTTCTCCTTCACCGGAGCCGAGAACGCCAATGAGTTCTCCGTCAACCTGATGGAGAACTTGGCCAACTACACTGGCAAGCCTGGCGTGATCCGCCTCGGCGGCAACACCGAGGATTACTTTCTCTACCAGGCCGACATGAACGAGTACACGATCAAGACGAACGAGAACTCGGTTGGCCAGGGCGCTATTGCCAGTGATGCCGATATCATTGGCCCCACCTTCTTCGAGGCGGTCAGCAGGTTCCCCAAGGGCACTCCTATCGTCTTTGGTCTCAACCTCGCCTACTTCCAGGCCGATTACCTTGATCAGATTACCCTCATGGCCTCGGCTGCCGTGAACAACCTCTCCAACGTCGAGCTGATTGCCTTTGAGATTGGCAACGAGCCTGATTTGTACCTTCAGAACGCCTTCCGCAACGGCACGTGGGACGGCCAGACCTACGTTGACCAATGGGAGAAGCGCGCCGCCGCTGTCTACGAGAAGGTCCTGAAGCCCGCCGGCTTGCCCATCAACTTTTTTGAGGGCCCTTGCACTGCCAGCACCATCGGTACCACTTTTGAGATGAGCATGCTTGTCGACGACGGCATCCAGGAGGACGTGCAGAGCAGCAGCAGCCCCTACCTGCGCGCCTGGAACCAGCACGACTACCTGTACTTCATCGACGTCTCCACCTTCCCCATCACCGTCAACTGGATGATGAACCTGGACAACACTGACTCGCAGTTCGAGTACTGGGAGGACCAGATTGCCATTGCCCTCAAGACCGGCCTGCCCTACTATCTCCGCGAGATGCAGAGCGTCGGCCCTGTTGGTCTGGCTGGTGTCAGCAACACGTTTGGTGCTGCGCTCTGGAACCTGAACTTCTTCCTGTACGGTGCCACCTTGAACATGTCGTCGATCCAGATGCACATGACCGACAACTCCATGGCCGCTCCTTGGCAGCCCATCGACCGCAACGGTGTCTCGAAGAACGTGCGCCCCGTTTACTACGCCTATGCCGCCATGGCGCAATTCATCGGTTCCGGCAACGGCACCACTCAGATCGCGTCCCTTCCCAACGACAATGTCCCTTCGGACTACAAGAGCAACGTTCGCATGTACGCTGGATATGGTGGCGGTGACCTGACGTCATTCATCATCATCAACTCGATGCAGGTCAACTCCACTGGATCCAAGAGCAGCCTGCCCATCTCGCTCTCGTTGTCCGACTACAAGGGTCAGACCCTCTTCATCTCGCGTCTGACAGCCGACGGCGCCGATTCGACCAGCGATGTCACATGGAACGGTGTCCAATATTCGGATGACGACGGCATGGCGAAGACTGTCAACGACACTGCGGAAACCGTCAAGATTGGTGACGACGGCAAGGCCACCTTCTCCGTCCGCGACTCGGAGGCAGTGATCGCCTACATCGGCGCCCAGCTTGGTAGCAACGCTGTTACTATCAACGGTACCTCGGTCGACAGGGACAGCTCTGCTTCCTCGACTAGCGCCAGCACGGCCACGCTCGCTGCCATCGCGTCGACTTCCCTCGCCATTGCCAACAGCATCACCGGATCTGCTGCATCCGCCACCTCTACGAGCGCCGCCGCAAGGGCTGGCGACCGTGGATACGGCATGACCATGCTCATGGCCTTCACCGTCTTCGCCATTGCCACGTACCAAATCTGGTAAAGAAAATTTTTTATTCCTACTTTCCCAAAAATTTACCATTGATTCTCATTTTCAATCTTCTTCGCATTAGTCCCCGGCGTTCGGCAATTTTGCATGGATGAGCTCATGAAACGGTCACGGTTTTTTCTCTTTTCGAATTCGAGTCACAGCACCGCTGCTTGTACGGATCAAGCAAGCGAGGATCCCACTAGATTTCACGGCTTTACGGCGTCTTTTTTTGCATCAGCGATGGATCGTTTTGTTTTCGCCCTTGCTTTCACCCAAGCATTGCCGATTTTCTTCTATTGCTCCAAGCAACATCAAGCGAGAGATTCCCTCCTCTACCTTTCTGTGTAGATGGCTTGCTTTTGTTTTTGTTTGCTTGTTCCTGCCTGTTTTCTCTGCGAAGCGGGATGGCCGGAAGCAAGAGTAATCACGACGGAAGGGTACCGATTGAGCGTGGATGGAGGATATCTTCACCCCCTTGCCTTTTTCAAGGAAAGGGTTGCCGAGGGATCACATCTGCACTGCGGCGGTTCCATAATTTGCTCGTTGGATACGGAGGGAGAGGGCAAGTGAGTAGAGCGCAGTCTCTCATTGGGGGGAGATAGACGACGGAGGCAAGGATGGTACAAAGATTGCTGGGAGAAGAAAAAGAAACGTCATTCTTTCTTCTTGCTCCTGAGCACGCGGCAGCTACCTGCGAAGGTGGTCGTTGTAATGTTAATAAATGATGCTTGTATGATGATCCAAAACTTCTTAGTGTGGTCTCTTGGTGCTTGTGTTTGATGGTCTACTTCGCTCTGTGTATGCTCTTGTTTGATATCTCGGGTTGTGGCAGAAAGAGATTAATAGATACAGCGCTCAGTAGGACGTGTGGATTTCAATACGTTGACTTTCGTACGAAAGTAATACAGCATTGATCTATGTAGCCTGGAAGTCCATATGATCGGGATCGAAGGAAGATAGCCAATTGGTGCGCATACGCAGGAATATTCTATACCCCACGTAATGAACGAGCATCGACAAAAGAACAAGCACTCCCACTACGCCAAACCGAAAGTGATAGCTGGAAAGTGTTTGTTTGTAAAGCAAGTTTACAACTACGGGCGGAATTAAAGCCTGCAGGAAATCGATTACGTTGTTGATATTTCTCACAACTTCCGAGTGCCGGATGATTTTTGGACGGCGGATGAGGGGCGTGAAGTCTGAAGGCTTATCTAGACGAGTCAGATAAGGGTCCCTTATTCAACCATTGTAAGATAGTCTTACTATACCGTACGACAATGTCAGAGTCAGGTGCGACTTCTTTGAGCTCATGCACGTACCATGCAGGATTTCGGTCGGTTTCCTCCCATGGTCGGAGTTTACTGATGCAGAGCGGGCTGTCAAAGACCAGATCGAGACCGGCTTCGTCGACTCTGTTGACTAGAAATAATGCTCCCCTGATTGTTTTGTCGATGTCCGAAGGAGACGTTTCACAGACGATGCAGATACTGTTGGATGCGGCTCTGTCGATTTCAAGCTCATCGTCGCCATCAACGAAGAGCTTTGCCTCATATAACACATTCGCCAAAGGTAGTTTGAACTGGAATGACGTAGTGGAGAGGTGAGCCTTTTCTGTTATGAAAATTCGTGTTGAGCACCTGTCAGCCTCGTCCAATTCGAAAATAAGGCCGCCCCTTGTTATCCTCATAATCGGAGTTTCTGTCAGTACGCTCTTGCTCGGTTGGCTCGGCACCCATCTGTTGTTCGAAGCTCGCCCCTGCAGAGGTCTCGGGCCGGTATTGTAAAATAAAGATAGAGGCAGTGTGCCAAAGCTGAGGATCATGCGAAGTAGACGTTCGTGTTCGTTGAGCTTCATGACGCTGTAGGCATGAAAGTCTAGAAGGTTTGCGATGATTGCATGAACGTCTTCTTTCTTTGTCGTTGATCGATGAGCAAGTTCATTCCATGTCCGAACCAGTTGAGCTACCCGGTAGTCATCGCCAGATGTGCGACGAAGCGAATCGAAATGTGTGAGTGATTCGAGCGAGGTATATGGTGGGAAGAGATTTAGTATAGATCTTGGCATAAAAGTCATAATCGACTCCAATGTATACCCCAACTTCATAATGTGATATTCGAGAAACGGAAGCCCGATCCAACCCCCGTTTCGGCCGATTTGAAGTTGACTCCAGAGAGATGACCACAATCTCCCATTCACCCTCCGATCGTGCCTTGGTATAAATGGTGCATTGGATGGACGGAGAACTTTATCCTTGTATTGAATTCGGACCTCGTCGGCAAGGACTCCTTCTTGAAGAGTCCAGCTTCGCTGCATCCATGCGCTGAAAAGTGTACGCGCAACTGCCTCCTGACTGATTGAAGGCTCATCGACATGGACACCTTCTTGAAGGTTGTAGAGAAGCTGCATCAAGCCGCTGAAAAGGTTATGTGCCTTATAGGCCGATATCCTTTCAAGTTCAGCATCAAGCACGAGTACTTGAGCTGCCCCCGCGTATATCGAGTCCATCTGGTTGATTTCTTGCTGTCTCAGACCCAGGTGTGCTGCCTCGACGGGGATGCAGAGAGTGTCCATCCAGAGACTTAGTGGTTGGCAAAGGCCAAGACGACGGCCTAAAGACGTCGTAATATCCGAAGGCATCTTCTTGAGACTTTTGCAAAGTCTAACAAGTTGACAACGTGGTAAAGAGTTGCTGTTGATATTACCCAGCCCGTCGAACCACACATGCGAGATCGCAACGTATTGGCTGGTGGGTTCCCGAGGTCGTACGTCCAAAGTGATCTGGCCTCCACGTTCCTTGATCGAAATGAGTGGAACCTTTCCAGACTGAATGATGCCGACCATTTTTTTGTAGTCAACACTGACCATGGGACAGTTGCATCCTTTCTCGCGGTGTTTCGTCACATAGGTATCAGTGTTGACGCTGTAAGCGACGCAATTCTCCTCATTGACGCACAGCGAATGGTCGACATTCCGGAATCCCCGCCGGTCGAGCTGACTGAGGTAAGATATCACCTCGGGGGTATATGTTTCGTAGATTCTGGTGACTTGGTGCGGGCACCAGCCTCGCCTGAGAAACTCTTGCGTTTGAGCCATCCTGCAGTATGGCTGCCTAGCTCCAGTAAGTATTAAGAATTCTTGTGGTAGGCATGATTCGATTACCTTTAAATTGGTACCGGGAGGGGTTGTGATTGAAAGCCGAAAATGATCGCGTTTTCCAGAATAGAAGTGTACGGATGAGCGTGCGTGGGCGCAGATAGTTGGGCACTATTTATCAGAACAGCCAGGCAGCAGCGAATGTAAGCGGCCGGCATACCGATTCTATTTAAACCAGAAACGGACGGAACCGGTCAGTAATTCTCTGCTCTGGATCCTTGTAATGCGGAGCCACGTCAGAACGTTGTGCAACTCGGGCTTGGTCTCGACTTCCACTTCGACTCCTCAGCCTTGCTGACAATCACCTGCATACCCGCTTGCAAGGGTGACGACGGTCAGCTCAGCCACAAAAGTCCAACCTGACTTGTCATTTTCAATTGAGCAAGGCTGACTGTGACTACCGGTGAGAGTTTCCGAGCAAGATTATCCACAGCACGGTGACAAGGCACACACCTTGTGTGCAATTGTGCTTATTCAATCCGATCCGCGGGTAGAGAACGTTGTAGTACGACGTCGGCGTCCGAAAAGTTCATAGAGATTTTATCATGCCATTCATCAAGCATACCATACATTACGCGTACAACGCATGAACCCAAAGCCACAAGACGGCATATACGAGCACCGCGGCTCATACAGCGTTCCGGGAATCAAACTTTCAAACAAACCCACCCGTCCACCCAAACGAGAGTTTTCCCCACCAAACACCCCCCTGAATGCAAAATGAATCAGATAAAGAGAGAGAGACAATCCATCATCATCATCAACATCATCATCGTCATCTCGTATCCTCCGCAAACGCCGACTTCCGTCCCACCTGCACCATCTCCCCCGGGGTTTGTCGATGTTGACGTTGACTAGCGGTTTCACCATCCCCATCCCCATCACCTCCACCGCCCCTATCCTTTCTCCGATCCAAACTCCCAATAGGACTGACCCCCACAGACCCACCACCGCCCCCACCCCCTTCACCATCGCCATCACCAGCACCCCGTCCCCGCCCACCGCTCCCACTATCACTGGTAAACTCCCGATGCATACCGGGCCTACCCGCGCCAACAAACCCACCGCTACCACCGCCACCACCAGCACCGTCATCACTACCAAACCCCCTCTCCGCCTCCCCCTCCCCCGCCCCACCACCCATCCCCAACCCCAACCCCAACCCAGGCGTCCCCGCCGCCTTCTTCCGCGCCTGCTCATCCCTCCTCAACTGCTGCCTCCTCCACTCCTCCCTCACGGCGTCCAACTCCCTCCTCCTGTCCTCGCCGACCTCGGGCCCCACGGCGTCCAACTCCAACTGCCTCGCCGGCTCCACGGCGTCGAGTTCCTGCGGCCCTACATCGCCACCACCAACGACATTCGCAGCAGCCGCACCGTTTTTCTTGTCGCCGCCGCCGCCAACACCCCACCCCCACCCCCCCGTCGCCGCCGGGTTGCTTGCCGCCGCTTCTTCGTTCGCCGGTTTCTCGTACACCTCGGCCGTGTGGCTGGGGAGTTCGGCGGCGGCGGCGGCGGCGGAGAACGGCGGTTGTTGTTGTTGTTGTTGTTGTTGTCGGTACTTCTCGTCGGCCATGAAGGCGGCGGCCTGCGCGTCGCGGGATTGTTGGTATTGCTGTTGGTCGCGTTCGCGGTCGGCGGCGGCGGCGGCTTCGCGGCGGCGGTCGCGGTTGCGGCGGCGGAGGCGGAACCAGAATGCGAGAACGGCGATGATCAGGCCGGCGGCGGCGAGGGATCCGATGATGATGCCGGCGATGGCGCCGCCGGAGAGGGTGGTGGATGAGGAAGAGGAGGATGAGGAGGAGGAGGTGGCCGAGGTGGCGGACGGAGGGGGTGGGTGGAACATGGTGTAGATGGCGGGGTCGTCGAAGCCGCCGGCGGGGGCTGTCATGGTAGCGGCGCCGTCGCGTCTGTTTGATTGTCGTTTGTCAGCTCGCCGTCTCCTGCTTACACGACAAAAAGGGTAGTAGGGTTCAAGGAGTGGGAAGGGAGGGTATGAGGTCAACAACGTACGTCCCACCAATCCTGCTCACAACCGGCTGCGGCAATCTAAACACGGCGTTCGGACTCGCATTGTAAAACGACCCCCACGTCCCCTCGTTCATGTCGAACAGCCTGACCCCGGCGCCGGCGTTCGCGCTGCCGCCGCCGCCGTCGCACGTCGTCGCGTTCAGGTTCGGGATGTCGGCCGTCGTCTCGACGCCGAGCAGCGACGCGTCGCGCGCCCCGCCCGTCGCGAGCATCTGGTATTTGCCCGCGCTGTTGCACGTGTGGCCGAAGTAGCCGGGCGAGGTGGTCGAGCCAGCTGAGACGCGCGTCCAGGTGAAGCTGGGGAAAGAGAGGACGTAGACGTCATCGTAGATAGTGCCGTTGGTCGGGTCTATTCCGCCGTGGATGTAGCTGAGGAGGAGGTTAGTTTGTGAGGTAACACGGTGGCGGAAAAGCGTTGATGTGAAGGGTATATGAACATGAAAGGGGATGGGATGAAGAAAGCAGGTAAGGTAGTAAGGGAGGGATAATGAGGAAGTGAATGAGGTAGTGATTGAAGTGCATGAAAGAGTTGAGGCGACAGTAAAAGAGATAGTGAATAAGGAAGTAGAGCAAGCAAAGAAACGAAACATACAAGTTATAGCTAGAATTATCATTCGGCGATTTCTGGCCCGGACAGGTGCAGAAATCCATCCGCGGCGACGGTATGTCTCCAGTCGTCGTCTGATTGACCCACGTGACATTCTCATCCCAGAAGCTGTCGCAAAGGCCAACGGTCGAGAAGTCAACCTGCAAACTCGTTAGTTTTCCCAAGCAATCAACCGCACTCGGGCATCCCAAGAAAGGGGAGAAAAAAAAAAAAAAAGAACAACTAACCAAATCCCCATTCGTAAACGTATCCTCGCCCGTCCCGGCACTCGCCATGCCCCCAAACGCGACCAACGTCCCATTCACCGTCTTCCCGAAGCCGGGCGCGTGCACCAGGCCGCCCGCGACCCGCGGCCTGCCCAGGGCGCGGGTCGACAGGTTGCGCGTCTCGCGCGTGTGCAGGTCGATCATGACGAGGCCGCCGAGGTAGCTGATCTGGTCGAACGTGTCGTTGACGACCTCGCCGCCGCGGTACTGCACGCTCGAGTACAGCCCGTACGAGCTGCCGCGGTCGAACTGGCCGTTGAGGAAAAAACCGACGCTGTGCGCCACGTCCTCGGCCTGCGCGCCCCAGTTGGGCCGCCACGGCACCGCCGCCGAGATGTCGACGCTCTCCCAGTTGCGCAGCTCCGTGTCGAAGCTCCACAGCGTCGTCGGGTCGCGCGACGGCGGCGCCCAGTCCGGGTCGCTGTCGTTGGCCAGGAAGGTCGAGCCGCCGAAGGTGAAGAGGTGGTTGGTCTCGCTCATGGCGGCGAAGAGGCCGCCGCGCACCATGTTGGGCGGGTTCGTGTCCGACGACGAGGCCGAGTAGCGGCCGATGCGCGATTCGGTGAAGTTGGTCGACGCGTCCCAGGAGCGGGACATGTCGAATTCGTAGATGTAGCGGTCTGTGGGGGTGGGTTGGTTAGTCAAAAGAGGTCCCTCTTTTCTGTCTCTTCTTTTTCTTTTCTCTCTTCCTTTTCCGTTTGCCTTTTTCCTATCGGGAAGAGGAGGGGCGACGAGGAAACTCACTGGAACCGAGCCAGCGCGTGTGGTTGTCTTGATACAGCTCGACGCCGCCGTCGATGAAGATGGACGTTCGCCGTAGCATCGCTGGGGGACATTCCTATTAGTCCGCAATGTTTTTGAAACGAAGGAGGCGAAAACGAAAAAACACATACCCGAATGATGCCATCGCGCGCATCGGTCGTAGACGGGGTCGAAGCTGTCATCGGCCTGGCCCGCCGTCCAGCTCGCCATGGCCAATAGCGCGACGCCATACCTGAGCAGCAACAGCGGCGGCATTGCCCCCAAACAGGGACATGAAACAGCCATCGCGATGGTTGTCGGGAGGAGAAGGGAGGGAGGAGGAAAGAGAAAGAAGTTTCAGAGAGCGTTTCGCAGGGTTGATGATGACGGGGCCCCGGGGCTGGGGGCGGGGGGAACCGCGGGCTGAAATCAACCTTTCTGGCGCTCCGGGCCCAGACAGAGGTCGACGAGCCGTTTGGTAGGGAAAGCTGTATAAGCAAGCCATGACGCGGGGGAGAGGGGCCAGCGGTTGGTTGATTGATTCGCCGGCGTTGATTCGTTCCTGCAATGCAACAACGGATCGATACCCCCCACGTGTCTGGCTTGGGTCAGGCTGAGGAACAGTCCATTGGCGTGCCGGGCTCCGGAACTGACTGCTGCTTTTTTCTTCTGACTGCAGGGCTGGAGAGAGATAAAGATAGAGCGGTGCATGTGCGTCGGTGCTACCCTTCCGGTCGAAATGGTGGGGTGGGACTGCCTTCTTGAACAGATGTATAACCAGCTGCGATTGTCCACACGGCTGGCGGGGATGACGGCTTTGCGGTAGGAGGCTGCGTCCATGGGCGAATGAGAGGTCGAGTGGCTTGCACTGGCGCATCCTGGGGACGGCAGCGATGGTGAGCCGTCTCACGTGAGCGGGCTGCGGTTGGCTGCGCGCAGATCTGGATGCATGGCGGCGCCTGTAGTAAGCATTGAGATCTGGGCCCATGATAGGCGTCCGCACACGTGCAAGGCCGGCATGTCGTGCGACAGACGGACGCGTGGAGACGATGTTGCGGCCTGGGGACAAACGCGTTGGGTAAGGACGATACGCTGCCAGCGCAAAATCACGTGATTCCATGCCTTTTGATTGGCCGATATAAATAGTCGAGCCACAGTGCCGTAGAGTGTTTGAGGTAGATATTAATACTCATGTATTCCGGGATTACATTACTACAAGTATAGGTATCGGAGCTTCGACGTATTACTTGCGCCCCCAATAATGCCCAGGTCCTGTCTTTCGAAAACCCCATGAACTGTCCCGTACCGCGTGTGAGCCTTTTCCCTTGACTGTAAAAGGAACGTGTGTTTCTCTTCCCAACCCCCCCAAAAAACGCCGATTCCATGCGTGATGAAAAGAAAAAACCCGAGGCCACCCAGATGTACGTATATGCTTTGCCTGTCCCAAAATCCCGACTCTTGAAGAAGAAACCCAAAATTTTATGTCGTCAAACATCACCTGAACCCAGCAACGACCAACGCGAGCCCGACAACCGTAATCCAGCACCTGCTTCCCGCACTCCCTGCAGCGGCAGCAGCAGCCCCAGATTTCGTCGAACTCGCCGCCGCCGCCGCCGCCGTAGTCGGCCCATCCGACGCCCAGCCCAGCCCGGGCACGCTCGTCGTCGCATCCAGCCCACCGGATTTCCTCGACGACGACGACGACGAACGCGCCAGCGACGAAGCCTTCACCGTCGACGTCGAGCCATCCACCACGGCGACAACCTCTCCATCCCCCGCCGCGCTGACCGTCAGCCCATCCAACGTCGCCGCCGGGCCCCCGACAGAAATCGTCTTCTGCTGCTCGCCAGCACCAGTACCACCCACAACGAACAACCCGTCCGTCGCCTCCAACGCCGTCACAACCTTCCCCCCTCCACCCACCACCACCGCCCCCGTCTGCCCCCCAACCGTCACCGTCTCGCTCCCGCCGCCCGCAACCAAAAACGCGCCGCCGCCCGCCGCAGCGACCGACACCGTCACGCTCTTCACCACCGTCACCTGCCCCGCGCTCAACGTCTCGGCGGCGGCGCCGCCGGCGCCCGGCAACACAAAGTTGCCCTCGTCATCCTCCGCGATCTCGACGCCCCCCACCGTGGCAACCGGCCGCGCCGTGGTGTCCGCCACTGGTGGCAGGGCGATCGTCTCGTCGCCGATCACGACGGCCCCGGTGCGCACGACGATGGGGGTGGTGCCGATGGCGCTGACCTGGCCGGGGACCATGGTGGCGCCGCCGATGACGACGTTGTGCGGGTGGCGCGGGTCGGCCGACACGGTCTGCGAGCCGACGGTGGCGATGGGGCCGGAGGCGCCGGAGCGCGGGGGCGTGATGGTGGTCGTCTTGACGGGGACGGTGAGGGTCGCCGATGGCTGCTGCTGTTGTTGGGCGGAGACGCCGTTCGTCGTCGATGTCTTGGCGACGGTGAGGGAGGGCGGCAGCAGGTCGCCGACCGGGGTGAGGTAGTAGGGCGGGTCGAAGACGTACTTGCGCCAGAAGAGGTCGGAGCAGTTTGCGAAGAGGGGGTCGATGGCGGTGAAGTAGGCGGGCTCCGTCGGCAGCGCGAGCCAGGGCAGGTAGTCGTCGTAGACGGTCGAGCAGCCGTCGCCGCCCGCCGCGGTGCCGCGCACCCCCAGCCAGTTGTCCCAGCAGCTCTGCTGCGCCTGGTAGGCGGAGAGCGGGACCGGCGGGTTCATGTCGGCCCAGTTGACCGAGGCGGTGCGTTCGATGGGCGCGGTTTCGGCGAAGACCAGGCTGGAGATGGCGGTGGATGGCACGGGGACGATGGCCGAGTGCCAGGTTTTGTAGCAGGGCAGGCCTTGGAGCTGTTTGAAAGAGAGGTAGACGGAGGGCGAGGTGAAGGTGTAGTTGTCGGAGATGGCGATTACTGGGGTGGTTGGTGTAGGGGCGGGGGTTTTGGGGACGGCGTTGCTGGCGCAGAGCTGGGATGGGTCTTTGGACTGCGGCCAGAAGATGAGCTTCACCTCGCCTGCGTCCAGCCGGCAGTGCTCCTCGCCGGCGGGGATGATGCATTCGTCGGGGCCCCATTCGCACAGCGGCGGCAATGGCGGGTCGACGGTGGCGGGATGCGGTGTCGCGTACCACGACCGGTACGACTCGACGACCAGCTCGCAGCCGCGGTAGTCGAAGGTGCAGGTCGGCGACGGCGACGGGAAGGCGGGTGGGATCGAGTTCACGTAGATCTGGCCCAGTGTGGTCGTGGTCGGGGCGGGGCCCGAGGCGCGCGGCACGCCATCGCAGAAGGTGGAGAGCGGGCCGGTGTAGTTGCCCAGCCAGACGGTGTCGTAGGTGGTCGTCGAAGAGTAGGAATACGAGGCGTGCGAGGCCCAGTACCAGTCGTCCGAGGCCGTGTACCAGGCACGTTTGGCGGACTCGCACGACTGCACATCGCGGACGAGGCTGCTGTCTGTGCCGGTCCACGGGAAGGCGGAGGTGGAGGGACCAGGTGTCGTCAATGCGGCGGGAGTTGCGGGTGATAGGGGGGCCTCACTCGCATTGCTGCTCAACGCGGCGCCCACCGCCGGGCCGGCCGCGCTCAGCAGCAGCAGCGGCAACAACAGACTGCGCCTTTGGCGATGCATCGAAGGAATGCTGCATTGGAGCAGGTGCGGAGGAGCGAGGGGAAAAGAGGAGCGGAGGATGGGGTTGAGACGCGTCAACGCAGATGAGGTCGAGTCAGGACATGACGTTCAAAACCTCGTATTTCACCGCCCTTGGCCACGAGCGGAATGGCCGAACCCTTGACGGCGGCCCGATCAGCACGCCCCTGGTGCCGATCCCCGCTGCTCTTGCCTTTCGCCGGCCTCGATCTGAGCCTCTGGAAGCCCCAGAACGTGGATAGGAGGCCGGCGCTGATCGATCGACGGCTCGAGCATGGCATTCTCGAAATAGCCGTGTAGCAGTGTAGCAGTGTAGCAAATGCCGCCTCACCGCCGGCCGTCTTCGTCCTTGGGTCGGATGCGCTGTCCTTCGCTGCCACGCGCGTCAGGTCGTCAGTGTGGCCTGAGATGCACGCACGCGAAGGATCCAATGGCGTCGCTGCAGGAACGCCGCATTGAGGCTGTCGGCTGGTGCCGGAAATGCGCCACCGACAGCTTAACTCTGTTGTGGAACCTGGCCACGCCTTTTCGCGCACTTGTCTCATTAATTTCGGTAGCGACCAACACTCATGTTGTTCTCGAAACATCCAGCCCATTGAGCTCCCATGGTACGTACAGGCATACGTGACGCTGTCATTGCTACGATGGCGTCTGCCATGGAATTTGCACCTTCCACTCGCAGCGTCACATGTCCGAGCAAGCATTATTGTTCTTGATTTTCCGCATCAACCCGCGCCCAGCGTCTGCCGCGACCAGGGTAACAAGCAAACAAACTCGAAACGGCAACTGATCGGCAAACCCTATTCGCAGCACTACTACTGTGGCACTTCCCCGCAACCATCCGGTAGCGCACCCCGTATCATCACTGCCCTCATGACAGTCCGCACAACAATACGACATCTGATTCACGTCTCCCCTCGTGGCCCGCGCACTCAACGCCACGCTCTCCCGACATCCCGTCCCGTTGGAAGCCGCGCGCCACAACGGCATCGTAGGATTTTCGCGTCACGCGCGATAACGCCAGGCCGAAGCTTGTGCTACGTAGTTTGGACGTTGACATGACCATGTAGCCAAGACTACGAGCTAAGTGGTGCGAGTTTCGCACGCTAGTTTGAGTGTGAGCGTTTCGCGCTTGTGGCCGATCCCTTCGTTTACCATCTCGCCGTGTCGGGGCGCGACCAGTACCTCCTACTGTGTTTGTCTGGTGGAATGCGGGGGACGGTGGGGCTGATCCGAGTGGATATCTAAGTGCCGCCCTGTTGCCGGAACAGAGGAATGTGGGAAACGACCAACTTCTGCTGCTGATGAATCTGCAGTAGGCAGCAGCATCTCCCGGCCGAGAGGCACTTCAGCCGAGCTAACGGGGGATGCAATAACGAGGCGGCGATACGGTGGATGGGCAAGGTGGAATGGCGAGTCCCTCCAGGTTGCCGCGGTGGAAAGGAATTCTGCAACACATACAAGGTTGCCTGGAACCTTGGAAGGCAACTGCGAGCTTGATCGTGGTAACCAGATGAGAAAGAGGACCAAAGTGAGGGGCGCTGTTGATGTGAACTATCTGAATTCTTTGAATGGAGTCAGAACGAGCGGGAGGTGACTGCTCGCTATGCTCATACCTTACCTTAATGATAAATGCTGCGGCTTTCCCAGTATCTGGAACTATACTTCAACACTCGGATCATCGGGGTGAGCAAGGCCTTGCTGGAGGGCACCATCATCTCTGTCGTCAATCAAAGCATCGGGAACGATTAGTGAACTTTTACTCTCTTTTGGTGCTGTGAACCAAGGTTCCTCTCCACACCGCAATGGCTACCGTGAATCCCCCCAACCGACACCTTCTGAGGCAAACGAGAAAGGTGTTAAATGAGTTCTCTCGACTACAGCGGCCCGGCAAGAACGACCAGGAAGTTCTCTCAAGCATGCCGAAACATTTCCGAGGGAGAAAACGGAGCAAGAGAATTGAGCGAATGCGGGCTTTTCTCTTTGGTTGCTGGAGATAGAATACAGGATGTCTCTTCACGTTCGGCTGTCCGCGCGGTTCCAATCTTTACCTATCGGGTAGCAGATCCGACTTGTCGTTGCTGGTGTCCATTTGCTTTGCAGCACCATACCTAAGGACCCCGGCGTAACAGTCGGTTACCCTACACTTACCCAACGCAAGTACCTCCCACAAAGGTCGGTGGGGCGCGAATTGCAACGAAACAAGCTCGAGGGCAAACGAGCTTGAAGAAAGATGGGGTAACTAGCCGTAACCCCAATCTCCGGGTCCTTGCGGCGTGCGGAAATTCTGATTGGCTGCTGCTGCTGCCCCCCTCCGTGTTCCAACATCCCTCCCAATGGGTTGGTATTGACGCACACACACGCTTTCCCACAGCTTTGGAGAGAGAGAGAGAGGGAAGGAGAGAAGGAGAGAGAATGAAAGGGGACCACGCGGCTCTGCTTCCCTGGAAAATCTTCCTAGAGAAAAGAAGGCCCGTCTCAATTGATGATGAAGAAGAAGAAGAGACTACCCGACGCCAAAGTTCACTGAAGGGAGTATGTACACGTGGTCCAACCCGAGTAGACCAAGAGGATGAACGACAGCAGAGGGGGAATGCACGCAAGTAGGGAGAAGAGAAAAACTGTAAAGGCCATGTACGCCAAATTACCATCGTGGACAAGACCACGCTACTTTTCTGCTTCTGCTTCTGCTTCGTATTGAGCGACGGCTCATGTCATATGTACCCAACCAGACCTTTGCCGTTTGTTCGTCTACCCAACATAATTCGTGATGAAGTCGCTGCTGCTGCTGTTTCCATTCGGAAAACGCTAGCTCCTTCTGTTCCATTCTATCAATGCCAAACAGTCAAATTCTGTACAATCCCAAAACGGTGGGAAGATGAAGAAGAACAAGAAGAACAATAGAAAGAAGGAAAAAGGAGAAGAAAAGGGAGAAGGGAGAGGAGAAAGAAAAAAGAAAAAAGTAGAACAACCCCCCACCCCCCAACTCAAGCAGCAACCCTCCCCCTCAACGTCTTCATCAACATGCCAAACTTGATCGGCTTCGTCATAAACACGTCCGCGCCCGCATTGATCGCCTCGAACCGCGCCGTCGCGCTGCCCAGGCCGGTGATGACGATGATCTGCACTCTGTCGGCGGCGAGCTCGGCGAATGGCCCTGGCGCCGTCGGCGTCGGCGATTCGGCTACTGCTACTCCTGCCGGCGTCTCCGGTAGGGGTGGGGCGGGCGGGGAGGAGGAGCAGGACGAGGGGTGGTCGTGGTCGTTGTCGTCGGCGTCCGAGGGCGGGTCGTCGCCGTCGTCGAGGGCGACGTAGGACATGCCTGGCGGCAGTGGCGGGGATTCGGTTGGCGCGGCGGGTTGGGCGGCGGGCTCCTCGAGCTGCTGCTCCGCGTCAGGGCCGTCGCCGTCGCCGTTGTCTCTTTGCGCTTCATCTTCATCCTCAGGCGAAGAGACGGGAAGAGGAGACGTCGCTGGAGACGCCGCCGGAGACGGCACATCGGCGCTAGCTACGTCTCCCTTGCCCTCGCCCTCGCCCTCCTCGTCCGGCACCGGCGGCGACGACGCCTCATCCAGCAGCTCATCCCCAGCCCCCGCCTCCGCCGCGCCATTGTTCCACCTCCTAACTGTCTCCTTCGAGTCCTCGCTGCTCGTCGACCGTTTCAGCGTCCTCAGCTGATCCGCTCGGCTACCGCCGCTCTCACCACCGACAGCTGTGGGGTTAATGCGCTGCTCCCACGCCCGAATCTCCCTCGTCGCCGTCACGCCGTCCATGACGGGCATACTAATATCCATCAGTACCGCCGCCCAGCGTTTCGGATCTTGCTTGAACAGATTCAGGGCCTCCAGCCCATTCGGCGCGGACGTGTGGCGTTCAAAACCGGCTTTGGTGAGAAAGGCGGAGAGGAGGCGCAGGTTGAGCGGGTTGTCGTCGACGATGAGGATATCCTTTTTGCTGTTGTTGCCGGGGGAAGCGGTTATCGCGATGGACGGTAGGACGGCGGGCGGAGGGCTGAGGAGGGATCGTTGTTTTTCCATCTCTTCGTGCATTTGACGGTGGTAGAGTTGCGAGGCTGTGGACGAGTTGGAAGGTGGGGTGGCGACGCTGGAGGAGGAGTTGCTTGAGATGCTTGCTGATAGGTTTTGAGTTTGGGCGGGCTGATGCGGGAGAGGTGCTGGTGTCTCGTGGACGGGGTGGTCGTCGTCCTCCTTGGATGCCGGCTCCGAGGCGCTGCTTGTTCCTGGATTGGGGCTCTTCTGAGGACTTGTAGATTGCCGGCGAAATGGTAGGCTGGACTCGACCGTGCCGGGTGCGGGTGATATTGTAATGTCCGGCCGAAGTGGGGCGTTGGACTCCGGGTCAAGGCGGGACATGTACCGATCAAGGATCCGTGCAAGCTTGGACGGACCGCAGCTGTCGTAATGTGAGCTCGATGTGACGATGTTATTTGCATACGGGAGAAGAATAATGGGACAATGACTTACGGCTGCGTGATTACTTCGATCCAGCCGCTCTTGATTCGAGGATCGGTCCTCAAAGTTGCGGCTTCGATGCCATCCACAGCGATAACCACAGAAACACCCCTTCGCTTCCTCGCTTTGAATATGGAATTGAAACTAGGTCCAGGGTAGATGACAAGCTGGCTGCTGTAATCATCGATGTTATCGCGTGACGTAGACACGTTCACACCAAACCATGTCCTCAGGTTGTCAGTCAGACAATCGTGGAACTGGCCCTCGCTCACGCGTAAAAGTTCTCGTGATTCACTTCCCTCGAGGATTCCGTTCTTGATAACGGCGACGTTCATGCAACGTGCCCGGGCTGCCACGGAAAATTCGAAGTCGTCATCTACGGGGATACGCTTGGAAAGCACCACGCGGATCTGGACTGTAGTGCCGGACCGGACTTTACTCTTGACGATTACCTCGCCGCCGAGGCTCTGCACGAGACGCTGGACAATGCTCATACCCAGACCTGTGCCAACCGAAAACGGGTTTTCCTGAGAAAAGGGCTTGAAGAGACCATCCTGCACGTACTTGGCTGACATTCCGATACCCGAGTCGGATATAGTCAGGAGCAGTTCGCTCTCGGTATCGCTGATATCGTTGGCGAACAAAGCTACGCGGACGAAGCCGGTTTCGGTAAATCGAAGCGCGTTGCCGAACACGTTCATGAGGATCCGGCGCCAGATTCCTGGTTGGATCCCGAACGTCCAAGAGTCACGGGCTGGGAGATCGAGAACGACACGGACGGCCTTGCGAACTGATTTTGTTAGAGGGGTGACGGGGCTAGCACCGTCCGAGAAATAATCTTCCTCGTCATTTGGCTGAGGAGATGAGAGATTGTAGGATTGTCCGGCAAAGATGGCCTCTACCGTTTCCTCGGTCAGTCGGCATAGGTCGATAGAGGGGTTGCTTCCCAGCGGCCCGGTGGATGAGCGACGCAGGCGTAAGGCTCCCGAGGATGCGGATTTGGCGTACGGCCCTGTGAACTCATTGATCTTGGAGTATTCGAGTACATTCTGGACGGTGTCAAGCAGGGTACGGCCGCACATGGAAATTGAATATACGACATTGGCTTGGAATGTGTCCAACTGCATGCTTTGTAGGTACTCCACCCCTCCTAGAATGCCGTGTAGCGGTGACCGTAATTCGTGCGACATGGACTCTATAAATGTCGTTCGAGCCTTGTCCACAGCAGCAGCATCGATCCGACTCATTTCCGCCATGATGCTCTGGCAAAAACCACGTAGATAGAGGAGGTCCGAGCCGTATGTCAACACACGTCTCGGATCAGTGACCCAGCACAAACAGCCGGCGAACCAGCGCTGGCGGTTGTAGTCCCAAAGAGGAATTATCGCAGCGCTCCGGGCATTGTGAGCAACATCTATGATGGCGTCTACTGCTGTACTGCGTCGAGTTCTGCCTTTGTTTGACCGCTTCATCGGTATATCGTCCGTGGTTTGCCGTGCGATGTTGAAGATTTTACCGTTTGGATGTCGCATGAGGAACTTTCGAAGGGAAGATTCTGTCAGCATCAGATAATCTTTCCTAATACGGCTGCCGTCGCGGCTCGAGCGACTAGAATCGGCGAATCCGAGTATTTTGCAAGTGGGCTGGTGAGATGTGGATGATGACGACGAGGGGTTGGATCCAGAGGATTCATCGGCATTGCTTGTGGCGTAGAGGGTGCTTCTTTCAGTGTCGCTATCATCGCTTGACGTCTGAGGCGGAGTGTGTCCTGTGGGTAGGGTGTTTGCCATGGAGGCGTCGAAGAAGATGACACCAGAGAGCGCGCTGGACTCCCGCATGATGTTGGCGGCACGGGCAAACATTCGCTTTGCACCAGAGGGAAGAATCGAATCCTGCAAGTCCTCTTCTTGCTCCGTCCCTTGTGACTCGTCCGACGGGGTTGTGTAGCCTTCGAGCTGGGGGGTGCGAGGTGGCAGTGGCGACGCAATAGACGGGTTCTCGGGCGCACGCGGCATGTCGAGCTCAGTACTGGCCTGCAGGTCGGCGGCACCTGTCACGAAGGACGCCAGTCCGCGTATCATATGTTCGGCCTTGCGATTGGTGTCGTGTGCCTTGGAGACGCCGAGATAGGAGACGACGGCGGCTGCCACGTCTTGCAGGAACTGCAGCTGTGTCTCGGCAAGGCCATGGCGAGGAGAGGTGTCGAAGATGCTGTAGACGCCGATGACGGAGCCGGCGGGAGTTTTGAGCGGGACGCCTGCGTAGAAGCGGAAATGCGGTGCGGCCTGCACAAAGGAACGGGATTGGAAGCGGGCATCAAGCAGCAGGTCATCCACGACGAGAGCAGGCTCGTCCAGCACATGTTCGCAGACTCCGCAGGCGCGTGGAATGACGGCGCTGCCCAGCCACAGAGCATCGGCGGCACCGCTCAAGGGCGTGTTCTGGGTGGCCTCGGCCAGCACGATTTGCGACTGGCTGTCGACCAGCGAGACCAGAGCGTGGGCGGCATTCAGGCGGAGGGCGCCCAATTGGGCCAGGGCAGTGAGCACAGCATCTTGCGATGGGCGCGGGCCATGGGTCGGGGGCGGGAGGGTGGTGTCGGAGCCACTGGCCAGCTGGGACCTCAGATCTGGAATGCTCAGCGCGGGTGGGTGGTAGCTGCGCACGCGTCAGACTCAGAGCTCACAGCCAGGTGGAAGGTGGGAGCGCACGAGCAGACGTCGGATTCGCGGGCCCGTTCAGCGGCGAGGTGGGACCGGCTGGCCGTGGTCATGGCTGGAGGTTGGCAGCACGGCGGGCGGGCGACAGCATGCTGGGGAAAGGCAGTGAGGATGTGCGCGGCAGGGCAGAAGGGGAGGATCGACGGCACGGCGCTGGCTCCTAGGGCAAGCGGTGGTGGCAAGCGGAGCAAACGGCTTAAAGCCGCTAGCAATTAGCCTCATCTGCGAGCTGCGATCCGCTGCCGCGACCCCGGCGCCCGGGGGGGCCTAGTGGAGGGTCCGTCAGCCCTCTAGTGCCCGGGGCAATTTTGCTGCGGCTCTGTGGCTCTGCATGGCTCACCATCTCGTGAGCATTCCGATCGCTCGCTCTCATGGGCGATCGCGCTTTCCCATCGCACCGCCATCGAAGATCCGCACTTTCCCATGCCGGACCCGTCGCACGCCCCGCCCATCGCGACCGTCCGCGATTTGCACTGCGTCCTGGCCCGAGGCACCACCGTGCTGCACGCCTCGCCCGGCATCTTGCGTCTCACCGGCCACGAGCTGCACTCTTTCGTCGGCCTGCCGCTGTGCCATCTCGTGCACCCCGACGACTGCTCCATCTTCCTCAACGAGCTGGACCAGGCCGCCCTCAGCCCCGGCCGCGTCTTCCGCTTCTACTCGCGCATCCGCACTGCCTTCCCAAATCCTGCCTACGCCGCCTTCGAGCTGCAGGGCCATTTCCACCAGCTGCATCCCCCGGTCGCTGCTCTGGGTCGCTTCGTTCTGGTCGCACGTCCGGCCTTTCTTTCGAGCTCGATGCAGATGGACAGGTTCTTGGAGCTGAAGATTGAAGAGCTCTCACTCCAGCGCCACCTCGACGGGCTGCGTCAGGCCGAAGACGACGACGACGAAGACACTGATTTGGCTGTTGTGGCTCCTTCCAGCTCCGTCGTCCCTGACGCACAACCTCTCGCGCTCCTTTCCAGCTTCGCCGCATCGGCTCAAAATGCCATGATGGGACCATCAGCGACGAACACCACGCCGAAGAATCACGCTCGCCCCCATGCGCTGGTTGATGGCGATGTCGGCATACCATACACACTGAGGAGCCCGGATAGTGACGCTCGCAAGGCTGCGAATGAGAAGCGCAACTCGCAAAAGTCGCCAGTCGGTCACGTCTGCACGTGGTGCGGCACGACGGAAGCGCCGGAATGGCGACGCGGACCTTCGGGCGCCAAGACGCTCTGCAATGCATGTGGCTGTATGTTCCCAGACCTCTTTTTCTCGTGCATGTTGATTTCCAAGAGCATAGTGTGCGCCACTATGTGGGCTTGCTCCTTCTGCTACTGGGCCAGCTTTCGCGCACTGAAGCCTCGTCTCATCTTGAAAGTGCAATTCCAGAAATGCTCTCTACCCGTCTGACTTCCTTTTGGTGGTGGTCTCTTGTGCCATAGGGCGTTAATGAAGCCAGGTCCCTGGAGAACTGACATCAATCAACAGTGAGACACGCAAAGTCCCGCCGGACATTGATATCCACCGCCTTAGAGTCGGACGACGATGCGAAAAGCGATTGTGCCGTGCAGTGTAGCTCCCAGCCCGACTAAATGCCGGACTTGCGGCCGGCTACGGCGAAGTCTCAGCACTGAGGAAGCTCTACGTGCCAGTCGATTAGTACATGATTACCGCGGGCGGGATCTATGACTCCTTTCAGTTAACTACCATCGGAGAGGGTCATTCATGCGCAGGGACTTAAGGGTAAGCTGATGTCCGAGGGAGAAATGTGCGGAGGGAGATTTGCGGACGATTTTCCTTTCTTCATATACATTTTCTATCCTTTTCAACTCGTTCGATAGTCCAGGGTTTGCTTATCTCACTCATGATTGATTTTACAAATGAATATATTATATACAAACGGAAGGGACGGTTGCTCTTACGAGTGTTCAAGCCATGGGGGCATTGAAGTCTAATGCAGTCCACTGTAGATCAGTGTTTTTTTTTTTGTTGAACGCTCGAATACGCAAGCGCCCGCTTGCTGTGCAATACACATCCTTCCACGTCTCCATTTCATACGCCTTCCATCCGAGAGAGCTAAAAAATAATAAATAAATAAAAAGGCGTGGCGTATGCCAGTAGTGCGATGGGCGAGACATGATAGTGCCATAACGGCTCGGCTCTCCGGGTTGCTGCGGTGTGCGGGGATTCTGATTGGCTGCACGGACACCCCACCGCCTTCACATCGTTTGCTCCCCATCTAGGAGGAGATCAAGTTGGAAATGCCGAAGCTCACAATAGGATGCAAACTGCCTTTTCAAGTGCGACAGGTCTTTCCTCATGACCGTACTAAAGGCTTAGACTGAGGCGGGAACGAAGGCATGCGTCTTGGAGGTTTGGTATCGATGAAGTGAAAGTCGATGCGAGGTGACTGATTGTCGAAGACTAGGGGTTCCAGGACGATGAGGAAGATTGCCAGGATCTTGCACCGGTGATTGCGATCGAGATTGCCGCTTTGGTACTTTTGCGCTGAGACAATCAAGCTCGAAAGGTCGGCAAATTGCGACAAAAGAAGGGCCAGCAGGCACAAGACGTCATCGACTTTGGCAAGTAATATAACAAGCTGGCAGTCGACACCGCGAAGTCGGATTCTTAGACTGGCAAAGGTATTGGAAGACAGCCTTTCATCAACGCTGGCAATGCACAAGAGAGACTGCGGGATCGGTCCGAGACTGGAATTGAAGGGGTGCTTACTTTTTCAACCGAATCCTTGCGATGACGAGAGATTAGTTTCCATGATCATGCGAAATAGTGGAACATTACAGTCCGCAGCATTTACATCAAGTGGGTACGCATCACAAGAAAGAGTATACTATCTGCGCACTGAGAGACCCATGACAGCTTCACCGGCTTGCCGATGCCGCATAGCATACTTTGCATACGGTGCGCTACAGCATTTCCCAGAAATACAGTCCTTCATCAACTCTACAAACGATGCGTCCCCGGTAAGTTGTTTTGAAACCGTGGTAGATGTCTAGCGTAAAGTACTAGACTCGGAACTGGACCAAGGCAACAGCCAAAGCACAATCGTGACATCCCGCTCCCGCAACAAACAGTGATACCAAAACGAGTTCGTAGTCTCTTGAAGCGACCGAGCAGACTAATGTACAAAATCTCATCCTCCAGCAAGCTGACACGAATTTAAAGCCTCCAGTGCTCGCAGGGAACCAAGCCAGCGCGTGCACCCCGACCTGACCCCGTGACTGGAAGCGTCACACATGCCCAAGCTCCAGTCAGCCAAACCTCGTGCGTGCTCCAAGCACCTCTCCCGTTTGAGACCTTCAAAAAGGCTCCCCTTCGCTGTTCTGATCACTCCATTTATGAGGTTTCGACACACACGATGGGGTTTGACCAGCAACCTTGTAACAGGGCTCCCACTGGGCTTGGAACACCTCTTTCAAAACTCCAAGACTGGTCGCTCTTTCTGTTCCGCACAAAAGTTTGCAAGACTGGCTGTTGCGCGCGCGCGCTTGTCCGTCGTGTATGTACTTCCCGCGTACACTTCCCGCCACCTACAACAACCCACGCCAATGCTAGACTCCACCATTACACGACTCTACTACAGCGAAGCATCTTAACACAATGCTGAAAAGATCCGCATAGCGGCGGCGCAATGACGCAGCTCAGCGCTGCTCGTTCCCGTGTGCCTCAAGGAAAGCAAAGCAGTCTTTGCCGGCACTAGAGCCCGACGACGAAAAGGGTGAGACAATGTATTCATCCTCAATAGGGCGCGGAACGGACAGACACCGAGAGTCGTTGCGGTTCTGTTTGAGGTTTTTGTCGTCGACCACCACCCTGATTCTGTGGAGCAGATGAATGCCGGCGAGAGAAGTGAGATATTTAAAGGAAGCAAAGTCCAAGCACGTCACCTGCCGCACGGAGTCCGTCACACGTGCATCTCCGAAGCATTAGCGCATGCCCATGTACGTACAGCGTCACTCAAGCAACGTCAGTGAAAGTGATCTCAATAAGCCATGCCTTTGTATAGAAAAGTTGCAAGCAAAACACCTCCGGGTATCGTCCTCCGCGCCACCAATAACCAAACTCCCCCAATCCATTCCATATCTCTAAGTTCTGCATCTCTGAAAACACCCCCATCCTCCAACTTCCCATCCCCCATCGCCCACACTCAACAAATCCGATGCTCCGGCGGCCTCCACGGCACGCCCAACACCTCAAATATCCTCTTCTCATCCCTACCCTCCACCAACTCTCCATCCGTAATCTTCTCCCTGCCCCACCCGCGCATCACATCCTTGTACAGCCCCCTCTGGTTCAACCGCATGCCCTTCCGACTAGCCAGCAGCCTGATGCTACGGTTGAAGATGTCGTTGCCGGTGAAATAAATCAGCGCGGCGCCGAGCTGCGATGCCGGGACGAGGAGGAGGTCGAGGCGGCGCCAGACTTCTTGGTCCTTCCTATTCCATTCTCCGTCATTGGTGGTGTTGGTGTTGGTGGACAGCGGCAAGGCAGACGCGCCGTGCCACTTCGTGCCGTAGTCGACGACTACGGTGCCCTTGCCGCCGGCCCTCTTGGGGCCGTGATGCGCCGCGAGCGCGACCTTGAGGAAGCCGTTTGCGGTAAGCGCGGGGACAAGCTCCTCGAAAACCAGCTGCTGGAGACGGGCCAAGTCGGCGGTCGGGTGGGAGATGAGGACGTCGATGTCGCCGCTGTCGGCGGTGCCGCGGCGGTAGGAGCCGGCGACGGTGGCGGTGGCGTGCGGGTCGATTTGCGCGAGGGCCTTGGCGACGATGGCGCCGTGGGCCGTGACCTCGGCGCGGGGGATGCGGGTGTTGAAGTCGGCGTAGTGGGCAAGGCCGATCTGCTGGGTCGGCGTGAGGGGGATGTTGCGCGTGGTGAGGTCTTCGAGCGTGCGTAGGCCGGCCATGACCCACTTGCTGGCTTTGGAGAGGCCGACGCCGTAGATTTTGAGGAAGGTCTGCAGCGCTTCGTCGCCCGGCTCGAGGCGGGCGTTGTCGAGACGGCGGAGGCGGTTGGTCCACACGATTTCTTCGATCTTCGCAGCGAGGCGGGGGCCGATGCAGGGAAGTCTAATTGCTTCTTCCTTGGTGATGATCTTTTGGGTCTGCTTGCGTAGGACTGAGATTGCCTTCCGATAGGCGCGGGAACGCCACTCATCCTTTATCTGCTCGTAGTAGTTCCCCATCTCTGTCAGGACCTCTATGGTGCGGGCATTGGGGTTTGTATCGCTCGTCTTTCCGTCATTCTTCTTCATGCATTGAAACTGTTCCGATGATCCCTCGTGCTGATCGAGACTTGTCTTTGCCACCTTTCTGGGTCTCTCATCTTCAGTATCAGAATCGTCGGTCTCAGAGCCATCGGTGTCGCCAGTTTTCTCGGAGGATTCTTCTTCTTCCAGTTCCAAAGGCTTCAACGGCTGTTAGCAATCAATGGGCACTCATGAAAGACGATCTTCTGGTGAAGGACGAAGGTGAGCTGACTTACGAGGTAGTTGGTGGTTTTTGCACCTGCAATAATCTCTTCCAATGCATCATCATATAGCTCTGGTATAGTGTTCTCTTCAGCTGCACCGGCTTCCTTAGGTTCATGGTTGTCTTGAATGTGAGGAGGACGCGGATCTTCCTCGCCGCTGCTCTCATCCGACGTTGAAGGAGTGGCAGGCTCCGCTGCAGTGACATCTTTAGCCGTGGGCTTCAGCTGTGGAGATTGCAAAGGCTGAGCACCGGGAGAGTGAGCATCGCCATCCTTCGCCTTAGGCTGAGGCACTTCATCTCCCTTTATACGGTAATGAGGCAGCTTGGGATCGACAAGATAGCGGAATATGATGCAGTCCGCCGGATACTTCTCCTTCACTACAACGACGTGTTGAGGTAGATCATCGAGCTTCAGAAAGGTCTTGAGATCCTCCAAGGTGAGATCCTTGTCCACAATGACATGTGTGACGTGGTCGCACCATTCCTTCACCCAAGATGCGCCGTACTCGATAGCCTTGGCAATCCTCATGCGGCGGACGCCGTTGATGTCGTTGTTTGGGAAGAAGAAGAATACCAAATCAGTGAATATACGGCGGCTTTCAGGCTGGAGCTTTATATTGGCGACCTTTTTCCCTTTGCCGGGAGCGCGAGGCATCTGCTTGAGCTGCTCCAGGGTAGGCCTTGGGGGTGAGCTTGGCATGATGACTTCTTTCGAGGGTCGGATTGGCGACGACGCGACTTGTGGAGGTGAGCTTGGAGCGAGTGGCAGCTTTTTCCGGCAGTGGATGAGGACAGACTTTGGTGCGGGAGCGGAAAGGGTCCTTGCGAGCGGCGGGCGACCTGGTCGCGCTTCGGATACCCGACGAGGTGACGGGGTTCCGGCGAAAGTGCTCGAGACGCGACGAGGCTGGGCGGGCAAGCGCGGCGCAGCGGATGCAGAGCGAAAGCCAGCCAGCATCTTTTGTGACGCAAGTCGTCCCTCGTCTGGCGGTTGCTGCTCCTCGTCGTCATCCAGCGCGTCGAGGGTGCTGTAGAACTGCTCCTTCTTGGAGAGAGGCGAGAGCTCCTTCTTCTCCATGGCGGGTGGGTGTGAAGCGGTGCATAAGCGAAGATGTTCCTGCAAGGTTTGCGTTAGCTGCAAAACGTTGCACAAGGCAGCAGAGTGAGCTTTGTTCAAAGACGTGCTGAAAAGAGAAGCGCCGCCCACGCCATGACGTAAGGGCGCGCCTTAGCCTAAACACACCACCACCACCACCACCACCCGGCGCAAATTACTTCTTCACACTCGCGTCACATGGCTGACACTACCGCTGCCGGACACAGTACTCGCAACAAAAAAGCTCTCGGGGTGCTGACGTGGACGTAAGCTTACACTGAAGAGATTGGCTGGAACGCACTCCCAGCCTCAACAAGTGGAATGTGATCCACCATCTTTCTACTGCCATCAGAACTGCTTTATATAATGGCCTGCCTGCTTGGGCCACAAGCCCTGCGAGGTCAGTTCCTGTTCCCATATCGAGCAGATATAAGAGCCTCAAAAAATAGCCACCGTTGAGAGTGATCGCAGAGCAGCTGTGTTGAGATACTGTGTAGTCTTTTATAGAACTGACTGCTTCCCTGTTTGACATTTGCTGGTAGTTTGTTTTCTCGTACCTCGTTTGATTTCAACAGTCACCAGGGACGGAAGCCTCCCATGGGGATGGGGGAGACCAAACATCACCTTGCTTGGAATGACCAACACTTCGCAAGCATTTCTACGTCGTTTGATCATTACTCCTGAAAGCCGCATAGTATGCTGAAATCCCATGATCTGCTGTCTCCAGGCAAATTGACATTGGCAGAGGCTTGCAGTAGTAGCTATGCAAGTAGTAAATTCTTGCTTTTGACTACCATCTGACGATACATTTCTGCAAGTTGGTCAGTGTCATTAGAGATTGTGTTAGCATCTAGGCCAGAATCTACTAATACTTTGACGACATTGCAGCTTTCCTGAACGACAAACCTGAATGGCCACTTGAAGAGGCTCAAGTCCACCTGCGTCGTGATTCACAATCCTCTCAATGTGTGCGATCTCATCATGCAGCTGCTTGACAATGTCTTCCCAGCATTTAGACGCCGCATTACATAATGGGGTCAGGACGGGTACATGGAGGATTTGTGTTTCACAGACAATAAACTCGAGCTTCTGCTTTGAAAGATGGGTAATGATAAGACCAAGTCTTGGAAATATACCATTCCGGAACTGAGCTCGTGCGACGTACGTCGGCAGCAGCTGCAAAGAAAAAACTCGCGAGAGAACCTGGAAAGGCCATCAAGGTGCAGCGGACATTATCCGCGGTGGGACGGAAACGAATTCCGCGCGCATCGTCTTGGCATGACGCAGCCCGAGATTCCACCGCCTGGCAGAACGTGCGCACAAGCAGCACTTACATTTCCCCACGCCAACACCCCGCACCACCACAACTCATCCTACCAGCCCGAAGCAATCCATCAAGCTCGACCGAATCATCACCGATAATGGCCTCGTCAACATCATCCCCCACACCTCCCACCGCCGCCGCCACCACCGCCGCGCCCGCCGCCGACGAGCTCGCCGCCTCCGCCAGCGCCAACCCCGTCTTCAGCGCAGACGAAGAAGCCGTACGCCGCCCCACTTCGCCGCAATCTCCACACGCTCTTCTCTGTCACACTTACTGATCCCGCACTGCGTGCACCGAAACAGTCCCTCCTCGCGACCGCGAACCAGCAAAAAACGCACGCCAACACGCTCTTCACGACGGGCGCCTACAGCGACGCCATCTCGGCGTACGGCCGCGCGCTGGCCAGCGTGCCGGATTATCTGGACTACGAGGTCGCGGTGCTGCGGGCGAACGTGGCGGCGTGCCACGTCAAGCTGGAGGAGTGGAAGGAGGCGGTGGCGGCGGCGGGGGAGAGTCTGGAGAGGCTGGAGGGGCTGGACGGCGGCGAGGAACGAGGGGTGAATGGAACAGCGGGGAAAGACGGGAAAGAGGGGGCGAAAGACAAGACCGGGGCCAAGCCCAAGGTGGATCCGAATGTCAGCGGCGTGGTGGAGGAGCTGTCGGACAGCGACGGCGACGACGACGCGGAAGCCAAGAAGCCGGAGACCTCCAAGGCCGCCGACACGGCACCGGCACAGGCAGCAGCAGACACGCAACAACAACAGCAGCAGCAGGAAGGAAAAGAAGAGCAAGAAAAAGCTCGCTCCGAACAAGCCAGCCACGACGCCGCCCTCCTCGCCCGCCGCCTCGCCCACCTCCGCCGCCTGTCCCACACCCCGACCGACGTCCGCAAGCTGCGCACCAAGGCGCTCCTGCGCCGCGCCAAGGCGCGCTCATCGCTCGGCACGTGGTCGGACCTGCAGGGCGCCGAGGACGACTACCGGGCGGCGGCGGCGACGCCGGGCGGGCTGGCGCCGCTGGACAAGAGGGCGGTGGACCAGGCGCTGCGCGAGCTGCCCGCGCGGCTGAACGCGGCCAAGGACAAGGAGGTCGGCGAGATGATGGGCAAGCTGAAGAATTTGGGGAACGGGTTGCTGAAGCCGTTTGGGCTGAGCACGGATAGTTTTAATTTCGTCAAGGATGAGAAGACGGGAGGTTATTCGGTGCAGATGCAGTAGTGGCTGCGTGTGTATTGGTTTGGGGAAAAGGTGCCAGGGGTAAAATGGTAATCAATGGGACGTGGGATGTAGATTTGGGCTTGTTCAGGTTTCCTGGTAGAGAATACGAAAGAGACGGTGTGTCCCTCATTCCGTCTCGCAAGTGGTAGAGGGCTATAGACTGGCAGGTGCTATTGTGGCGCAGAATGCAGAGAACTGCAAAACAAATCTGATTGATCATTTTGCTGTCCGTTAAAAATTGAAGCTCGGATAGCACACCAGGCTACCAATATTCGCTTTTGTTCTAGCCGTATTTACGCAAATGACTCCACTCATTATGATGGCTGAATAGCTGGAGGAAACCGAATGCCTCCGATGCTACCGTTGTTTCATTTCCGCGGTATCTATTGCAGATGCTAGAATGCGTCGTCTATACCCTACCCATCTCTCTTCCCTGATCTCTATTTTGCCTCAAGTCCCGCCTCACGCCAGTCCGATCCTGAACACATCAAACTCCCACCCTTTCATGTCTTTCTCGTACACCTTCACACAACCTCAATCCCAAACCTCTCATACGGAAAGTCCACCAAACTCTCCAAATGCACCGCCCACCCGTCCCCAATCTCGCCCACCCGCCCGCTCCTCTCATCATCCAAGCCCTTATGCTCGCCCGTCCGCCCCGCCAACACCTCCTCCTCCCTGCCCTTGTACTCCTCCGCCAGCCCGGGATGCGGACACCAAACGACCTGCATGCCCGCCCTGCGCCCCGCCTCGACGCCGGGCACGCTATCCTCAAACACCAAGCACTCCTCGGGCCGCACCAAGTCCCCGTCCGCGGCCCCCTCCCTCTTCAACTTCGCATTGATCGTGTCCAGCGCGAGCAGGTAGATATCGGGCAGCGGCTTGCCGCGGCCCCGCTCGATCCGCGCGTCGTCGCCCAGCACGCGGTTCTCGTCTGGAAAGACGGCGAACAGGTCGGGCAGATGGGCCGTCTTCAGCGCATAGTTGCCGGCGTGGCTGCTCGTCGCGAGGGCGACATGGACCTTTTTCCGATCGACCCCGCCACCCGTCCTCCCCGCCAGATCCCCCAGCAACCGCTCCACGCCCGGCAGCGGCCGCGCCTTGGGGAAGTGCTCGCGCTGCAGCGCGCCCTGCTTGGCCATGAACTCGTCGTGCGTGATGGGCAGCTGCGCGAACGCGTGGAAGATGTGCGCCGCCTGCGGGCCCGGCCGCCCCTGCATCTGCGCCTTGATCGACCACGGCAGGTCCGGCTTGCCGTACTCGCGCAGCACCGCGTTGGTGCAGATGGTGTACAGGTCTTCGCTGTCGATGAGGAGGCCGTCCATGTCGAAGAGGCAGGCCCGGATGGCCGGGAGCTGTTTTCTGCGCGGGACGAAGGGTTCTGGTTAGTGGTGGTGGTGGTGGTGGTGGTAGAGGTGGAGGCGGAAAGTGGTGGGGGATGAGATATGGCGTGAGTCGGAAGGATTGTTGTGTATTTTCTTTTGGGGGGGAAAGAGGGCAAGGGGGGATCCAGAGGCTGTGGGGGGGCAATTCGACGTGCATGGTATACGTACATAGTCTGGTCTGTCATGGTGAAGGAAGGGCGTGAGTTGGGACGGAAAGTGTTTTTCGTTGGCGGTGGAAGTGGGAAAAGAAGATGTGGAGTGAAAGGATGCGCGGCGGACGAAACACAAACGTGGGGTTGGGATCTGGCGGGGCTGACCCTCGGACATGACTCGTGTGTTAGCTTCCTACACCTGCGCTTGCCCACCTTGTTCGAACCACACCCGGAGCAAAGCAACACCTATCTACAGCTTTTACGCCTCAACCGCTGCCGTCTTTCAAGTCTATAAGCAAGCACGATCGAGGTAAAAAAAAAAAAGTAAAATATACCGCACGAAAAAAGCCACACATCCCAGCTACCCGGCATCCTTTCCGCCTTGAATCCCTGCAACGCATCGAAACTAGGTATCGTATCGACCACAATAGGCAACAAAACACTCCGAGTTTCCACAAGACTTCTCATTGCCATCTATATTTGATCGAGATTGACGATGTCATAATCCTACATCTATCCGTGGTCGCGTGTACCCGTGATACTGCGTAACAAACAGGAAGAAAAGGAGAGAAAGCAAGCTAATAGTAGCTGCAAAAAAAGCAAAACCCGATGAAAACTGTGATCGAATCCGCCACACACTCCCACGCCACTGCACGCCTCGCTGACTGAAAGCAAACAAGCAAAACTGTCATGTCTGGGCCGTGGCGGGTATTTTCAGGATGATGCCCCCGGGAGAGAGAGCCATGCCACGCCGAAGCCCGGAAGCCATCAACACGCTCACTCCTTTTTCTAAAGCAGATCCTTCCTGCAAAGACGCCGATACTCTCCGGTGAAATGCCCGCTGAAAACGACAAGGAAAAAAAAGGAAAAGGGATTACACGAACACAATCAAGAAGGGAAATATTATGCTAGCTGCCTCCTCCAACCAGAGCGAGGCTAGGGCGTAGGGTTTATTACGGCACGAGACGGCCAGTCCCCTCGACGATGCCGTTGTGCACCAGAATCTTGCTGACGTAGAAGCACTCCCACTCTCGCGGGTCGTTGCCAATGAAGACGGCGTTACGCCTCTCTGCGAGATACATCGGAGTGATCTTGACCTCGGCAAACCACTCCTTGGCAAGCGCATCCGACTTGGGGTTGATGGTGGCGTTGGTCGTCTGGTTGTTGGTCATGTTGTCGATTGGAACCACAATGTTGGTTATGGGCTCGGTAGTCGTCTTCGGAGGGACGCCGCGCATCTTCAGCAGCATGTGTAGAATGTCACTGAAGCGCTCGCCCTGTTGACTGTAGGATGCTGGTGGTTTGTCTAGGGGCCACCGGTTTGGATGCGGTTGCGAGAAAAGTGCATTGGCAGCATCAGTCGCTGCCTGTGCCGTAGACTGCATCGATGGAGTGCCTTCTTGCGGCGGTGGGGCATCTGGCATGGGAACGTTGTGGTCCATGTTGTTCTGGGCGTTCTCCGCAGCAGTCGCGGCGGCATTAGCAGCGTTAATGCTTTTCTCAAGCTCCGTCTTCAGATCCGGCGGGGGCACGCTATAGGTCCGAGTCGGAACATGCACCGGATTCTCCCACCTCTTGAACAACCAGCACATGCGCTCAACGCAGGCCAGGAGAATCATAGAGACTAGGAAAGTCTCAAAAGGATTGGCTTGTTGGCGCTGGAGGAGGCGACGCTCTAAATCGTTCATGACGAACTTGCTGAGGTTGGCAGCCCTCTTCTCCATTGCACCGAGTATTTGTGCATCAATAAGTCTGTAGGCTTCCGACCGAGTCGCCAATTCGATGGGGAAGCGAGATGTCTGGGGGACCGAGTCAAGGTCCTGCGGAGTCATGATGACGGGATCCTTGAAGGGAGGTTGGGTGTGGTTGAAAAAGAGCTGGAACTTAAGGTCCGGCTCCGCGAGAACCCTCGTGGCGACCCACAATTCCAGCACCTTAGACAGCAGGCTTTCTTTACTTTCAATCCCCTCCTTGTTCTCGACGCTCAGACGGTGCGCCATCACGAGTGTAGGTTTCATGAACGGTGATGTTTCCGCCTCGTAGATCATCGGGCCAATTCTTTTCATGTAAGACTCGAGCTTTCCGCCGATATCCTCAACATCAGGGTCAATGATCTCCACATCTTGCATGCTCTCCATGGATAAGCCTGAAGCAACCAGTTGCGGATCAATGGGCCCATTCACCCCACGGAGCCCCTTCAGTGTGGTGAATGTCGTGTACATGGTGGGCTCAATATCGAACAGCCGTGCTTCGATCCTCCCAGGGACGTGCTCGAAGTGCAAGTTTGCTTTAGCGGAGCTAATCGAGTGAAAGGCCAGGACGGAGTGTAGTCCCGCCGAGTAAAGATTGAACTCTTCCGCAATGCGCGTGCGGATGCAGGGATGCTTCCACAGTCGCGCGCTTTCGACGTTCTGGCAGGTGCTGCAGGGACTCTCACCAGAGCACTAAGAACCATTAACAATCGGAGAGTATGGACGCAGGTCAGGGCACCATACCGGCTTCTTCAACATGCGACATCTGATGCATGCGCCCCGCTTCCTAACCTCCTGGACCTCTTTGCGCCGGGAGTCTGAAAACCTGCCTCTCACTTTCGGTTTCGCTGGCTTGGGGTTCATGCTGAAGTCGGTGGTGAAGTGTGTTTGTTGGCCGTTCGGGTTGATCGCGATAGGCCTGTGGTAGGTGGCAGATGTCGCGTTTGGCGAGGGGCTGTGGGGTTCTGGATGGTCGCGGGTCGCGTCTTGCAGCTGAAGCACTGGGTCAATAGAAGCCCAAATGCCTGTGCGCCCTGTCTGAGGATTGTAGGCTGCTTCGCCGGGGCTCCCATGCTGTTCCATGGAGTGGTTCACGTTGGGCATGTTGGCGCGCAGCTCTTCTGCAGCGGACGCGGCCATGACCAAGGGTGATTGGTGGGAGTGTGTCGTGGCAGCTGCACCGCCGGAAGAGGGAGGAAGCGTAGATGAGGGCGGCGTGGATGATGCTGGCGGTATCGGGGTGCCAGCGGAATGGGGCGAACCGACCGCGAGGTGATCGTACTGATAGAGGGGTTGCTGTTGCTGTCCGCCTGACGGGTCGGTATTATGTACTGTTGACAGGAGAATTAGCACCTTCACTTTTGACTGGCTAATTTAATGCAACAGGAGCGAGGCTGCCAGTTATGCTACGTAGAGTCCATTTCAAACTCAAAGCATTCACCCAAACGGGCATGCAGCTACAACGGCACTATGCCACGAGCTCGCGATGCGGGCGCACGCGAACGAAGGGCGGCGGCGAACAGCTTAAGATGATTGGCGGGGCAGCCTCGCTCTCGGGAACATGCATGCAGGAGACTGGGATTAACGCACTTGGTGCATCTACAGCGCTACCATTGGAGTCGGCGTTGGGCTTGGGGTCGTGGTCCTGCACCAGAAAGTCCTCATACACGGGGCCCGGGTTTTGCATGGCATCGTCGCGCATGGAGCCGCGGCGCTCGGGGAGATGGTCCGGATCGGGCGTGGGAATGCGCTGGCCGGAGAGATCCAGGCGCTGGCGCGACACTTCGGCGAGAGCCTCGAGGCGTGACATGCCCGCCTTGGGCGCGGCGTAGGGTAATGTCATGGGCTGGCTGGGGTTCGTTGCGCCATGCTTCTGGGGAGCAGTCACTTGGTGTGCAGGCCCCTGGGCGGACGAGGACTGTGGCGGCGGCAGATCGGGGACGGGAAGGTCATGGAATTGTAGGATGGCGCGCTGGCGATCCTGGGCCGTGAGGGCGGGACACTTCTTGACGAGGTGCGCGGTCAGCGTGTCGATGCGGCCTTTGGGAAACTGCGGTGAGAGTCAGTGTGGGTGTGGAGTAAGCGTAGGTCGCGCGGAGGAAGCGGTGAGAGGCGCTGGAGGTGGGTGCGCGCGTCGGGGCGAGGCACACCAACCTTCTCGCCGCAGGAGCGGCAGGTGTGCTGGTAGCGGTTGCTGGCATCCTCGAGCTTGGGTCCGCGCTCGAAGAATTCGAGGATGAGCTGATTCGGCTTGCGGCCCATGGCAGGCTGAGCAGGCTCGCCGTGCGAGGGGCGGCGGAGGGCTGTGGGACGGCCTGGCTTCTGCCGGAGGTTCGATGGCGGTCGGAAAGGCGGAAGGCAGCGAAGGGAGAAACGCCGCTGCCTTTGGCGCCGGGCTGACTAAGGTGTAAGTAAGTGTACCTTTAGACCAGTTCAAGGCACGGCCCGACTCCGACGCCCGTGCGACCCTGACTCGTTGTGCCACGGCCAGCTCCTCCACCGCCCGCCAGCACCCTGTCCAGCAGCGGGATGCTGCGTGCCGCGGCCTTGGCCGGGGAAGCGGTGCACGACGGCTGCCGACACACGGGGAGCCGAGACAGACGCGCAGGCGGCCAGGCGAAGCGCCGCCCGCGAATAAACGAAGGCACATGGAGCTTGTGCAGCTGCTGCAAACAGAGCACACACTACCTACAGCGAGGGACGCGCCTAAGCTCGCTCCGGGGCGCCGTTGGCCGTTCGGAAGCGCGGCGGCGGCGGCGCCCGCGCTTGTGCTCCAGCCGGGCCTCGGGGCGGCTCCCACCACGGCGCCAGGCACCGCACAGCACCGCACGTCTCCTGAGCGATGCAGTCCAGATTCGAGCTCGGGGTCAGATTGTATGCGTTGTTCGCGATCCAAGTACTCTGCACGACTACATGCTCCCATCAGCCCGCAGCCATTCAATAATCCGTCCGTCATGCTTTAGTCAAAGCGTGCCGCTTCCGCCAGTTCATGCCGCCAGCGCCTCGTTCCGCCCCGCGCCCCGTGTGTATGTATGTGTGATGCGTGTGTGTACGTGAGTAGTGTGGCGAACTACCAGCCGTTGCGCCTTGAACGCCTCCCCGAGAAACCCTCCCGCGGACCCCGTTGCGGTAATTCCCCAATATCCCCGAGAACGTTAATCTTTTTACCGTTTCATACACATTTTCGTCCACCACCTTTCCCGCCCCAGCCCGAATTTACGCCTGCCCTTCCCACCGTAACCCACCGCCACCCGATGCCTTTTCCCGCTCGATCCTCTCAATCCGCTCCCGCTCTTTTTCCCGCTCTCCGGCCTTCTTCCCCTGTGCTTTCTTCCTCCACGTCAGGCCCAGCGTTGCCGAGTCCATGACCGCGTTCGCCGTCTCCTCGTCGAACCTCTCGCTTCCCAGCGAGATGATCTTGAGAGCGTTGCCGAACCCCACAGCCACGCTCTTCTTGCCTATTCGGACAATTGGCCCCGGCTTCGACACGAACAGCTGCTCCTCCTCAAAATCGTCCTCCAGGTACACCTCACTCGTCGAATCCCTGCGCGGACGGGGCAACAGAGGGGTCGTGTGGAGCTCACCGTTCGCCGCAAGCGTCCATGCTTGCCATTCCTCAGTCTCCGAGCCTGTGCTGTCCGGAGACGCTGCCGCCGACTTGCGGTAGTGGCCATTGGCCCCCGATGGCCCTCCGTTCGCCTTATGTCTGCTCACGAGCGACTTGTCGCGGTGTTTCAACGTCCCGTTCTGGAACGGATTCGAGGATGCTGCCGTTATGGGAAAGTAGCTGATATCCGACGCTGTAGATCTCACCGGGGGCGTGTCGTTCGCAGGCCGTTTACGAATGCCGACAACCGAGGGTATGCACGTCGCTTCCCACGAGCCAGGTGATTTGACCGAATGGACGGCCTCCGTAGCCCTCTCGAACCCTGAGCATGTGATGTGGTCGTCTTCCCCTAGCGCTGGCGGCCGAAGGCAAATGAGGCCGTTTGCTGACCCTTCCCCGGGCGCGTATGTATGCATTATGCAGTCGTGTGTTTCTGAGTCGGTATATACAATCGTGAAATCCGGTACAGTGGGGGAATGGCACCCGCATATTTTCCTCTTCGAATGGAGAATGCGAAGCGTATGCCTCTTGATCTGGTCCGTTTTAAAAGTATGGACAAGCGTCCTTGTTGGTATGTCGATGAGATCCACTTGGAATGGCCGCACCGTCGCTAGCATGCATAGTGATGGTATCGGATATACGTACTTTACCTTTGAGTGGATTGGGTCCGGATGCTTCCAATCCTCAACCGCGTCGAGGATTTCAGACGTCCACTCACCCGATAAAGGGAAAGACAGGTGAACCGCCCCATCCTTGGAAACGCTGACAATTTTTGGTTGTCCTTTGATACAGCATGATAGTGCTGCATTGCTGAGAGGAACTTCGGATATTTGATGAGTCCAGAGATGACCGGTGCGAAAATCGACCTCATTGAATCGACCGTCGGGAAAGACTACCAGAAGGCTGAGTCTCTCGACTTCGTCCATTTGATGGAATGCGAAAGCAAAGACGCTTGGCGATTGGCCTCTGATGTCAAGAACTCGAGATTTCACGAACCGCCGTTCCGCTAAGCTCCACAAGGCAACTCGGCCAGAGTCCGTCAAGAGTGCCACCCAGTGACCTGTGTCATCTATTGCGGCTGCAACTATGGGCCAAAGTGGAGGTTGCAGAGCGGAGGTCTGGAGGATCACATGCGAGTACGCATGCGTCCGATGATCGAGGAACCAGATCGATGTAAGCCGATCCAAACTGATCGCCACAAAGTGCCCTTGGCTGCATGGTGCAACTTTCACGACGTCCAGCTCGTGGGATTTCGGCAAACTCCTGACAGAAAGCGGCTGGTCGTCCCCGACGCCCGATTCCGCATCCTCTTCCGGAAGTTCGTTCCAGAGCAAGTAGTTCATTAGAAGGGTGACGGCTGCAATAGCGAAGACGATCGCCAACGCAAAGGGGAAGAAATGCTGTTCTGCCAAATCGCGGAGGGCGGCGAACACGGACGGGGCCTGATTGGCAGCTCCTCTGCGGTCCGCATCTTTCATGACGACCGTTAGGGGCTCATAAACACGGGCAACGAAGCTGTGGTAACCTGGCTTGACGAAGTCAATGAGTTCTTTTGCAGAAATATTGTCCTGCATCTTCAACCATGCCTCCGGCGTGCGGGCCTGGTTGATTGGAGGTGGAGGTAGCGGGTCTAAGACGTTGCTTTTGGTTCTGAGTCGGAAAATCCGAAGGATGTTAACAAAGGAGAATGGCCTGCGATCGTGATCGAAGAAGTGCCAATTGAGGGCGAGAATAAAGGAGATCATGGCGACAGTTCCCGCAATCCTGGTGCTGAATGGAAGCTTGCCCTGAAGTAGTGCTCCACCCCATGTCCGACGCTCCACCTTCGTAGATGTACTCGACCTGCGCTGTGTAGCGAGATTGATTCTGTCGAGGGAGTCCTGGAGCTCCATTCTCCGTACATCCACGCTCAAGACAGCGACGAAGAACGTAAGGTGGAATACGAAATCAAACACTAGGGCGACCGCCGCGAAGGCGCATGCTGGCGCCACACTTGGAGAGACAATCCGAGAAAGGAACCAGAGAATGAGGAGATTCTGGGCCGCTGCTGCAAGGGCCAGATGACCAACATCAGCGAGAGCGTTTGCGACGCGAGTAACCGTTGGCATGTGCGCTGGACTTTCCAGAACCGCATTGATCAAGCGGAACCTTCCGATCGTTAGTTTTTGTAGTCTTGAAATCAAAAATTGATAGAATGAATGCAGCAATTGCGGTCAAAGGAAAAAGAAAATTGTCACATACATATTCTCCAGACCAATTACTAACACGACGAATGGGTAAGCTTCTCCGGGTACGTTGGCCAAGTTGATTCTTAGGATACCACATATTGTGAAGCTAGAGCAGATGGATATGAACATCTGCATTTGCCAGAAATTAGCCTGGCATAACAAAGCGATAGCAGACGGGTGCATACTTGAGCAATGACTGTGCAGAAAAGTCCAAACACACTCTTGACAGCCTTCAACTTCCTCAGACTAAACAAAACGTAGAACAGCATGATGGAGTAGGCCGAGACAAGGGTCCACGCGTCGTTCATGCTCATCGGCTGGTATCGAAACTCGTAGAGACGGCTCCTGTACGTTGATCCGGACGCAGGGTAGAAGTTCCACTCATCAGAGGCCTCGTGGGCCAGCCTGCGCGACCGCCTATCGAACTCTTCGGCAATAGCGCCCCCGGAGCGGTCGAAGATGGTGATAACGAGCGCATCGGCGGCAAGGAGGCGGGTGCCGTTGAAAGACTTGCCAGCAAAGACGGACAGCGGCTGCAGGGTGAAGTTGTAGGAAGAGCGACGCCCTCTCTGCGAGTTGATGGTGCCCAGGACGTCGCCATCACCCTCGAGGGCGGGCAGCGAGCAGTTCCAGTACATGAGCGGCGAATGGCAGCTCCACGAAGTGATCTCGGACACGCGGTCGCTGCAGCAGCCGGCAAGCTCCTGCGAGTCGTCCAGCGGGCCGTCGGCGGTGGCATCTTCGTCTCCCGTGATGTTCACACCACCGCCCAGCTCATGCCCGAAATTGGGCCCGATGAGCTTGTCCTGGATCGTCAGCGCGTCGCGCAGCACGCGCGCGTCCAATGCCTTCATGTAGCTGCCGTGGACCCAGAGCTGGCGCATCTCCACGTCCGGGGCGACGTTTTCGGGGCCGTCGTAGGCTCGCACCGAGGTCCAGACATGGTGGGGCAGCCCGCCGGCGGCCGGGCTCTTGTAGAGAAAGACGACGGGATAGCACAGGAAGACGGCGACGGCGACGGACAGCAGCAGCGAGAAGAGCCAATGGCGGGCGGTGGCGTTCCCATAGCTGGCGAAAGCCCTACGGATGGGGTGCTCCGACGAGAGCTTGGGGGGCTCTGTGGTACTGGGTTGAGCTGTCAGCGAGGCGGTGGTGCTAGGGGAGCACGAGGCAGGCGCGCGACGCTGCAGAAGGCGGCGGCGAGACAGGCCGACGGCACGCGCTCCGGAGCTCTGTCCGTCGGGGCTGGGGTGGTGGTGAAGGCTACTCACCCGCGGAATGCGTAGAGCAGGTACCAGATCATAGGCGGAGGCGAATTGCATCAGGCACGCAGCATGGGAAGCAGAGGAGGAAGTAAGGGACTGCGGACGGATGTGGCTACGAGGCTGCCATGCGCAGTGGGAGAGTTGCGGGCGTTGGAGGCTTCACGGGGCGGAGGAAGCGATCGACGGCCGGGCAGCTGGGCAGGAGAGAGGCGCAACAAGCAGCTGGTGCATTGGCTGGCGAGCCAGAGCGCAGCTAGTCGCGGATGAGCTTTGACTCGAGCGATCGTTGCTGGGAAGTGCCGTCGAGCGCCGCGGCGGCAGATGGCGTATGTAACGTGCAACAAGAGCTCGCAGCATCGTTACTTGGATTACATGCCGATTATTATTCGGCGCCGCCAGCACGTCCGGAGCCTGTGGTGTGCGCGCGCAGTCGCCTCGACCCGCTCCGCGCTGCATCCTGCGCCCCGCTCGCAGCGCCGCGCGACAGCAGGCGCTGTTGGCGCGCGGTGGGCTCCATTCCGCATGCGGGCCACCACCGGCGTTCTCGCGCTTCTTCACCTCTGCATCAGCGTGACACCCGAGCACCAGCCGCCCTGGCCCCACTGGGCTGCCGTGCCTAGGCAGGGTCTGTCCTCTATCGCAAAGCTTACCCGCGCGGGGCGCTGCCACTGCCGCCGCGCGATGTGCACCGGGGCGCAGCAATCAAGGTGCAACTCCGGCGGGCGCATCGCGGGATGGGGCACATGCACATGGCCATCGCCCACCACCGAGTCCGCCTGCTCGAGACCAGATCGCGCGAAATGGTTGGATTCGTCACACTAACTCAGACCTGTCCAAGTGTTCCAGCCCGCCTCGAGCGGCATTGGCCCAATCTGGCGCAAGCGGGCGCCCGCAGGACAGCCCCTGCACGCCAGCAGATTCCGCGGCTTGATCATGACGCAGTGCGAGCCGCCCGCACCAAGGCCCGCTGCCCTGCATCGGCTTGTGAGATGCCGCCTCCACCCCAGATGTGCCTGTTTCGGGCCGTGCGTGCAGCTCTCCCGCCCAACCCAGCGAGGATTCTGAAACACGAGTCATCCACCCACCAACCCTTGATCTACACAGCCCATGAGATGCCCCCTCGAGCCGGAATCTCCGCCGGGGGCCAACTGCCGGCCATCCCAGCTCACGCGCCCTGCATTTCCTCGTCCGAGTCGCTCTCCCCGGCATCTTCCCACTCTTCCGCCTCGTCCTCGTCCTCGCCTTCCACCGGCGGCCCCAGGATCTTGTTGATCCCCTCCACAAGCTCGTCCGCATGGTCCTTCAGACGCTCATCCTCGTACTCCAGCAGCTGGTACAGCCTCTGGCTGTTGGTGAGCCACTGTCTACTGGATTTGAGCAGGCCCGTGACCGTTTCTTCGTCCTCTGATTGCTTCTTCTTTTCCGCCATCAGATGCAGGCACCAGCCTCCCAAGTACCATGCCTCCACACTCTGGTCGTCCTCCAGAATTAACCTTTCCAGTACTTCCAATGCTTCATCTTCCAACTCCGCCTCCATCAACAACCTGGACAGACTGATTCGCACGGGAAAGTCGGGAACCTTGGGGTCCTCGGGCTTCAATTCCTTCCACAAATCCATGCTCATCTTCAATGCATTGCGTGCCTCGTCGTGCCTTAATTGTGATATCCTGACCGATGCGAGCGTTTGAAGGGACTCCGGGTTGTTCGGGTGTACGAGCAATGCTTCGGTGATGAGCGCCTCGCACTTCTGCTCCGCATCCTCCTCCCACCTGTCGCGTGTCAATACAAAAGTCCGAAACCATGCAATGACAACACACTTACGAGAGATCCGTCATGAAAACCTCGACAACGCCGCACAGCGCATTCGCAAGCTTCCTCTTCTTCTCGTCCAGCGCAACATCCCTCTCGGGGCCCGCCTGCTTCCGGGCCTCCAGCTCCGCAATCTCCCTCCGCAGCACCTCGGCGCCCTTGTCGAACCACGCCACGCTATCCGCGCCGCCCTCCTCGCACAGCTGCGCCAGCCACATGAACTTCTCCGCGCCGCCGCCCGCGGCCTCGGGGACCGCGCCGTCCTCGTCCAGCGCGGCCGCCACCAGGAAGTAGTCGCGCGCCGTGTCGACATCGCCCAGCTCGACGTTGATCTCGCCGAGCAGCGTCAGCGCCGGCAGCGCGGCCGCCGTCGGCGCCGTGTGCTCGGGGTCCGGGTGCAGCAGCGCGTAGGCGCGGCGCGCGGCGACGAGGGCCTCGTCCGCCTGCGACGTTTGCAGCAGCGCGGTGGCCTGCGCGAGCAGCTTCGGGGCCGTCATCTTGGGCTTTTTGTTGGCGGCGCTGCTGTTCTTGGATTTCTTGCTGCCGTGCGGTTTCGTTTTCCCCATTGCTTGGGCGCGGAGCGAGGGATTGGAGGCGTAGGCGGGGCCGTGTACGCGTGCGATCTTCTGCTCGACGGTCGGTTGTAGGGAACTTGTGTGGGTGTGTTGCGGTGGATGCGTCGAGATTTATATGTTCGGCGCGTAAGAGCTGGCAGCTGTTTTGCGTCTCAAAAAATTGGGGGTCAAAGCGCGACAAAATGCTGCGCTAGTGCGTTCGAAGGCGGTGAGAGGCCACTTCCCCGCTGACATCAACGCCGCGCTTCGCCCGTCCCCCCAATTATCCGCACGTACTTCACCATGGGTAGAGAAGACCAGAAAGAAGAGCGCGAGGTGCTCGACTCCATCTTCCCCGATGAGATCACAGGTAACTCTACATGCAGCCTTTTCTTCCTCCAGCACCACCTCTTTCCGTCCCATCGTTCCACTGACAATTTTTCCGTTTGGTACCAGACATCTCCGACACGGAGTACCGCATATCGATAACTCTGGACGTCGAGAACGAGCCCGGCGATGAATCCGATCAACGTAAATGGCCCCCGCCGGCCTCAGCCCTCGACGAGACTCACAACTAATTCCACCACCGCCGCAGCCATCATCATCCTAGGCGTCTCGTACCCCGAAAACTACCCCGACGAAGCCCCCCGCCTCGACATCAGCGCACCCCCCAACGCCCCCAAGCACAAGTACCTCGACGTCTCGGAAGACCGCGACAACCTGCTCGAAGCGCTCGGGCCGACGGTCGAGGAAAACATGGGCATGGCCATGGTCTTCACGCTGGTGTCGGCGCTCAAGGACGCCGCCGAGCTGTTGGTGTGCGAGCGCATGAAGGCGGCCGAGGCGGTGCGCGAGATGGCGGCGCGCGAGGCGGAGGAGAAGGAGAACGCAAAGTTCCACGGCACGGCGGTGACGAGGGAGAGTTTTTTGGAGTGGCGGAACAAGTTCATGGCCGAGATGGAGGCGGAGGAGACGCGGGCGAGGGAGGAGAAGGAGGAGGCGGATAAGAAGAAGAGGGGCCCGAAGGAGGAGAAGAAGATGACCGGAAGGGAGCTGTGGGCGAAGGGCTTGGCGGGCAAGGGTGAGGAGGATTATGAGGAGGGCGATGTGGCGGACGGCGTGAAGAAGATGGAGATCAAGGCTTGACATTGGGTCGTAGACACGTGGTGCAGGAGACGAGAAGGATCACATTTGGTCTTGCGGGGTCCGGGGGCGGAGGGGACCATGATTTGAGAAGTGAACCCGACAGGGAATCCGATGCTGCTTCATCTTCCCATCTCAGAAGCTGACCCACGCCAGAGATACCCCCCGTTTCTCGGCAAAAGAGACTGGGCAGTAGAGCTGTATCTAATGCTTCCATACAAAACCTGCGATATTGTGCTCGACATCCTGTCTGTGCGATGTAATCCAAGCTATTGTTCGCATCGGGAAGTGATCTCGTCCTAATTATGGCGTTATGTTAGTCGAAAAAAAATATAATAAAGGGAAGGCTGGCATTTCGTGCTTTGACCCACATGTTTCCGCATTGTCTGCGCGTGTCAACAGCTTGTAGAGATCCCAGACGGCAAGGATGACACTTGGGATACTGCTGATCAGAGTCACCAGAGCGACGATCGCCTCGACGGAAATCGCCATAGAGACTAGAGAAGAAACTGTTGTTGGCAATGTTCGATGTCGTAAGTAATGAAAAGATAATGGTTCTCAAAGCCCTTCGCGGGTTTTCAATTGAAATTGGGGAGTAGTTGCAAGTAATCTGGTCAGTGAGTGCAGAGGGGAATGCAGAGAGATATAAACCCTCGACCTAGATGCGCTCGCGTGTCTGCATTTGGATACTCTCATCCGCTGAGTGGCGGCAGAGCGCCACATCCGATCGCCAGGCACTGCGCTCCGCCAACGACATGCAAGCACATCATCCCGCCGTCGGTGCGACACACGCGCCTCAGTAAGAGTTCCCCTCCGACCCCCAGCCAAGACGTGCCAAGAGAATAAGGAGCAGCCTCTGCGACCCAGTCATTGCTTGCCCGGGTAGCAAAATTGAGTAGGGCCTCACAGCCGCTCATTGGACTGAAAATGAATGGTGCGGCTGAAAGGATTGGAAGATGAGGCTCTGATGCGGGGAATTGTATGCAGGCAAAATTTCTTACAACCAATGGAGCCCTTCAGTCACAAGCATTACAATCGTGACTAAAACACTAGAACTACCTACCTATAACGCTGCTATTCTAAGCGAGTTGGGTGTGGTGCTGAACTTGAACTATTCCGGACATCTCATGATGAATCTTGTAGAGACGCGTTCATGCCTATCGCAGAAGGTCATTGAAAGACCCGGCTTCATAACTATTTGTGAGACTGGCTGAGCGAAAAACTTTTTGTAACCCAGTGAAGCATCTAACTGAGTGGTATCAAGCTATGTGAAATTCAATTTGATTCAATGCATCCCTTCTTCATTCCACTTTTCAGCAACACTGAAAATCTATAAACTTGTGTGCTCGTCCTTACGCATTCTTATGAGACCATCCGTAGATGACCTGTCCCATTTGCATCTGATTAAATGCTCCAAAAATCCCTTAGTCCGTGTACCCCGGAATTAACTGAAGAAGAACGAATTTCCTTGAGCATCTTTGCGGGTGCCCTTGCTATAATCCTTGTTCGGATCGAACTCTTCCCATATGCTTGCCGGGAAGATATGCTTGTTGCGCTCGTACCAACGTCGATCCACAACCTTAGTGAGTGTGGAGTCGTCGTTGTATCCTTCGAGCGAGACGTCTTCTTCGGTGATACGCTGGTCCTTCTTCTTTTCCAGCCGTTCCAGAGGGTTGAAGGTTGCGGGGTCAATGTCCTCGTCTTTGGATGGGAGGGGCGTTGCGGAGGTGGGCTCTGCTGAGTGTCCAAAGATGGGGCCGTCGAATCCAATGGTTTTGTTGACCATGAAGTAGTAAAACTCGTAGTGCTGGGACCGTCAGTACGCCTGTGCATGCGAGGTGCTTTGAGACTTACATGAGGGATAATGATCTCTCCGCGGACCAGCATAAGATCATCAACGCCGACGCGAGCCCATTCCCTTTTGCTCTTGTCGCCGCCGACACCGAGCTCAGCACCTGCTTTCCTCGCTCTGTCAAGGAACAGCCAGACATGCTCGCCCTTCTTGATCTTGCACCTCCCGCCCGGAATGTTGGTACCGTCGTAGAAGACGAAGGGAATGACAAAGTCCGTCGCCTTGACCGACTCCTGCATGATCAAAAACTCCTTCCGCAGCTGCTCCCTCTGCTGCGCCTCTCGCAGCAGGGCAGACTTGGTCATGACCTTCGGCTTGAACGACACCTTGTTATTCGCGCCGAGCTTCTTCTTGGACACGGCGGTGGCATCCTTGTCCTTATCCGACGCGCCGTTTTCATCCGGTGTGCCATCCCGCGGTGTCACGGCCGCCGACGCGTCTTCCTCCTCGTCGTCTAGCCCGAACGACAGCTTCCCCTTCGCGACCTTCTTCTTCTTCTTTGCGGGCCGCGGCGTCGATCCTCTGTACTTTGACAATTAGCTCGGCGTCCTGGGAAGAGAACTCCTACAGCGTAGCGGGCGCGCAGGCGGGTGGGGGCCATTGAAACTTACCCGTCCGCAGGTGTGCTTGCGCCGGATGTCGAACCGCCCCGGGCTTGTTCCTGTCTCTCGCGGTCCTTCAGGTCGAGCGCCTCGGCGCGGCGCTTGCGAAAGTCGGAGAGGTGGACCAGGCCGACCGTCTGTGACTTGAGTAAGTCCTCGGCGGTCGATGCTTGCGATGTGAAGCGCGAGTTCGCGACCTCCAAGGCAGAGGCGGAAGAGGAGGCAGCAGGGTTTGGAGTGTTGCTCCGCGAGGCATCCGCAGAGGAGGGGTTCGAGGGATCCATGGCGGGGCCCGGGAGGAATAAGGGTACGGCGGAGGAGAGGTTGGGTGGGTGGACGGCGACGGTGAGGCGGAGGAGAGATGCGATTTGAAGAAACAGGGCCGATGCGGGAAGCGTAGGGCTGGCACACCGACGGCGGGGATCGGCAGCGGCACGGATGGGGCTTAGTGCTGTGCGTCAGGCACCACACTTAAATCTGACTTCACTGCTGTCTCTTCTCCATCGTGCACCTAGCGTGGTGGGATCTTTATGGATCGCCATCTGTGGTTGCTTGAAAGATGTAGGAGCCTGACTCTCTCTGTTGTTTCAATTACGACTGTTGAAATGGAAATTTCATCGGTAATATCGTCGGGCGGGATCTCGGCGTCATGGTTGCCGACTGCGTACCTTCTCTTTTTGAGCTCTTGCCCTTCTTCTTACTTGACAATTCAAACTCAGCTTCAACTTCTCTCCCTCACCTCCAGAAAATACGCCTCTGCACTCCTCATCTGTCGCCATGGATTTCACACTTCGTTGCAACTCTCTCAAATGCCGCACGCTGCTCAGTGATAGAGCAGTCGTTACTACATGCAGGTAAGCCTTTCGTCTCCGACGGAATTTCCTGTCTAATCATGTACAGTCACATCTTCTGCATAGTTTGCTCGAACAACCTCGGCCTTTCGAAAATGGACAGCGCTGTCCGCGTTTGCCCTGCCTGCGATACTCCGTTACGGAACCCAGATGACGCTGTTGAGACTCGCCTGGATCCTACTGAAGACTACAAGACCAGCGTTCTCAGCGGCTTGAGTCCTACGATCGTGATGGAGTGCGCTGGAAGGGCTTTGGCGTTCTACAGCTACCAGACCACTCAAGAGGTGTCAGTGATGACGGCCGTTTGCCAAATTCCGCTAACCCGAGCATCAGCATGTATCAGGAATACCTGGCAAAGAGCCTCACCGAGAAGTACGCCATGCTAAACTCACAAATGGACAAAGTCGTTCATGATGCCAACGCCGAGATTGCCGGTCTGCGTGACAAGCTCCAAGGTACGTTCGCCCACAACCAAGCGTCGCGGTCATACTGACCAAGGCAGCGGCGCAACAAGAGCAGCGACGACTTGACGACGAAATGCACAAGATGGCAGATGCATACCGGGAGAAGGCCAAGACTCAAGCACACCTCCACAAGGTCTATACCCAGCTCAAGGCCCAGGTTCTTGCCGGTCAGGTTGCTTCTGCAGCATCCGATGATGCTGAGGCAACCCTGCAGTCAGCCACCGGAGATCGCTTCATTGACAGAATCACTGGCACGGCTGCAGGACACCCCAGGTTACCTCATAATACCAACGCTGCGCGACTCGGCACCCGGAACAGGAGTCTTGGTTCTATCGGCCCCGGCGACGGCTTCCGCGGTGCCCAAGTACTCAACGGCCGTCTGTTTAGTGCTCGTAAGTGTTGTAGCTATGACGCATTCGTAATTCTAACTCCTCCTTAGACAATGCTCCGCCCAGTGGTACACCGTCGCATCGCACTCGTCTTGGCGAACCAAGTGGCCAGATCTACCACCCCGCGGGTCGTGGCGGCGGCCAAGGCACGCCGGTGGCGCGGCAACCTCTCAGCAACTTGAACATGAATGCGTTCCCTGGAACCAGTGCTAATGGGTACGGCCTGAGTGCGGGCATGCGGGCGGGCAAGCAGGCTTACCCTGGAGCTGGTCCCCGTGGGGGGTTCGACGGTCGATTCCCAGGGCGTGATGCTCGCTGACATGAGGTTCGGTAGGCTGCGGTTTTTCTGGCTCATGAAATCAGTGTCCAGATAATCATGGCCTGTAATTTGGAGATCAGAAAGCGAGAAAGTGTGGTTTCACGTTCAATAGAGAAAGCCACAAAGATCTAAGACCGACGCCAATATCGAAGTAGGGCCCTCGATTTGTGCGACGGGCGAAAGTTCTTGCTTCGGATCGTCTGAACCCTTCTCGTGCTGCGTGGTGACAGAAGGCTGGTTGCTCGGCACGATGCTGGTGTTGCCGCCGTTCACGAGTCTAGGTGTATGTACTGCGGAATTGACTGGCCTCGGACTGGCGGATAGATACCAAACTAAGATGTTCTCTCGCTTCTGGCCCTCGCACTCCGACTGGGGCGGGCGGGTTAAAAATGATGTCGAGCAAAAAAAAAAGAAAGAAAAAAATAAGAATATCACCGCCCGGGGATTGAACCCAGGACCCTCCTCCGACCGCTACCGACCCATACAGGCTATGCCCAGGCCTTATTCGATACGCCAGAAGCCGCTCTACCAACTGAGCTAGCGGTGATGAAAGGGAAGAAGGTTTCGCGGACTTATATAGTGACAGGGCCTTTACTGCGGAAACGCGTCACTTGCCCATACTTCACCGAGGAGTGCAAAATGGACTCGGACAAGGACTCTACCATCGCCCGCAGCCAAGTTTCCGTCGTCAGTCCTATCGCGCGGTACAGCCGGTGGCAACTGAAACGGGTCCGTCGCGGCGGTCGCAGCTGGGACGGACCAGATGGAGCTTTGCGGCGGAAGAACGACCAGCATCGCCGCAAGCTGACGCAATGCGGCTTGGCCTTCAAGGAAAGCAGGTGGGTCGTTTCCTACTTCTTCCCAAAGATTCTCGGAATGTGGCCCGCCCGCCGTCTTCTGGGTGTTTCTACAACCGATTTCTTGGATCTCCCAGGCGCAATCAAGCCTTTGGCGATATCCACTCAAAGGCTGCGCATTCGCATTCATGGAGTACTGCGCGTACCACATCCATGTCCGGGTATTGGCTTCAACCGCCCACGTAAGTGAGCTTGAATCTTCTGCAGCTCGCCTTGATGCGTCTTGGTTCGATCTGAGTAAGAGTTCACTGGCGTAGCTCCATGATTGGCCGCACCGCCCACTCAATGAGGGTGAAACATTCATCGAGTGGGTGACGCAGGATCCCGCTAGCGCAGCTGCCCGTTTACCCCCACCACGTGACCGGGCTTTTGCGCGCGCGCAGGGTACAAATTGACCGCTGTGTCATTTGCATCTCCTCCGCGCAACCCCACTCACGCGACAACGACAACGGCGACCACCTCAATCGCGGAGGCTGACGAATTCAATCATGCCTAAAACGTAAGTACTTCTGCACCACCTGAGTGCAGAACAGTGCTGACATTGTTGTCAGGCGGCGTGGGCGCCGCGCGGCGAGACAGCCCGCCTCACCCGCGAACCCAACCGGCTCAGCTCCGACCTCGAAAAGTGGGAAGGCCACAGAGGAGCGCTTTACTTTGTGAGTATGAAGAATTCTTCTAGGTGACCGTAGTAAGTGATAATCTCAGGATCGACGGCGAAACTATCACAGTCCTCGTCGGTTCCCAGCGCAAGCCTTTCCTCGTCCATCGCAACCTCATTTGTCACTACTCACCTTTCTTCCGCGCCGCATGCGACGGACCGTGGGCGGAAGGTGAGGGCATAGTTCTGCTTCGAGAAGTTCCGCCCGGTATCTTCGACATCTACTTCAAGTGGCTCTACTCCGAAAAACTCGTCTTGGATGACTCTAATCTGGGTGAGATGGTGTGCAGAGCCATTAATGCATACGTCCTTGGAGAACAATTGCTCGATTGTTGCTTCAGAAACGTTCTCATGGACATACTTCTATCAATGCAAGACTGCGCCCTCCTCGTCAGCGGGTCCAACGTCGATCTGATATACAGGTTTACGACGGAGCTGTCACCGATGCGGAAACTCGCGGTCGACTGGTTCATGTGGCTTCATCACTCTCGGAATTATCACCCTGCGAATGGCACTTGGAGTCCTACCTATCTTCCCCTCCCTCTCGAGTTCCTTCACGATGTGGTTGATGCGTTTATTGAGCGCAGTCAACCTAACAACTTCTCGAAGCGCGTTCAAGCTCCTTGGGGTAAGGATCCATGCAATTACCATTCACACCAGGATGGCCAGAAGTGCAACCCCAACAAGACGGTTGAAATTCGCTAGTTGGCAAGACATGGTACAAGTCACGGGTTGCAGCAATTTTTGGGGAACATGCATCGGCACGGTGGCTTGCAACAAGTTTTCCACCTTCAAGTCCATTCACACAGATCACAGCATCTTGCACGTGTGATTTGAGCACACATTCGACTGCTAGTACTTGAATTCAATAGTCTATATGTGCATTAAAAACTTTGCTTCAGTGACTTCTGCAGGCACCCGAACGGACAAAGCACTCAAGTTTCACAGAAACGATGCAATGCAGCAGCAGATGGCTTGACACATACCAAAAGCTTCTTTGTCCATCCTCAAAGCGAAGCATGCGCATTAGTCCAGGTAGAATCTACAGCTTTTGACAATGTTCGGTAAAGCAAACAGCGCGGAAGGGGAACATACAGAAAGCATCGATCACCTACCATTGACAGTCTCCCTTCTCAACAACTTGAAAATCTACGCAACTCTACGTTCCGACACCCAATACCTATATCGCGCAAATGCCGCACAACATGACCCTACCATACAACTTCGACGGCAAGCACAACGAACGCGTCCAACGCGCCGCTCTGTACAACTCTCCCCCCACATCCCGCAAACGGGAACCAAGCTAACGGCTGCAACCACCAGCATCACCGGAGAGACCATTACCGTCGTCGTTGGCGGCGGCGGCGATGATAGAGAAACTGCCTGTTCGTTCGCCGTCCACCGCACCCTCATCTGCGCCTTCTCACCCTTCTTCGCCGCCGCGTGTCGCGGCCCGTGGAAGGAGAACCGCTCCGGCGTCGTCGCGCTACCGGAGCAAGACCCTGCGACGTTTGAGCTGTACGTGAAGTGGTTGTACACGGGCGAACTGTTGGATTTCTTCTGGGGCGCGGCCGGCAGCTCCGGCAACGACAACCACGACAACAACAACCATGACGACAATAACAAGGGCAGTACCGATATCGTGACTTCCAGCAATAGCAGTAAAGGCGCCGAGGATGAGGGACAAGCAGGGAAAAAAGCCGAAGACGACGTCGCCGTCGTCGTCGAAGACCCGATGCACACGGCCTACACGACCTTTGCGTGCGCCTACTTCCTCGGCGACGCGCTGCTGGACGCGGCCTTCAAGAACGTCGTGGTCGACGCCATTATCAAGCGCGTGCGCGAGACGGACCACTACCCGTGCGCTCTGGCGGCGCTGATCTACAAGAACACGCCGGGCGGCGAGTCGCGGCTGCGGAGGCTGCTGGTGGACTTCTACGCGTACGCGCACGACGACGGCTGGTTTGTGGGGAGCGATACGGCGCTGGATATGGATGATGCGCCGAGGGAGTTCTTTCGCGATGTGTTGCTGAAGATGATTTGGATCAAGGAGTTCGCGCATGGGTGGGCGGAATACCCGTGGGTTTGCGATCCGTGTCGGTATCATGAGCACCCGAGCGGGTTTAGCTGCCCCGACGCTTTGCAAAATAAGCCGAAGGAGGATGTGGATAAGACTCAGTGATTCAATTCTGGACTGCGGTCAGTTGGGTGATTGGTTGGACTATGTTTGCATAGAGTCTACAGTGTGTCAGTTGATGGAAAGGCATAGGTCATTAGCATAGGATATAGGTGCATTGATTACTTATATGCAGTGGGCGCCTTTGGTAAGGTTGATTGGCTGCCCGCGGGGGTGCCTGCCCGCCCAAAAGTGAACGCCGCGCGCCGCGACTTCCCAGTCCAGCAAGCAGGCACAACCTCGAGCCGGGGCACACAAAATGCGCCCGCCGCCCGTTTTCTTCTTAAACTCTTCTCTAGCAAACTCCCCCGTCGCAGTCTCGTTTCCTGCGCCGACGTACTTCACCGGACGCCGCGCTCCAGATTCGCATCGGTCCACCACACGAATGATACTGTGGGAATTTCACTTGCCAACGACTCGGGAATTGTGACAATCGGAAGCCGCTTGTCTCAGCGCCAGCCAGCAGCAATGGCCACGCCACAGTCCAGCGCGCCTACGGAGCAGAAGCTCACGCGTTCCAGCATCAAGTACGTCACGCGCGTGCCGTCCACCTCCCCCATCGACGACCCCATACAATAACCAAGACTAACACTTGCGCGCGCTCGCTCTACCCGCAGCTTCCGCAGCTCCATCATGAAAGTCTACATCAGCAACATCACGGAGCCGTTCATCCTACACCGCGACCTCCTCACGGCCACCTCTCGCCTCTTCGCCCGCTACCGCGACGAATTCGTCATCACGCTGCCGGACGAGAACCCCGCACTCTTCGAGGTCTACGCGGAGTGGATCTACGGCGGCCGCGGGCTGGCGGTCCTGCACAACCTGCGCGCGCACGAGACGGTCCCGCGGGCCGACGGATCGGGGCTGGTGGACCAGCCGGGCGCCGAGCATCTCTTCCACCTGTACTGCCTGGGCGAGAGGCTGCGCGACGTGACGTTCAAGAACGCGGTGGTGGATGCGTACGTGGACATGTTGATGAAGGAGGGCAATTGCCCGACGCACTTTGCCAAGTGGCTCTACGAGACGCTGCCGGTGGGCAACGCGTTTGCGCGGCTGTATGTCGATGTGTGGTGCTGGAACTCGGATGAGAGCTGGTTCGAGGATTTGGAGGAGAGGGACGATCCGAATGCGGCGCCCGGAGCGTTCTGGCTGGATGTCGTGAAGAAGAAGACGCAGTTGGGCAAGAAGGTGTATGATGCGAGGATGAGGCCGCCGTGGGTGGCGGATCGCACGCAGTACTACGAAGTGGAGGAGGAAGCGCCTAAGGATGGAGGAGACAAACAGGGGCAAGCGTTTTCCCAGGAGAGTTTCGGTATCAGTGTCCTGGTCAAGCGGGAGCCGGAGGGATCTTGAAGGAAGTTTATGATGGGCGCGGTTTGCTTTTCTTTCGGATCTCTGTACTGATGGCGAGAATGTGGAGCTCTCATTCATGCTTACACTGGAAATTTCGAGATTGTTTAAGGTGGATGCAGTATGATCGAGGTGTATCTGCCAGTATAGCGCTTTTACTGAGCGGGATGTAGAACGTATCACAGATACTCCGGATCATGGAGGTGACATGACCATTGAGAGCTGACTTTTCACACTAGTCTCGCGTTTAGCCCCTCAGTTGGTCATTTCCCGCTGACAAAAGACAGCAAACTCGACGCTCAGGTGAGGCGAGAAAGCACGGTTACGTCATTGGTGCTCGTCTGGGAAATCACCGGAGCTTCAGCTGGCAGTATTTCCACGAGGGTATATAAGCCTACCCTCACCTGTCCTGCTACTGACTTTTTCTTCTCCTCACCACCGGTCCGCCTCAGCTTCAAGCAACCTTCTTCGCCGCACACAGACGCCACCACTGGCCATCTTCCAAGATGGCTCCAGTGTATGTTGCGACTTTGCCTCTCTACTTGAAGGTGACGCTGATACTGCTACAGAATGCCGATCAAGGCAGCGGAGCCTACGTCCAAGAAACCGCCCGACAAAGTGTCTGACAGCAAAGCCTGGAAGAAATCAAACCAAGTCTCTGGGTGAGCCTCTTCCCATACCCACACACTGTCGCCCTCTTTAGAGACTGACATGATTGGACAGACTTCTCAGCAAGATTATCCAAATCCGAGTTGGAGACCGTCAGGAACCCTTCCAAGTTCACAAAGACGTCCTTGGTGCTTCCTCTCCATTCTTTCGCAATGCCTGCAAGGGGTATTGGAAGGAATCCATGCAAGACTGGATTGAACTGCCTGAGGATGACCCCGAAATTTTTGAGGTCTACCTCCAGTGGCTTTACCTCAAAACCATTGAGATTACAGCTGGCCAAGACGCACCCCAACACTTTGCAATGTACGAGTCCTACAAGTTTGGGGACAAGATTCTGGATACTGCCTTCAAAAACGCTGTCATAGATCATCTGATCCGTTCCGTGGTCACGAACCAAGTCTATCCCACCTATCTCGCGAAGGCAGTATACCAGAACCTCCCGGCATCCTCGGGCTTCCGTCGGCTTTACGTCGATTTCTGGGCGTGGGCCAGCTGCGTTGAGTGGTATGATGGGGGAGCCCCTGGCATTGAAGAAGCTCCACTTGAGTTCTTCAGTGAGCTATCAAGGAGGCAGACAGAGATCAAGGACAAGAGGTCCGTACGGAAGGAGAAATTTCCCTGGGTCATAGACGCATGCCAGTACCACGAGCATGCTGAAGGCTCGCCAAAGTGCTCCAACAAGCCGAACAAGTAGTCTACTACAGCTGGAAGACCGTTGGATAGACAGATTACGGTTGTCAAGAATCAATGGTTTCAAAGGAAACGGACAAATGAGTGCGAACGTGTGAGAGTGTGATTTCTGTACCGTGATTGATCTCTCCCATTTTTGGAGGTACTTCGGGTTCATTCCGTGAATCAACTACATGTAAGCGGGAAAACTACATTTAACGCGAGTACCAGCGCTAGAGAGGTGCCGAGTAGCGGAAACTGGGCGCATCGATGTATTTCGCCTCGAGGCCAGCACTTTCAAGGCGATTGACAACAAAACCAAAAAGATTAGAAGCACTGGCGCCCAGAAAGATGCTTGTTCATGAAGTGACCTCAGCTGATATCTTCGGGCTGTCAGACAGTGATTTCTTGGAAGATACCGCGCCGTCTTCAAGCATGCCGTGGGCCCAACAAAAGAAGTACTTAGGTGATTTCTTGTACTTGACATCTGGAACGGTGAGGTCGGGTAGCCAACCCGTACTTTCCACTTTTGCCAATCGCTAGCGATGGAGATGGAGCCATACCGTCCTGCTCTAGACTTATCTGTGCGACAGAACACCGACGATGGATGCGCGCTCTGCCTTCAATCAAGCAAGGTCTTTAAGGTCGCATTCATGAAGATTGGTCAGCCCAACGTTCCGTTACCGTTCAAACTACAAGTCACTTACTAAACTCTATCCCGAGGTCTCTGGACCGTGAAATCATCTTGCTCCTCATTGCCGCCTTCTGGCCTCAATCACAAGCGGGATACTTGGATTGCGGGCCCTTATGAGACGGTCCGCCGTCATAGGACTTGCATGTACGAACGAGGGTGTGCTTTTGCAGCCCGCTGGTTTCCGTCGACGGTATCTCGGATGAGATGATGTTACTATTTTCGTATTTGATGGGTGCGGCGCATCTCACCTACCTGGTGGAGCACACGTGCAGTCGTCATTGGAGAGCCATGGTGGACGTTGCCAAAAATGGGCTTGGGTGTACATGCTTGGCCTGGATGTGTGCTATGTTTGACGTTTGTTCTTCTCACACAAATTTTATGAGCACCGGAAGGGCTGGCCACACATATCTCAGCAAGCTCGCATCCAAATTCAAGCCTTCTCAGACTGCGTTTGTGAGTGGCACAGCGGGTGACAAAAGAATGGAACCCGCTCGCATCTGGCACTGCGGAGATATTACACCACGCCTACGTTGGTAGTCGAATCCAAATTCCATACATGAATGCGAGCGTTGGAAGAGTGCAAACGTGTCTACACACTGAACTGCGCTACCCACGAGAGAAGGATGTAGCCTCGGGCGTGGAGCGCAGAAGCTTCAAAGTGAGAGCGGATGCGACACCCAATCGGGACAAGCGCGCGTTGGCTCCTTCTCTTTCCGTTCTAAGCGTGCTCACCTGGTATATATACGCCTCTTTCTTCCGCTCTCTCTTGATCCTTTTCTCCTGCTCTTCACCACAGTCACCACCGTCAACCCTGCGCGGGTCCGCTCGCTACCGAAGCCATGACGAAGAAGGATCCGGCCAACGGCGTGAAGAAGCGGTCTGCTCTCACTTCCACCACCTTCAAGAGCGGAATCATCGAAATCGTCGTCGGCAAAAAGCAGCAAAAGTACGACATCCACAAGGACCTCCTCTGCTCCTCTTCGCCGTTCTTCCGTAAGGCCTGTAACGGCAACTGGAAGGAAGCTCGCGAGCGCCGTGTCGAGTTACCAGAGGACACCCCGGAATGCTTCGACGTCTATGTTCAGTGGCTCTACTCTGACCAACTGTTCTTGAAGCATGAGGATGAGGAGAACGACTACGAGAAAATTGACTGGGACTTGTTCCTTGGGGTTTATCTGCTCGGCGACAAGCTGCTCGATCGGAAGTTCAAAGAAGCCTGCGTGGATATCGCATTCCAGTCCATCGATCACGAAATAGCAGCCGACCACGCGAAAACACTATACAATGCTCTTCCACCTTCCGATCCATATCGCCGCCTCTACGTGAGATTCTGGGCGTACTGGGCGAAACCATATTGGTTTGACCCAGAAGACAACGCAGATGCAACAGATGCACCATTGGAGTTTTTCCGGGACGTAGCCAAGGCCACAACCGAGCTTTTTATTGACTGCAACGATCACGACAAGTTCAAAAAGTACAAGCCTGAGCGTTGCGAATTCTACTGATAATCAAAAGACACGACGGCCAAGGAGGAATGCCTGAGTCGACCTAGCTACAACTCTATCACGGCCGTTCGGAAATTTCAGACCTAAGAAGAAGCCAAATCCCCGGAGTTGTTCAGCAAACATCCAAACGATCTTCCAATAGAAGAAATGAATCGGCCATGGAACTGCAACGATCGACCATCATGGCTATTGCTCTATTTCCACCTGGTTGGGAAAAAGTACATGGAATTCATTGGGACTTTTGATGTTGCGATTGGAGGAAGGCCCGGCGAGCACAAAAGACAGATTTGGTTTACAATCCACGGGTCATGCGTATCTGGGATGATTCGGGAAGGGAAAAGTTAGTTTTGGCATTAGCCTAGGCACAATATGGCTTCTGACACATTAATAATCACGATGCATTCATTTGACACCACATCCATTTCCACAACCCCCACTCCCTCAAACCGGCTTCCTCCCAGTCCTACGACCCACCGCCCCCCGACCACCACCACCACCACCACCTCCCTTCTTCCCAGAAATCTTCTCTACGTCCTCCGCCCTCTTCTTCCCCATCCTCGCCACCTCCCTCCTCTTCTTCCTCGCCTCCCTCTCCACCCCAGCCAACGCCTCCTCCTTATCCACAATCCCCTGCATGCGCTCAACCAACGCCTCCGTCTCCCTCTTCTGCGCCCCCAACTGCGCCGAGATAATCCTCGCCATCCTCGCCGGCTCATCCTCCCACGACGCCTCCTCCCCCTCCTCCACCCCTCCCTCATCCTCTCCACCCTCCTCCTCCCCCTCCCCCTCCTCCCTCGCCACCGCGACCAACCGATCCCACACGTCCTCGCCCCTCGCCAGCACGGCGCGATAGTCCTGGGCCTCCTTGCGCAGGTCGAGCCGGCGCTGGCGCTGCTTGATCTTGTCCGTCAGCACGCGCGACAGGCTGCGCGGCTGCGGGCGGCCCAGGCGCAGCATGGGGAACAGGTTGGCCGAGACGAGCCGCGGCACGCGGCGCACGCCGGTGCCGCCGAGGGCGCTGGCCGGGCGCGGCCGCGTCGCGAGCACGCGCGCGGCCCGCGGCAGGCAGGCTTCGGGCGAGGGCGAGAGGCGGGTGGGGCCGCCGCCGCGGGGGGCGTCGGGGGAGCGGGTGAGGTGCGCGGGGGCGGTGGCGAGGAGGTCGGTTAGGAGGGCTGTTGCTGAGGCTGTTGCGTTGGCGTTGGCGTTGTCGGCGTTTGTGGTGGTGGTGGCGGAGGATGCTTGGTCCAGCGCGTCGAGCAGCTCGTAGCCGGCCGTGAAGCTCAGCTTGAGGTGGCGCGTCGAGTGCACGTGGCGGTTGCGCCGGAACTTGTTGCGGATGACGTTGCGCAGCGCGGCGCGCTGGTCGTCAGCCAGCGGGAGCGAGGGCGTGGCCGCCGGCGAGCATTGCGTGAGGAGGGCGCGGTAGAGCGCGATCGCTGGGTATCCGTGTTAGTAATTTTTTTTTGGGGCGTGAGGAAGGAAGAATAATTTTTAAGGGACTGGGAGAGATGAACACGCTTACCAGCTATGCGATGTGCTCCGGAGCGCGCGGGAACCACAAAGGCCGGCATGCATGTGTTGGTCTGGCCATGTGTGCCTTGGACTTGGGTTCGTATAGATAGGTAGAGGTCGGAGGTTTTGGTCCGGCCGGGAATCGCGCGGTCACGTGGCTATGAGGTCATATGTGTTGCGGCCCCCTGTGAAAACGAAATCTGTTGCATCCTTCGGGGAGAACGCATCGCTGTGCAAGGTGAGCAACACAGACTTATAGTCAGAAATCAGTGGTGGTCAATTATTTGACTGACAAGCACCCAAGCCTAGTTCGAGCGCCGAAAGCCATATACTGTAATGTAATTGAATTCCACCTTATCTCGTTGCACATTCTCCGTCAAGCCCCAAAACTCCACGCCCATGCAGTGGGTTCGTTCATGAAAAGACATTGAAGAGTTCCAGTGGCCGCACCGAACCGGAGGCTGCATCCCTTCCAAATGTAAAGCGCCGTTCCAACACAAGGATGCCTGAGCTGCGCATCGTTTCGGATCATGTTGTAGCAGCCGTCTAGTAGCTGGAGCCCTCCGGGGGCTGGGGCAGCTTCTTGTGCTGCGGCAGAGCCATGTACCTGACATATCGTTCTTAGCAAGCGCTCGATACAACGGGGATCCGGTTCCTCTTACCTCCTCAGCTCAATGAGAATCGTCTCCATGGTGAAGTCCCGCTTCCACTGCATCAAGCAAGGGAGCTTGGAGGGGTCGACCTGCAATCATCCTTCCTTTAGCCAATCTGTTGCTCCTCTCCCCAAAGTATGGTGCGCCCGTACCTTGCCGTTGCTCTGGTTCACGCAGGGCACGTTGATCTTGGACACAAAGGTCACCTCGGGCGGGACGTCGGGGTACTGCTCGCCGCAGTGGATCTTGACGCTGTATATGCGGTTCTCGTGCACGCTCTGTGGATCACGTCTTAGCTTGGGCAAGCACCGGAAAGCAGGGCTGCGGAGGCGGAGGGACGCACGTGGGGAGGGCCAAGAATGGTGCCGTTCCAGTTGGACATGAGCAGGTCGTCGCCATTCTCCAGACCGTAGGAGCAGGCCTCAGCACCGAGGCCCTTCTCGCCCTTCTCCAGCTCTTCCAGCAGGCGGAAGTTGCGCGGCACTTTGGCGCCCATGGTGTGCGGCGGGGTAAGGCGGGAGTTTGGGAGGCGGAGGAGCGGTCGGCAGAGGCGGGCGGGCGAGCGGCGTGGGGACAGGGGATGCGGGGATGGGCGCAACGATCAGATTTGCGCAGTGGGCAGAGGCAGCGTGGGGCAGGGCTGGTGGACGGGCGGTGATGGTGCTGTTTGGGAGAGCGAGCAACAGCCCACTTGGGGCGGGTGGGCGGGCAGGGGTGTGGCTTGGCGCCCTCTCGCCGGCGCCAGTGCTTCACGTGTCGCAGCACAAGTGAAGCCACGCAAGCACACCTCACAACCTCCAAATGCCGCCAGTCTGCCCAACGAGGCCATGACCGCCCAGATCCTGTCCGGCGAGCTGGCCAATCTCGTCAACGAGTCCAAGAGGAAAAACCCCGACCTGCGCAATGTGCGTTTGCACTCCTCCCAAGGCTGCAACCTGGCCGCTGTGCATTCCCGGCTGACTCGAGCTTCTTTCCGCAGGCGGCCGACAAATCGCTGCAGGAACTGCGGGCGCTGCCCTCGACCTCGGAGACCCAGCTAGCTGCCGGTTGGTACTGTCTGGCGTGTGTAATTGTGCCTGCCTGACTGATGCTGGAAGAGACCTGAGCCGCCGCACCGCCTTCATCGACCCCTTCGTCAAGGCCTGCCAGACGCAGAATGCCAAATTCGCCGGGTCCGCCGTCGTGTGCCTGCAGCGCCTCATTGTCATGCGCGCTGTGCCTCGCGGCAGGCTGAAAGAGGTGCTAGACGGCTTCCGCGATTCTAGCCAATTGAGTAGTTACTTTGATGTCCACTGCCAAGCCCGGTACTGATGATGCTCCAGGTCTGGACATCCAGCTCAAGATCCTGCAAGCACTGCCTTCGCTCATCCAGAACTACTCCGACGAGGTCCGCGGCGAGCTTTTGTCGAGTGTGCTGCAGGTGTGCTCGACTTTGCAAACTGCCAAAAATCCCGTCGCAAGTGCAACTGCTGCCGCTACCTTGCAGCAGCTAGTCATTTCGACCTTCGAAAAAGTCGTCGTCGAAGACGGTATGATGACCCGCCCTCCTACCACGACATTGCTGACATGGCAATTCCAGAGAAACAATTGCAAATCCCCACGGTGACAGAGGTCCGTGGAGATGAAGGCAATATCTCTGTGCGGCCTTCCGCCAATGATGCTTACAAGGTACGCCGTTACTCTATGACACGCTCGCTCGTTTTCCAACACCCTACAGGTCTTCCGCGATATCTGCCTCTTGATTGAAGGCAGCAAGCCACAGTCAATTCGCTTCTCGGCAATTTCACAAGCTTCTGGGCTCGAGCTGGTCGAAGCAGTCTTGAGCAATCATGGTAGCCTCTTCCTGTCTCATGCCGAGCAAGCATTCATTCTCCGTACACACATCATGCCGCTCGTCATCAAAAGTCTTTCCGAACGGCTGAGCTTTTCAATTACTCTTCGGATCATGCGAATCTTCAACCTGATCATCAGACAACATCTGGCCATAGTGCCCTCGGAATGCGAAATGGCATTGGGCCTGTTGAATCATATGCTTGATCCCGATGCCGCAGCTCCATGGAAGCGCGCCATGTGCATGGAGGTATTCCGAAATGTCTACTCGGACCCCAATCTCATCATCCAGATTTACGCCCAGTACGATTCTCAAGAAGGCAAGAAGCCAGTTATTCGAGACAATCTCGCCGTCTTCGTCCGTCTCTCTACCGAGAAGCCCACCGTCATTGGGCTTGGTCAGCACTCCACCGCTCCGGTAAATGCACCTCCTGAAGAAGAGGTCTTACCCGACGCTCAGGTTGCGCTCGAAGCTGGAGCTGTCGGGATTATCGGCGGAGCACCAAGCACGTCGAGCGTTCCGGGGATCAGTACACAATGGAGCACCATGCGTATCCCATGTATGGATCACCTGGACAAGCAGGAACCTCCCGCTTTACCCGAGACTTACATTTACAGCCTGGTCTTGAGCTGTATCAATAATTTCTCCGAGAGTCTCGCCAAATTCATCCTTCCTCTGACCGTACACAAGGAAGGCCGCAAGAAGAAAGCAAAGGGTGATGCAGCCGCAAATCAAGAACGTCCTAGCACGCCCAACGAGGAGAAACCCAAAAGCAGGATGGCTAGGTCCCAGTCATTCAGACGACGAACTGTCCCTGTTAATCCGTTAGAGCTGAAGAACAATCCAGCTGAGGAAGCCATCAAAATGACTGCTGAAGCCATCAATGAGTGTTGGCCAGCCGTGCTTGCTACATGCTCGACTTTTCTTAATGCTGCCCTTGACAACGACTACTACCATGACTTAGTACGGTCAATCCAAAAGTTCACCCAGATTGCTGGACTTTTGCGTCTCTCCACACCTCGGGATGCATTCCTAACAACACTCGGGAAAGCAGCCGTGCCACCGACTATCTTCACGGCGACGGTCTCTAACCCTAAGACTCCAGGCGCCGAGACGCCAACAATGTACAACAATAAGGGAGGGTTGCTGAGTGTGGACAGTCTCGTCAATCAGGGATCCGATAAGAGCAGGCGAGTGTCAATGGAATCGGGGCCGCCAACTCTCAGCACGCGGAATTTGCTTTGTCTGAGAGCGCTGCTGAATTTGGCGATTGCGCTTGGACCGACCCTCGAATCGGCATGGTCAATTGTGTTCGAGACCTTGCAACAGGCAGACATGATCATGGCAGCAGCCAACTCCACAAGTAGCGGCCGAGACCGCAGAGGAAATCGCTACGACGGAGTTGCCATAGCTCAGATTATGGGTCCGGAGGTCGCTGCTGTTCAATCTGCAGCATCGCGGCTCTTTGAGAGCACTGTGGATTTTCCGAACGAGTCGTTCGTTCAAGTGCTGACATCATTATGCACGCTGCTTGAAGGAAAGCCCAATCGTGCAGGCGCGAATCAAGGAGCATCAACACCGAACCTTGGGGAAAAGAAGCTGAGCAACTTTGGGATCAGCATCAAGACTGAGCTGCATGTTCAGGATTATGTCTTCTCACTGAGGAAACTTGGCGATCTCGGCACGCTCAATGCTAACCGACTCATCAGTTTTGACCCAGATGTCAGCGGTTGGTCGTTGCTAATAAAGGCACTGGTGTCTGTTGCGAGCAATCCAGGTGTCACCAGTTCCGTACGCCTTCTTGCAATAGACGTGCTTAGCGGTCTGGTTCAGGATGTTGCCAAGGAAACTCAGGCGGAAGACCAACCACTGAAGAACGAGATCCATGCCAGGGTTCTTTCAGCGCTCCAAGTGGTGGTGGACTCCCTTTACGAAGGCGCCAACGGTCCTGAAGATGAGCTTGATGAGACCGACATTGAAGTCCATGTGGTTGTCCTTGACGCGCTCAAGAGCGTCCTGGAACAGTGCGGCGACTCTCTTCAAGTGGGCTGGAATCTTGTTTTCCTGCTTACGCGCAGCGTCTTTGTTGGATTCGGTACCAATATACAGGATGGAAAGTCGAATGGGGACTCTACAAACTTGACCAGCACCCCCAGGTCATCGGAGATGATAGCAACAAACCTGGGAAGGCTGGCTTTCAGTTCTGTACAACTGGTCTGCTCCGATTTCCTGACTTCCATCCCTGATGATGCCATCTTCTTGCTCCTGGACTTGCTGTACTTCTTCTGCGATCAAGGGGAGGACCTGAATATTTCCCTGACTGTAAGTCTAGCTTTTCCAAATCCGAAGGAGGTGTGCTAACTTCTTCGTTAGACTATTACCTTCTTTTGGAATGTTTCAGACTATCTCCATGGACGCGCAGACGCAACAGCCATGGAAGAGCTTGCAACCAAATCCATCGATGTTGAGAATCCGGAAGAGCAAATCCAGGAAGGCGTGAAAACTCAGTCGATTCCCGCCATGTGGCTGCATCTGCTGGAACGCATTGCTACCATTGCACATGACCGCAGAGGAGACGTCAGAAACGGGACCCTTCATACCCTTCTCCGTATTTTCGACAACTATGGAGACCAACTGTCGCCTGCATCATGGAACCTTTGTCTCCGGGTGATTATGTTCCGTCTGCTAGACTTCGATATTAAACAACATCTGGCCTTCCGCTCCACCAACGCGGACCCTGAAGAGGCTCATTCTTGGGTGGAGACAAGTCATATCATCCTCAACGGACTTGTCAAGCTTTTCAGTGCCTACCCGGAAAGTATTCTCGGTGCGCCTCGTTTCTCATCACTTTGGGAGTCCATGTTGGATTACTTTCGGCAGTATCTATCTTGTGGGTCACAGGCCGTCAATGCAGTCACTTACGATGCCATCTCTGGCCTGCTGAGCAAGCTCGAGTCCGCAAAGGCTATTGACGAGGGCGCAGTCCAGAAAGCGTCCAAAATCTGGCTTGAAGGGTCGCCCAGCCGTCAAGAAAATTACCCATCCAATGTCAGCAATCATGAAGCCTATCTAGCCTACGTGCGTTGCTTCCGAGAGTTCTACCGCCTCATTGGCAAGGAGCTGGATACAGATGCACTTTCCAAGGTTGCATCGAACCTTCAGACCTGTGTTGTTACCGAAGAGAAGGACACATACACATCGGACAGGGACATCTTAACTCCCTTACAAAAAGCAGTTCTTGAGGGTATCAAGGTCATCAAGACAGACTTTGAAGGCGCACCAACAATCGTTGTGAGGCTCCTAGCCGACTTCACTGCTTTGCCTTTTGGGAGGCCTCCGCCAATTGGGACAAAGGATGGTAACACCTTTGTCGCCATCAGCAAGGCGTCCATGGACCTCATCCAAAAGCTCGTCACAGATCACATCAAGGGTACGGAGCTTTACGCCAACAGCGCGCTGCTTGTTGCCTTGCAAAGTCTCGTAATTCCAATCCGCCTGAAGTATGACTGGAAGGTCCAAGGCAAAGCCCCGAGCATATGGCAGAAAGCCACCACAACATCCCTAAATATCCTGGGTCCCATCCTCGCCAACGCGCAGAGTCTCTCCATCAACCACGAACAAATGGTTCCTATCTGGCAAGAGATCGTAGCCATCGCCAGCGGCATCGCCCATGCCGACCCTGCCGCAGCGCCCTCGCCCGCCGTGATCCTCGAAGACGAAGCCTTCGACATCAAGTCGTTGACGACGCTCCGCGACATCATCACGCCCGGCCTGGGCGCCTCGTACATACCCGACGCCACCCGCCGCGCCTACACGTCGACCCTCTTCCACAACTCGCTCATCCACCCGCCATCCATCGAGGAGCTCCCACTGGACTTTGCGACCTCGCCGCCGCTCGCCTCGCTCTACATGCTGCGCCACGGCCGCACGCGCGACCCGCCGCCCACGCCCCGCGCTCGCATGTCGTATTTTTGCCTGCGCGAGCTCCTCTCTCTGGTGCGCCGCACCTCTTCGTCCTCGGAAAAAGAAGAAGAGATCTCGCGGCACAGCCAACGCATCGCCCTCGCCCGCGCCGCCGCACCCTTCCTCATCCTGCGCGCCGCGCTGCCCATCAAGGCGTACATCGCTGACCGCCCGCTGCGGGGCCGCATGCCGCAGCCGCACAGCCAGCGGGAGGAGCTGCTCTTCGCGCTGAGAGAGTCGACGGCGCTGGATTGCGAGCCCGACGCCATTCCGAGCAGTGAGGGCGTGGACGGCGCCGAGGGGAAGAGGCATCTGCAGAGGCTGTTTCCGCTTGTTGTTAGGGCGGTGGGGGTGGCGGGGAGGGGGGACGAGGGGGATGCGGAGGTTGTGCGGGCGTTGGAGGGGGTGTTGGAGGGGGTTGGGGTGGGGCTGTTTGGGGGGTTTTGAGAGATGGGTGTTGTGATCTTTTTGGGGGGAAGATGGGGTCTGAAGGAGGAGAGGAGGATGAAGTTTGAGAGGGCTGGACTGGAAACGCGGGGGTGTGTGAAGAGGTGCGGAACGGTACGGGTTGGGGTGATTGTAAGGATATATGGTTGCGGGTAGACAAGAATTCCGTTGCTGCTTGTGTTTGAACTGATTAAGCATTTATGCATAATGAGCAATCTGGGTTGAGAAGCGTCTGTGTTATCTTCCTTAGCAGCTTTGCAGCACCGGCGATGCTCCTTACTCGTAGGCCAGAAAGCCGTACCACAGCACTCAGCGGTTCTGAGCATGAGGGAGATGATAAGAAATTAACAAACCGCTCTGTCAGCGCATGATTCATTGGTCGGCAAGGTTTTGTTACACAACAGCATAAGCAAAGGCTTTCTTGGCATGCGCTTTCATGTGCGCCGCCATGCAGTCAAGAAGTAGAGGTTCTGAGTTTATCCACTTAGGAGATACGTACTGTCAGGCTAGAACAGTTATTTTTAGCTTTTGCACGCAGCTTGGCAAATTACGACTACTGAGCTGCCTGACCCCACCTCCTTCAGCCTTGCTCCAGTCAAAAGAAGGGCTGATTGTCAGAAGAGTGGCTTTCACAGCCTTATTGTACGCGTCATCTAGTAAGACTGCTATCATTTGCATGTGGGGCATGGTCGCGATAGCTGGAGTAAGGATAGTTGCATTTAAGAGCATGATCGTTTTCGCTCTTCATCCGTCTCTACACTTGATCTTTTCTCGCCGCATTCACAAGCAAGGACGCCCTTTTGATGCACATTCGATTTTCTGAATATATCTGAATGCTCTTTCTGTTAAACACATGGAACGCACTTCTCCTGATTCGAGCCGCCATGAGTTGCTCAGCCTTTCAGGCCGCTCCACAGATGGACTGATCTCTTCCCCCTTACCGGAGCGTGTGATTAAAAAAGAAGGAAGCCACTCATCTCATGGAATCAGCGCCCCATTGCGGTGGCCTTGGCTCTGGGAATTTCTGGCATGTTGTCTCAGTGTTGGAGGCATGGCCGCGATAGTTGCTATCCTTGCAAGATACAATGGCGCGGAAGTGTCGACGTCTCTTCCATTTAACTTGAACATTCCTTCCGCGATCTCAGCCTTGACCACCGTCACCAAGGCAGCCATGGCCGTTCCGCTCGGTTCGGGTCTCAGCCAAATCATGTGGCACCGCCTCCGGCTGCGACACAAACCATTGTCTGATATGTCATTGTTCGACAATGCTAGCCGAGACATCGTAACAGGGGGGATTGCTCTGCTTTGGCAGAGGCGCGGAGGGTGAGTACGAAAGGTCTACTTACCTCTTACATCACAAACTCTACTAAAGCAACGACCATAGGCCATTGAGCGGTCTGGCTTTTGCCATTGGCCTTGTCTCGCTTGCCTTCGGTCCACTCACTCAGAATGCGTTGGACACAAGATCTGTTGACGGAAAAGCGACATTGCCACGCTGTTTCACGACTCGCAAAGGCAACCACTCGACCAAAGGAGCCTTGTTCAACCAGTACTATTCAGCAATATACTCTGGTGAATACAACACAGAGCCAGCAATACAAAATCAAGGCCTTCAGCGCCTTAGCACAGACTGCAAGACAGGCAATTGCACTTTCCCAATTTATTCTTCTCTCGCTATCTGTAGCGATGTGAAAAACATTACCAGCTCCGTAACACCAGCCTGCGACAAATCCTTTCCCTTGCCCGTCTGCAACTACACGCTCCCGAATGGACTCCATACGCTAAATTATGCCATTGACCCGGATGTTCTCCCCGGTACTGGTACCGCGCTTTTTAGCTCCTCCACTCTGCCGACCGAGAATTACGAAGCTTGGGCTGATTTCGCCATTGCCAAATTCTCCTTGCTTAGCTATAGGAACCCAGGTAACTACACCGCTTGGGAAGGCGTGTACTACTGGTGTGTTCAGGCATACAATTCAACGGTGACCAACAGCGTCCTGGAGGAAACTGTAATAAGGTCCTGGTACGACCCCAACAGCTCAGCAAACCGCAATAGCAACAACACCGTCAACACCGGCCTTGTCCTTACGCCACCCTCAGACGTCTGGCCACTCCTCGGTCTGGACAAGTCAACAGAATTCGTGGTGGACAACAATACCTTCCCCCTCCCTTATATCAACAGTTCTCTGGATTCGACTGACTCGAGTGCGGAGAGCAATATTCCGAATGCTTTGAAGATGATGGAATTCAACCCCGACGGGTGGTGGAACATGCAGCCCTCATTTGAATTCATCGCGTCTTCCTTGACGCACCGGCTGCGCTACGAGATATGCGCCGAGGTCCTCATCGAGGGCACACAGCACGGTATCCGGACCATCATCGCCGTCCAATACATCTGGCTCATTCTTCCGTGCATCGCCGTGGCAATGACGGCGCTCTTCTTCGTCTGCGTCGTCCTCTTTCACTCACCGCCTACGATGGTGTGGAAGAGTAGTATCACCGCCACGCTGTTCCACGGGCTCGAAGCAGATGCTAGAGCCGCCCATGAGATGGAAAAGGTCTTGGAGGTCGAAGAGATGGAGAAGATCGCGAAAAATGTCTATGTGCGCATTGGATACATACATTCAAGCAGTGACGAGAGTGGTCAAGTTCGACTACAAAGCTTGGAGGGTTTTGCGAGGCGTTCCATGACATGATTCACTATTGGAAGACGTCCGCCAAGTTGAAGCAAATTTAAACAACTTTTCATTTCTTCTTTTACCATTGTCATATAGGAATTCAATGCAAGTTTATTTAACAATGCACGATTCAACTTCTCAAATTTTCCGTGAGCAGAGAATTTTAGAACTTTCTCTTAGTCTAAAATTCCCAGCATGGAGGTGGCCATATTTTGTGCACTGGACAAGGCTCCTTTTGACATCATCAGCTGCAGCCGCAGAGTACCCAAATGACGTAGCAAGCAAGCTTGGATCCAAGGCTGGTAATGTGATTACCCATAACAGCGACAGCACAGCCAACTCCAGAAATTGTCGTAAGAGGTCGAGGGGCGAAATTTTGAGGACTTGAAACAATGGAGGCTTTCTTTGGCATTATCAGCCGCCTGGAAGGTGGTACAAAGCGCGATTCCATGGTAAGAGTACTTTTTAGGCAGAGCTTTCGAGTGGGTAAGCTGAAGTCCGTAGAAGCTATCGCGCTGTGTTACCTGGATCGGTTCACCAGAATCGAGGAGACAACATCCTTCTTTCACAAAACATAGCGTATCACCTCGCAATTACGGTTGCACACAACGTTATCAATTGAAATGGCCGCGTTCTGTTAGTGGTCAGCGTCTTGTACTATCTGCCTGCCTGCCGTGCGACCTTTGTTAACCCGAGTACGCATATCCCACACAGCTATTTCTGGATGAGGCTATGCACGGAATCTACTTGTCTTTATTTACATATCTACTCTTGTGTTCCTTTACTTTTTTGACCTGAGTACCCCAGATCCGCCGTAGGTATTTCTGGATGAGGCTGTACCATTTTCTTTCTGGCCACCTACTTGTGCGACCCTCGTTGACCTGAGTACCACACAACCCCCACGGCTATTTCTGGACGAGGCTACATGTGGAATATACCTGGCAACAAAAGAACTTTCGAGTCCTTATAATCCATGAAGGCCAGAGTATTGCAATGAGCATCAAACACTGTTCGCACCCCACCTTCTCTACACTCCTCACTCGGCCTCTTCCTTGACCAAGACTCCCAAGAATCATGAATCTCCCCACCAAGGACGATACCCTCAAATCACCCATCGCCATGTCGCAAGAAATCCCCAAGGATACGACCAAAGCCGAGATGAACTACGACTCCGACGACTACGACTACCTCAAGGGATGTAGACAGTATATTCTTACCTTGAGGTTGGTCCACCATTCGCGCTTGAGAGAACAACGAGTGGCTGAAAGTACATACAGCATCGCGCTCTGCATGTTCCTCGTCAACATCGAAGTCTCGGTCGTCGAAACCTCCCTCGTCTCCATCGGCGACGAGCTGCACGGTTTCCGACAGACGGGCTGGGTAGTCACCGGCTACCTGATCACATACACCAGCAAGTCGCCACGCCCCACCAACAGACCGTTGCTCAAAGCTGACCGTATCCCTACTCCAGGCATGATCATCCTCTGGGCCAAACTCAGCGACATCCTCGGCCGTAAACCAGTAACGACCGCCGCCGTCACCATCTTCGTCGTTTTCTCAGGCGGTTGCGCTGCAGCGCAATCCATGACCCAGCTGTGAGTGTCTATACACTTCGAGCCTCCACGTCAATGATGACATCTTCTGACCGGACACTTGCCAGCATCATTTGCCGCGTCTTCCAAGGCATCGGTGCGGCCGGCTGCTCGTCGCTCGCGCTCATAGTGGCGTACGAGATGGTGCCCAAGGAGCGGTACCCCATGCAGGCCGCGCAGCTTGCCGCCGCGACAGCACTCGGGAGCCTCGTCGGCCCGCTGATCGGTGGCGGAGCGAGCCAGAACTCGCAGTGGCGATGGGTCTTCCTTTTCAAGTACGTTAATATGCACCGCTTAATCGATCGTAAAGGATGCCGACTAACCTCTCCTCTTCACAGTGTTCCTGCGGGCTTAGTGGCGGTAGTGCTGCTCCTCATCACCCTTCCCGGAAACTTCCCTCATCAAGGTAATCTCGATTACGAGCCGCCCTCCTGGGGCCAGCGACTCTCCCGGCCCTCGCTCGCGCGTCTGGACATCACTGGTGCGTTCCTGCTGCTGGGAGCCACGATGCTTCTCGTCGCCGTCCTCCTCGAAGGCGGAGTGTCCATCGGCTGATCTTCAGCCGCGGCCATCGTCACGCTCACCATTTCCGGGATACTGTGGCTCGCCTTCGTCGCCAACGAGTGGTTCTTCACGAGCGACAAGCACAGAACAGAGCCCATCTTCCCCTGGCGCTTCGTCCAGGACCGGGCGTTGATGGGCACGCTCATGTGAGTATACACACACACGCACACAACGATCATCAATCCGCCACCGACACTCGAAACAAACCGACGGGATGTACGTAATATACTGACTCCTCCTCCTCCTCCGCAAAGCATCTCCCTCCTCTCCGGCATCCCCTACAACGTCCTCGTCATCGCCATCCCGCAGCACCTCCAAACCGTCGCCGGCCTCTCCCCGCTCGCGGCCGGCGCGCGGCTGCTGCCGTTCAACCTCCTCATCTCCTGCGCGGCCGTGCTGATCAACGTCGTCGCCGGCGCGACCGGCGTCGCGCCCGTCCACCTGATCCTGGCCGGTTCCGTCGTCCAGCTCGTCGGCATCTCGCTGCTCTGCACCTTGCCCACCACGGACGGTGGTGGTGGTGGTGGTGGCACGGTCGTGCCGGCGGCCATGTACGGCTACCAGATGCTCGCGGGCTGCGGTGTCGGCTGCGTGTTTGGCATCCTGTTGCAGCTGCCGCCGCGGCTGGTGGAGAGGCGGGATCTGGGTGAGTGGTGGTGCATACATACATACAACCATTTTCCCCCTCCCCCCCTCCTCCGACGATGACGTACACGTCGAAATCAAGACTGACTGGCGGTAAATCTTTTTCAGCGATATCGAGCGGAGCATTGCTGCAGTTCCGCGTCTTCGGCGGCGCTCTGGGGCTGTCCGTCGCCACGAGCGCCATGAACAACTACCTCAACTCGCACCTGCCAGCTGCTGAAATTAGCAGCGGAGGAGGAGGAGCGTCGGCGGCGCACGCTCTGCTGCAGTCGGTGGGCTCGGTCGGGGAATTGCCCCCGGATGTGCGGGAGCAGGTCCTCAGGGTGTTCGCTGAGGGGTTCAATCTGCAGATGAAGATCGTGGCGGGCTTTAGCGGCCTACAGGTTCTTATGGTGGGCATGTTGTGGCGGAAGAACCAGATCAGAGTTGCGGAAAAGAAGGAGAAGAAGTGGGAGCAGCAGCCTCAAGAGTGATTCGAGTGTTCTGGTACAGGCCATCAGCGGCAGTTCTGTATGTGATTATTCGGGCTTCGTCTTGCACAGTTGAGTCTGCAAAGTGATTATGGCCTTTGCTGAAGCGGGACCAAACGGCGTATGGGATATACTTTGACTATTCTTCGACACCGCCAGTCCCAGCAGGTTTGCCTGTCCACATCAGCTGGCAAGATGCTGTACTGGAGCAGCCGCATCATTGGCTCCCCTCGATAGCGGGGTGGACTGTTTGGAGTCTTTACCTCCCTCCCCTGCTTCCTCCCCCCAAATTCCTTTCTCACCCTGGTTTGAACATCTTGTACGAGTTGCTGTAAATGTTGCAGTGTAGCCACTGCGAGCGCCATGCCCACAAATTATATTTCCACTATCCCATTGGATTAGCGAATAAAACACTCTCCATGTTCTCACCACCCATTCTCCTTACGTTCAACGCCAATTCCGCTGAGGGAGGGGTATAAAAATATGAACACTCCATCCCACCCCGTCCACCACGCACGACCAACCAAACCCCCATCTTCTTCAAAGCAGCACTCCTCAAACCCCCGTCATCTCCTCATCCTCATCCCCCATCCCCTCCTGTCCCGCCCCGCCACCACCTCCCTCTTCCTCCTCCCCAATAATCTGTTGCTGCAGCACGATACTATACACACTCGCCTTCAGCAGCGTAAACACCAAGCTCGTCTTCCTTTCCAAGCCGCGCAGGGCGTCCAGGATCTCCGCCGAGGGGTTGGCCGAGAGGGTGTTGAGGAGGGAGGCGAGCTGTGCGACAGATCAGTAAAAACAAACATCCCACAGAGGGGGGTGGGGGAAGAAAAACGCACATCACCCAGATTCCCCGCCAACCTTGCGTACTCGTCCAACACCTCCTGCTCCAGCGGCGACAGCGACTCGGGGCCGGGGGAGGTGCTGCCGTCGCCGCCTTGGGATGCCGTGCTGGCCGAGAAATCGGGGGTTGCCATCGTCTTTGGTTCGGATGTATGAAATCTCGATCCAGCTGCCGCCGCGATCCTTCCCTTTTTTTCTTCGTTATTCTTCTGCGCGCAGAAGGAGAAGGATTGCACCACCACTCTCAGTCCGCTCCTTTTTTCTTTCTTTCCTTTTTCTTATTCACACGCGCCGTTGCGAGAAATTCTACCTCCTCTTGTCCCTTGCGCGTATACCGTCGTAGCCCGTTCTCCCCGCGTTTTTTTTTTTCGTATATCCTCCCAAGCCCGCTTTGTCGATCGGTCAATGCCCAGATGACGGGACGGTGGTCCGCGTGAATGAAAGTTCCGGAGATTCAGGGCTTGCGCGTGGTACGATTGCGATTTGCGAGTGCGAACGGAGGGCGGAAGTGAGAAACGGCGACAAAGAGGCCGGTGTTGTGGCTACGCGCTGTCGCTGCGGCGGCAAGAGGAAGAGAGGGTTGAGAGCGGGGGCGCCGCGCTGGTTGCTTCAGGTGTGAAGATGTGTGTTGTTGTCGTCGTCGTCGAACGGCGGGGCGGGGGCACAGTCGAATGGATTGCGCGCGCGTTTCGCCGTCGATTGGGGGGGATTGCGCTGTGTAATAAGCGCGGGTCTTCGCTGGCGAGTCACCCGTGCGGTGGTGACGTTGGCGTGCTCGTTGTTGTGGTCGTGATGCCGTTGTCGTCGTTGGGCCGTTGTCAACTGTTTATCTCCCCGCGCGCCGATAACGATAAGGATAAGGTATCTAGCAACCAAGCAAGCAGCAAAAACAAAGCGATCGATCCCCTCAACCCCACCAAGCGCTTCCCCTTCCCCGCACCGCCGTTTTTTTCAGCCCTGCGTGGTACCGCTGGGCCCTACCTACCTAACTAGGATAAGTGAGTGAATGATCAGTCAGCGCATCTTCCCCACACACACAGGGCAGTCAGTGTCGGGGCAATCTATTTAACCGCCGAGACATTCAGCTCATATCTTTTCGTACTACCTGCTCAGATGAGCGATGGTGACAACGGACTGCTTAAATCAACGGCGGGGTTGCATTACACAGAGACCACGCGCCCCCTCCCCCAAAGCCAGACTTTATGCCTTGGATAGCCGAAATTCATGTACCAAGCAGCAGCACGTGCATGACGATAGACTTCTCCAGACGTGATCACGCCGAAAGAAAAGGATAGAAGAAAAAGAACCAAAAGAAGGCAAAACTCTGGAGAAGAGATACTACCAATGTCACCCGCAAAAAAATAAAGACACGCCTCTCGTCCACCAGCCCAACAGAACCGGGCGAACAACACCATCCCACCACCGCATACACACAGCACACAGCGCAGCAAAGCACAGCATACATGTATATACCTTTTGATCACCCCTATGTTCCTCTTATTCAGTGGTTCCGCTTCATATCACACCTCCCCTCACCTCCCTCACCTCTTTGATTCAAGATGTTCACACACACACAACAGAGATATACATGCAAAGACATGCAACCGCTTCTGGAATTTCTGCCCGTAATATTCCCCATCTCTCTCTCTCTTGCTCGCTCGCTGTTTTGATGCAAGACGCAAGATGCAAAGATGCAAAATGCTGCCGCCACGGCTGCTGCTAACAACTTGCACATTTCCCCCCCATTCTTCCATCTCGCCAGGAAAAAAAAAAGGAAAAAAACCACAAACGACGACAACGATCAATCAAGCAAGCAAGCAAGCAATCAAAAACCCCACATGCTTCATTTCGGACCTTGACCTTCAGTAAGAAAACAAAAAAAGAACCTACTCCCACACACCACACGTCCGACGGATCAAAGGTCACGATCGAAATAGTGGTGAGGGGTTACGTACTTTCTAAAGATCCTTTTTTTCTTCTTCCCTTCCATTCATCCCTCCCTCCATCCCTCCATTTCCCCTTCTTTCCTCCCATTTGCCGGGGAAAAAAGGCGGTGCAGACATTTTGTCTGCGTCTGAATGCTCAAAAAAAGGAAACACAAAAAAGCGCAAAAGCTTGAATCCCCCCAGAACTTTGCTGCCGAACTCCCTTAGCCCCCCAATGATGATGTATGAAGACAGGATAGAGAGAGAGAGAAAGAGCGCGTGCGAACATGGCAATACGCGCGCACGCGCGCAGAAAAGAGGCATAAGAGAGAGTGAGAGCGAGAAAAAAGAGGAAAACGGACATAAAAACCACATCATCGTCTAATCCCGGTCCCGGTTCGGATGAGAGAAGAGAGAGAGAGAAAAACGTGCGGCAAAAGAATCCCAATCATCGCATCAATCCATGCCTTTCCCGTTCCTTCGCCCTCCCCATTTTCAGCCTTGAAACCCTTTGACCCACAATCACTATCTCGATTCTTGCGTCGCTGCCGGGCTCATGTCGTGACCGCCACTGTATTCATCACCATCATGATGTAATGTGACGCTGTTGAACTCCTCGAACGGATCGACAGCCTTCTCCGATCCCGGTGTTGCTAGGCCAGAATCCAGCGGCACGCCCTTGACCTTGGCCGCCCCGATGTCTATACTCTGGCTCTCCTTGACGTTCCGGAAGTTGATCGTTTCGATTCCCTTGCCCTGGTTGGGCACCATCGGAGGCTTCATGTGCCTCAGCAGGGCCCACTGTGTTGTCCTGAAGAAGGGGTGCGCCTTGACGTCCGACGCGCCAGCGCGTGAGCCGAGGCGGCGCATTTCGTCCTTGATAAGCAGTTTGCGAATGAGGGATTTGCAGAGGCTGCAATGCAGATCAGTATGACAGATCACACAGGGGAAAGCACGTGAACCTACTTGGAGATTTGGGGTGCGCCGCTACCCTCAGGGAACGGCACATCATCGCGCAGAATGTTAGCAAAGGTTGCGTTCCGGTTCTTGCCCTTGAAAGGCGTCGTGCCGTAAAGCATCTCGTAGACCAGGATTCCGAGTGTCCACCAGTCAACTGCGCTAGTGTGACCGCATCCCTTGATCACCTCCGGCGCAATGTACTCTTCGGTACCGACGAAGGAATTTGTCCGGAAGTTGGCAATGCAGGACTTGGTGTCAATCGCAGGTAGCGAACCGGATGACGAGCCCTTGTTGTTGCCGAGGATCATGGTCGGCCTTCCACCGGGGTCCGACTGCTTCGAAAGATCGAAGTCTGACAACATGATGTGTCCCGACTGGTGCAACAGAATGTCTACCGACGTCAGAATAAGCCATTAGCAGGAGTGCATGTTCACTCACTCTCCGGCTTCAGATCACGGTAGATGAAGCCCATGAGATGCAAGTACTCCAGCGCGGCGGTGACCTCCGCCGCGTAGAACCTCGCAGCATCCTCGTCGACGCACTTGTTGGGGCGGGTTTGAAGTGCTGCGAATCAGTCAGTAAGCTGCATCCATCTCTAGTCCGAACCAACGTACCTCTGAAGAACTCGCCACCCATGCAGTATTCCATGCAGAGGTAGAGATGGTCCTCAGACTGGAAGGAGTGGTAAAGAGTGACAATAAACGGGTGGTTGCTGGTAGCCAGGATTTCCTGCTCGGCCAAAGCACGCTTGATCTTATTCCGCTTGATCATCTCCTTCTTGCTCAAGACTGCATCACGTCAGCAACCGCGCTCAAACCTCGAACCAACTCCCCCCCAAAAAAAAGTGAACATACCCTTCATGGCGTACAGCCTGCCCGACTTCTTCTCCCGAACCAGGTATACCTTTCCAACATCGCCCTTGCCGATCAACTTGATCTTGTCGAAGCTGCCAGGGCCGACCTCGACATTGCGCACCTTGATCGAATTCGAGCTATATGTTCTCCTGAAGGCCAGGCTGTTGCGGATCTGGCCCGGGGATGGCAGGCTGCCGGGACCGCCATCGCCAGATGGGATGGCGAGGTGAGCGCCGTCGGCAGTCTCGACCATGCTCAGGGTCGAGCTGTTGCCGTGTTGGACCAGCGGCTCCTTGCCCAGCTCGGCGGTCTGGGGGCGGTCGCCGTGCGAGCCGTTGGAGAAGAGACCCTGGGCGTTTGGCGCGGAGGCGACGCGGCGCAACTTGCGGGCGAGCTCCTCCTTGCCGGCAGTGGTGGCCTTGTCGCTGGGGCCGTCGACGTCTTCGACCTTGGTGGTAGGCATGGGAGGGGTGTCGGGCGGCGAAGGGGGCACGCTGCCCTCGTTGTGGTGGCGGAGCGCGGGCGGACCCTGGTGCTGGAAGTAGGGGTTCGCCTGGGCGGTGGGCGACATGCCCTCATCGAGCGGGTTGCCTTCGCTGGCGACGGTGGTGCTGCGGTTGCGGTTCAGGTGCGGGATGAAGCGCGACTGGCGGAAGGTCGACTTGCCGTCGCGCTCCTTGGTCGAGCCGCCATCGCCGCTGTGCTTGCCGCCGTCGAGGCTATCCTTGCTGCCGCCCGTGTTGATGCGGAAGAAGTTCTTGATCTTCTGCGAGACCTGGCTGTTGTTGCCATTGACCTGCTTGTTGGTGGAGACGGGCATGCCGGTGAAGGCGCGCTTCGAGTCTTGGGGGGCGGTCGGATGGCCCGACGAGCTGAAGAGCTGCGTCATGGCGTGTTGAGCGGCGCGGGGGCCGGGGCGGGCTAGGTGGGAGAGGGTTGGGCAAAGCGCGTGGTGGATGGATTGTTGGAGAAGGAGTCAGTCAATGGGCCGGCGGAGCGAGCCAGCTCACTGAGCCATGTCTCGCGGGGGGGCGCGGGCTCGGGCTCGGGATCGGCGCAAGTGGTGTGTTGGGGACGTCGGCCGGGGCGCTGCGAGCCAACGGGCAAGATTGCTGGCGGGCGTGGTGGCAGAGGCTTTGGGTCGCGGCGAGCAACGGGCGGAGGTGGAATGCAGTCGGCAGGCACTTGATCGGCCAGCGAGGTGGGGATAAGAGGGCGAGCTTGGCGCCTGCCCACCTAGCCACTGCCCGCCTGGACTAGAAGAGGTCTCGCCAGCCGACATCGTACTCCTGCCACAGCCCCGAACGGGCCCCGTCCGTTTCGCCGCACCCTGGCGGCGCGTCATCACCGCCTCGCCCTCCACGCGCCGGCTGACAACACGCCAATCTGCCCGCCGCCCATCGTCATAGCAGCGGCGGCTTTCATCAGCAGCCCACCGCCAGCGCTCGCGTTGCACCGGGCTGCGGACGGGGCGCGCCGAGGGCAGCATAGCATCTCCCGTAATCAGGGCTGGGGAGGAGGGGCCGGGGGCCCGGGCTGGCCTCAGCCCCGTCTCATTGCGAGATACCGATGCGCAGCGGCAGACGGCGACAACACGTACGGCGGCCGGCGCATGCTTGCGGCGCACGGCGCGCGGGCAACGGCATGCTCGTCTCCAGCGTCTGTCAGCAAAAGCGTTCGAGGAGAAGAGGAGTCGCGCTCTGTTGCGGCGCTGCGCCTCGCCTTGGCTCGCCTCGCGTCGCTGCCGGAAGGGGCAAGGGCAGTCAAGCGCGATTCGGCGCACGCCATCTCGCATGTCGCGCCTCGCACAGCCTATCGCCGCCGCCAATCCCGCCGTCTCTACGGCACGCACCGCGCAAACCCAGTCTCGCCTCTCCTGAGGGCGACAACACGGCGGAGAGCTGCATTACCAAGCATCAGCGGGCGGTCAGTTGCAAGGCACCGCGGCACGGCGACGCGTCACGCCCGCGGTGCCGGCCGTCCACCGTCCAGAGAGCGGCGACCAAACGACCGCACCCGCTTTTGGCTGGCCCTCCCCGTCCTATTGAATTGATTGGCGGCCAACCTAAACAGCAATAAGAAACACACCACGGCGCCGCAAGGCACGAAACCCCCCGTGGTTGCAGGACGTCTGACTGGCTCGCCTTGCGCGCCCTGCCAAGTCGGCAGAAAACCATGCTGGGAGCAGAGCAATCCTGGCCTATCGACTGTCAGCAGCCGCGGTAGCTTTGAAATCAGAAAAACCCAAACGAAAAACAATACTCCGCGCCGCCGTCTCCGGGGAAGGGCGGACGCAACCGGGAGGGCAGAGCAGTTGCGCGACGAAAACCCCTGTCGCCCTCTCGTGCTCACTCTCCGACCGGGGGGGAACGTGCCCAGAACCGGGGCCCTGATACTCAACCACACACGTACTAATCATCTTGTCCCTGAACTCTGTCTCTCTTCTCTCCCGCTTTCCCCAAAGCCAAATCCGATCAGGGCATTCCGTGCCTTGCCCGCTCGTGTCGGACTCCTGCACGCTCGCTCCGATTCCGTTCGGGACGGGGGGACGGACGAGGGATGCGTGCACGTGTGCTTCTGCGGCCTACGGATTATCCTCTTACCATCACCAGACAGCCGCAATACCGGCGCAAAGGCCACCATGCCAGCCTTGCCAAAAGCTGCGCCTGTACGTAGTAGACCCTGGCCCCCACCGCGGCCGGCACGTTGCGGTTCTCGCGGATGTCCGGGTGTTGTTGTCTGAACACACCCACCACCGCAAAACCCGCAAACAGCTGCAAATACCGCCCATCACCCACACCCCTCCATCTCTATACATTCCCACCCGCCCGTCCGCACGCGCACACAGCCTGGGGTTTTGTGGCCTTTTCCCTTTTTTTTCCCTCCCCTCCCACTCTCTTCCCCCTTGCCCTTGCGTATGCATATCTTTGGATGCCGCCGAGGCGCTAGCGGAGTAGCGAGTAGTTAGCCAACCAGCCATTCTCAAACAACGACGTCGTCGTTCGTACCCAAAGATGGAGTAAGTACTACTTAGTACACAGTAGCAAGGTCCAGCTGAAAACTTTCTCACTCGTATGCTGTTCCCCTCACGCCTCAACGGCATGCATGTTACGGGAGCGGGATTATTTGAGCAGCAGCCGTTTAAGCTCTCACCGACGACGACGCTAACCACTCTTCCGGCATGGGGTAATTGAATCCCCATATCCGGACGCACTGCTTGTGCGCGTCCAAAAGCTCGCACCTTACGTCCGGACATTGGATTCACCTACCCTACATACATAAAATGTGGTCTCTATATGTCCGTGAAGCAGATGCGCGTTCGGGCCAACTTCTTCTGCTTCTTCTTGTCACCCGCTATTACCCCCCTCCCTCGCTCCCTCCCTTCCTCCCTCCCTCCCTCCCCTCCCCTCCCCTTTCTCCCAAGATATCACAGCAAAACCGCTCCGCAGTACCTAATCGCATGCAGCACACGCACATATGCCCGGACGCGCGCACGCACGCACGCACGCCCTGCAGCCTTATCCCCCAAGGGCAAGAAAAAAAGAGAAGAAAAAGAGGTCGGCGGTCCCGTCCCTTAAGCGAGATTGTATACGCACGCATATACTTTAAAGTAGTACGTACGGCCGTGGTACATACGTACGGGTATGGGGTGGCTGCTCGCTTAGATAGCTCATTTAAACAATCATTACTCTAAAAAAAAAAAAAACATGGGCTCACTACTCTCCTGCCGAAAAGCTTGCAGTATCTGAACTTCTCTTCTTTATAAGCAAATATATATACGTTTCACATGACCTCTAAGCCGCGTGCTTTTCCATCCTCTTATCAAATGAACAGACCCCAACTTCATACACATGATGGCCTCCCCTTGACCCGCTTCCCCGTTTCACCATGCCGCGGAATGCAGCGGAATGACGTAGTCAAAACGGGCAAGCAAATCCTCCCGCCCTCACCGCCAAAGCGTCGACAAGGATGGCGGAACATCGTGAGAAACCGCACAGCGGCCTCCTTCTCAGACGACATGCCCGACCACGGACAATTCTAGTTTCTCAAAAAGTCGGTTTCATCGCGAGAAAGAAAGATCCACTGCATTCAATCAACTTTTTCTCTTGCTATCCCCGTATGCTCGCAATCATTGCTATTGGGGGAACTTTATGGACTCTAACAACCTTACTCTCTACCCATATGGAAGAAAAAGAGATGTCGAATCGCTAATGGAAGAAGCTGGGAATTATTATAAAAGCAACAAGGAACCATGTTCATAGAGTACCGCTAGAGAACCTTCAAAGCAAGGGAGAAAAGAAAGTAAGAAAAAGGTGCACGGTGCATCCTTTTTGTCCTTTGATATACTTGATCAAAGCCGACAACAACGACATCTTCCATTACTCGCCGAGATGCAAGAAGTGGATCCGATGCAGCTGGTTCCGGGGCAGCCGAAAGGCCCAGGACCATGCAAGCGTTCACCACACACCACCGCCAACCTGGCTCGATCAAATGACTAAGTCCGAACGGAAAAAGGCAAAGACAATAAGAAAATCCATGTGCTGATCAAAAGAGCATGAGTAATCGAGAGAGGTGATAAATCGGGAAAGCAATCCGTCACGGCGTGTCCCGGGCCATGCTCGCAGCCGATGAATGTGCGGCTATGAATTGTAAGGATGAGGAATGCTTTCCGAAGTGATAGGCTCTTGCCGACGTGCCATTCGAGCCAGATGCTGATCGTTGTGATACCGAGGCTTCTTCAAGGCGGGAGCGGGTTCTGCGCCTGGTAGCGGTCAATCTCCCGTTGCTCCTCGTTCCTGATGTCATCGAACCGCCTCCTCCACATCTCTCTCCAGTTCTTCTTCTCGTCGCGAGACATCTTGGTCGGGTCATCCACCTCATCGTTCCCAGGTCTCTTGTTTTTCCGGCCTTTCTTGCTCTTTGCGGCGCCAGCGGCATTTCCGGCGACTTCTTCGATCTTGTTCTTGACCGCTGCCTTCGAAAGTTTCTTCGGGGACCCGGTCGAGACTGAAGGAGAGTCTGTGAACGCTGAGGCTTTGGAAGGAGAAACACGCGCGTTCATCGTCTCCGACCTCTGAGTGTTTCCAGCTTCGCCTTCGTCGTCCTCCGCGCCGTCGTAGGAGGTGCGGCTGTGACGTGCCTGTTCGCGCTGGTCACCAAGACAGTTCAGGTTGAAGCTGCGGTTAACCTTCTGCTGACCCTGTCCTGGCACCGACTGACCGGAAAAGACCCTAGCCAGCTTGGAAGGAGATTGGTTGGAGCGATCCGTAGGTCTCATCTCATCCCCTTCGTTCCCTGAGCGGTGCGTCATAGGCGTCTGCTGCATGTTCACCATGGCATCAATCCTTTCAGTAATAGTATTGTCCGTTCCCCCGCTGACTGTCCTGTAGGGTGTCGGAACATCTGCAAGCGCGATGCCCATGCTGGAAGCAATGCTCTTGTTGGTCCCCGAGGACTCAAATCGAGCAGCGACGGGCCGAAAGTCCTGAGAACTGGTTGGCGCACCCTTCAAGGTTGTGATAGAGACTTTGTGCATCGGTGTCGCGGACAATTGCATGTACCCAGTTGGAGGCGGAATACTGTCGTCACGACGGTAGGTGAAAGAATCGGGGTGTAGAAAGCTGCTCTGACGCTGTTCGCTGAATTGCCGCTGACGTACCTGGCTCGGTTCTTCCGAGATTGGGGATGCGCTGCTTTCACTCGGCTGACGGGAGTTTGACTGCTTTGCTGAAAGCAGTCCCTGCGCCCAACCCTGCATGTAATCAACATCTTCGGTTCCCTGGATAGACTGTCCAGACAGACCGGCCGAGAATCCGAGTAAGAAATTGACAGACTTGTTCCTGAAATCAAGCTGTCCCATGGATGAGGGAGCCGCCGGAACACGATTCGAGTCAGCTCTCGACCATGCACGAGCCCCAGAAGCAGAGTGCTTGTCATCGGTGTCATGCCTAGAGGTGTTCTGTGGGACACGAAGCTGGGCATTACGGGTCGAGTAGCCTTCAGACTGGTTCATACCCAGAGCAGAGTCGTTTCTCACGGATGGGCCATCAACAGGCGAGACTTGAGGAGCTCGAAGAAGGTTGTGGCCCTCGTCAGGGCTCGTGAACACATTAGTCCAAGGAAGCTGCGATCTGTCTGGCGTGACCTGGCGAGCTTGCACGTTCTTCCTGACATTGTAGCTGGCCGAGGAATGCTCCTGTGGATTGTTCGGGAAAAAGTCAGCCGTGTTGATACTGGACGCACTTGGCCGGTGTGCAGAAGAAGTGACCGAGTGTTCCGGACTGATCCTGGTGGTACTGTCATTCTTCTTGTCTCCCTTAGTGTTCGAGCAAAGCCAAGGGAAATGGGCTGCGAAAGCAGCATCCCGGTACGGAGAAGCGATCGGGGAAGGCGACGGTGGCACGAACACAAGCGACGAATCCTCGTGGCTAGCATCTGACTTGGACTTTTTCTGAGGAGTGTATGCTGGACTTGTGGGATCCAGTGCAGACCTTTTGCTTGTGATTTTATGCTCGGATGTTTTGTTCGGATCCTTGATCTCCAATGCATGCGAACGACGAGGAGCGTGAGCTGCTGGCTTGGTCTGCTGTTCCTGCTTGCCATTGTCCTCCGGAGCAGCCTTCTTGGCCTTTTCCTTATCCGCAGCAGGGGCAAGTCCTTCGCCCTCCGGGGTGCCGGTTGCGCCATCCAGGGAAGGGAAGCCTTGGAAAGGTACCACGCCGGGGAACATGTAAGGAGCAGGAAACTGGTTGCTGCCGGCGAAAGACATGAAACCAGCGGGTGCGTTGGAGAACATGTAAGGATTCAAACCAGGCTGATGGCCGGCTTGAGGGGCAACAAGACCTGGAGGCTGGGGAACCGCGGCTTTCTGCTGCTCGAAAGAACCAGAACCAGAGGAGTCACCAGATTCCAGGCGTTTGAGGTCCTTTCGGATTTGGTCAGACTCGTTGACCATCTGGACCTTTTGCTCCACCATGCTCTGGCGCTCCTCAGCAGTGAGATTGCCCTCGCGGATCACCATCTCTCTCTCCAAGTCCCTCTGTTCAGTGTGAATCTTGTCTAGCATCTTCTTCAGCTCAGCAATGTCTGCCCTCGCAGTACTGTTATTGGTGTTGTTTGTCACCGGCGTGGGTACATTGAAGGACCGTGTTGGAGGCTGAGCAAATGCAAATTGAGGACCAGGGAAGAAGAAAGGAACGAAATTGGGGTTGTACCCGTGGGCGTAGGCCGGGATGGTCGTGTTCACGGCAGTGTTGGAGCTGTTCGAGCGGCTCATCGGTTCGAAAGCGGGTGGGGGAACGGCGTCAGAGTTGCGGCGAAGATACGGCGGCTGCGAGGTGGCACGCTGCATTGGATTGCCACGGGTACTGGCGAAAGTCCACTCGCCCATCTTGCAGACGTTATTGACGGGGTACTGTGGGCTACCCAAGGCTGGCATATCGTGCGGCACAATGCGACCACCAGCAGTGACACGGAGACCAGGAGGGGACCCGTGTTCCTTGATGAGCCTCTGAATCTTATCGCGCTTGAGTGAGGGAGTGGGCGACGGTTTCTTGTGTATGTTTTGGCCGTTGACATGAGCGGGACCGCCAGCATTCACGTTGCCAGCATTCGGGGCAGACAGAAGAGAGCTCGCCGTTGCTGAAGTCGAAGAAGACCTGCCGCCGTCGAAACGGCCACGAAAGGCTGGAAGAGATGCAGAGCCGCGAAGCCCCATGCTCGAACTCGAAGCAGCAGGACGGAGCACATGTTCTGAAGATGCACGAGTTAGCTGTCCGCTGTCACTTGAGGTTCGAGTCATGCGTGTGGGCGAGTCGTCGGGCCCTGTGCCGAACTTTTCCTTGTAGCGGGCGTGACGTGCCGCTTGACGCGGTGTCATGGGCGAGCGAAGCATGCTTTAAAAAGAATGTGCGAAGGAGCGCACCAGGTGGGAGGAGCGGTCCACCCCGTAGCAGGATGAGGATGAGGATGACGGTGTGGATGAAGGTAGAAGTGAGGGAAGACTTGTATGACTGGATAGAATTTGGCTGAAAGAAGCACCATGAGAGAGAAGGCAGCGACATGCGACCGGCTCCTGGATGGCGACACAGACATGTGACTTACCTCTGACAGCCTCCTCGTTCGTGAACTTCTCAATCGACACAGCCGACTCTGACACCGAGTCTCGCAGAGCTAGCAGCTCCGCGACCTTGGACCGGACTGACATGCCACCCCGCCGTCCGTGTCTCGCTCACTGGTCCGGATGGGGTCGGTCGCACTCAAGACGAACGGTGGCGGTGAGGACGTGGACTGAGAGGACAGGCGACCAAGCAGCGCAGTCACTGGTTGTCGACGCTATGACGAGTCAGCACGGTCCCGGGCCTTGCACAGAAGCGGAGAACGCTCACAGCGAAATGGGGATCGGGGAACGTGAGAGCGTATCAATCAACGGTAAAGCAAGTGGATGGCGTGGTGCAAACAAGAGAGCTGCGGTATCCAAGCGTGCAGCAAGCGTGCCGATAGTGGAATGAGAGACGGACAGCAAGCCGCGTTGGCGTGCGAAGCAAGAGAGTGATGGATGGAGAAAGTTGTGGATGAGTCTGAGCCGTGAGAAAGGCTGTGTAACAGACGAGCGAGATGCACCTTCTGGCCGGTTCAGGGCTGGACATAGAAATGGCGGGAAGTCGTGGGCACAGCTGGCGTGACCGGAGAGGAGAAGGAACGAGACATTGCAAAGACAGATTTCGCTGGGCGGCGTCGCCGCGGATCGCTGCGCCGAGGGTAGGTTGCGTCAAGCTTTCCCAGCTGGGAAGTCGAGATACGGAAGCAGCCACCCACCAGATCGTCCCGACACTGCGACCGGGGCCTTCGCGTCGCAGCCATCGCAACTCAGCATGAAGTGTCCAGTCTATGTGGTGAAGCAATTGGCTGCTCGAATTTGCCGACACGCACGACGCCGGCCTCATCGCGAGGCGACATGCAAGCTTGTGGTAGAGATGGTGCAAAGAAAGACGAGCTCCACACTTACCGCATTTGCACTCAGCGCAGCGACTCCGCGGAAGCAAGCACATCGGCCGAAGCCGAGTCTCCCTCCCAGCATTTGGTTACTCCTGCCTGTTCCTGAGTGTCCCAAAGGAATGGACCGATCGCAGCACGAAAATCTGGGGCTGCGAGATCAGATCTGTTATTGCCATGCTGAGAACTATACTTCCCTAACCCTGCAATCTACCCACCCGGTCCTTCCACTCGTGTACAGCTATATTCAGCTGTTCTACCTTGTTAGCAACAGCAATGCCTTCCCGCTCTAAACGCCATATCCCATTTGCCATGCAGCAACGCCATGCTGACCGGTTCCCCTGGTAACACCTGCTCTGTGCTTGCGCTCATATCCGCTGCTCCCTTTGACCGCTCTATCTCTTCCGCATGGATCTCGCCGTGGGCGCCGGAGGGTCGAAAGCGTCATCGTCGCCGGAGATCTCATCGTCAGTCGGCGGCCTCTTTCTGGCACTCGCGCCCCTGCCAGTCTGGCTTGGCAAGCTATCCGCCGCCTGTGAGAAGTTCAGCTTGCTCTGTCGCGGAGCCGGCTTCGCCGCCGGCGCCTTCCTTGCCGGCGTCTTCTTTTTCGCGGGGCTGGCGGAGCGTTGCGAGCGCGCCGGTGTGGCCTTGGATTTGCTGGTTGCCGCCTTTTGTCTAGCGGTTGTCTTCTTGGGCGGCGCGGGCTTTGTGAATAAGTCCTCCGCATCCGATTCTTCCTCCTCGTCGTCATCATCGTCGTCAAGCATGATGACGTCGTGATCTTCCTCCTCTTCCTCTTCCTCCTCCTCTTCTTCTTCTTCCTCTTCCTGAACACGCTTCTTACCGCGACGACTTGCGGCGGTAGACTTCGCAGGAGCCTTCGCGGGCGTCTTCGTCGTTGCACGAGAGGGAGTAGCTGTTGTACGACCACCACGGCCACGTCCCCTGCCACGCGTGGCAGTAGTCTTGGGTGGAACTGAGCTCGCCACCGAGTCATTGTCGTCGTCCCTTTCATCGCCATAGTCAATAGCTCCGGGTTGGTCGGCCCAGCTACCTTCCATATCGCTGTCCCAGTTGTCGGGCTTTGGCTTCAGCTTCCGTTTCGTGCTAATCTTCTTCTGGCCCGCAGCAAACATGGCTTCAACCTTGGAGCGGTACTCATTCATCGCCGTCGCAAATTCATCTTCATCCATCTCGTCCGTCTCAAGCAAATGCGACATCTGATCCGCAAGGGCTTCGTTGACGAAAACCCCCATTGCCGTGTTGTCATCCTTGTAGATGTACTGGCTGACCGCATCGCCAAAGTTGTTCGCCGGCAGGATGGTCAAAGTCTGAGCCGAGAGGAAGTCACGCACAAGCTTTCCAATCTTGATATTGTCGACGTTCAGTTGAGATATCACCGAGTCCTCAGGCATGTCCAGTTCCATTTTCTCCGTCCTCCGCGATTGGGCTTTCTTGCGGTAGAACTGTACAACGTCATTGACGTTCGCAACCCTGCCGACGAAACGGTTCGAGAAGCGCTGAGGATTCTCGCAATCGAAATGGCCACCGTCGGGTGCCGTGTACTCAATGCGAAGACGGATTAGCGGTAGTGGGGCTTCTACCGGCTCGTCATCTCCGTCGGGTTCTTGAAATGCATGCCACTCCTCATTTGCCTGCTTGATGAGCTTCTCGACGATGCTAATCAGGTACTTGGTGATCGTAACACGGTTGCCGTCCTTTTTCGCGATGTCCTTGATGGCTTTCTCCTCCGATAGAACGATTTCCTTCATCACGAAGGGCCGTACCGTCTTTAATCTGATCGGCGTGACTTCGAACCTCTTGTCTGTTCTAGTGTTGATACTCAGAATCGCAACATGCTTCCCAACCGCCTCTCCTGGCATCAGTGAAGTCGCAACCGAAGAACCAGGCTGAATGACATGGAAGCCCGTTTCCGCGTTCTGGGTCGGCTCAATCTTGCACTCATGTTCGTGACCCCACACGACAAGGTCCAAGAAGTCTGGGAGAAAGCTTTCGGGCAGGTACCCAGTCATCGTGTACGCATGATGGTTTTGGTGAACACTCATCAGGTTGAACCATTCATCTTGCTGCACCGACGGGCGGAAGAACTTGACGTTGCCATCTCTGAAAGTTCGAAACAAACGCTCGTCACGGACGTTGCTCATGCCGAAAAGAGCGAGCTTCGTGTGGCCTTTCTGGAGTAGGACAGGCTTGATCTGGATGTTGTCTGACTCTGGCGTACGGCCGTAGTAGTTGACCAGGCCAGAAACTTGGAGCAAGTCCATTGCCGAGTAATGGCCTTCCTAGCACTACGTCAGCGCAAGACCAAACCTGCAACACTTCCGCATGTACGTACTCCCGACGGATCATCGTGGTTGCCATGGATCGAGAAGACAGGAATCGCCACGTTCATGTCAGGATCCTCGTAGTTGACGTGGTTGAACGCCCTGTATCCTGTTATTCTCCGGCACCTCCCAGTGCGTCGCCGCTCGCACGAATCCCACTCACCCTTGAAAGACCTCACTCGCATCGCTGAGCAACTCGAGCTGACACGGCTTATCCCCGAAGCAGTTCATCCGCAAGCTGCGCATGACCTGGTACATGCTCTTCCGGCTCGGATTGTTCTCGTGGAAGAGGTCGCCACCGTGTAGCACCATGTCAACGTCGTGCTTCTTGGCCAGTGTCATGACCTCGTGGAAGGTCTTCCAGCTATCGTCGCCGCGAATGTGGTCGCGCTCATTGTACCCGACATGGCTGTCCGTCGCGACTAGGATTCGGATGGTATCCGGATCATCGGGGTTGTTGAGACCTGCACGTAGGCGTATTCGTGAGCTTTCATCTCTGGTGCTTTTTGGAGTCTAGGGCGTGCTTGTAGAGCAGAAGACAGGGAAGTCTGAGGCAGAGAAATATAGGGACAAAAAACTGGAGAATACACGAACCTCGTCCCGAAGCAGGCATTGTAGCGGTGCCCTACGCTTCGTCGAACTGAAAAGCGTGGTGAAGCCGGTGCAGATGCTCGCCTGTGCCTGTACGGATATGTAGTCGCAAGTATGTGCAGGAAGAGAAAATTGAAGGCTGCAGGAGAGCGTTGTCGTGACCACAGCGCTTCGTTGACAGAATCACGCGCGGGTCAAGCTCGATTCATGGCAGGCGACGCGCTCACCTTCACGGAAGACGCGTTTGCTGCCTGGTGTAGCTCAGTGATCGGCGCCGGGGGTGGGCGTGACATCGCGCCGCCGAGCCGCGGGCTTGGCTCTTTGGGACATCGAACATTTCCCCAAGCCAAACCCGCCGCATCCACCTCCGCACCCACTCACAACCGCCAATCATGTTGCCAACGCGGGCGCTGTTCGCGCGCTCGGTCTGGAAGGGTACGTACATCAACGTCCACCCCCTCAATGGGCGTAGCTGACACTTTGCGCAGGCCCCAACATCGTCCCGTAAGTCTGCCGACCACGCTCTTAACCGCCGCATACCGACCGCTCTCCCTCCCGGACTCCCATCCCTATACCGCGGTATCCGTGCGCAAAAGCTGGACAGCATCTGACCGCGGAAAACGAAGCACAACAGTCTCCCCATCGTCGTCCCCAAGCCCGGCGAGCGCCCGCCGCCGCCGATCAAGACACAGGCGCGCTCCGCCGTCATCCTACCCAACTTCGTCGGGCTCAAGTTCATGATCCATAACGGCAAGAACTACAACGAAATCCAGATCACCGAGGACATGGTCGGCTACAAGTTGGGCGAATTTGCTCCGTGAGTGGTCTCTTTTCTTCCTGCGGGTCTAGAATTCGTTGATTGCATGGATTGTATCTATTATTTTCGAGGAACAAATGGTGTACATGCAAGGTAGTGCGAGAGTAGCATAGGGTCATTAGCGGAGACCGACTGTTACGGCGAAAATCAATGCAGCCAGACGAACGCTGACAGCTAAATACTTCTACAGGACGAGGAAGAGGTTCTCGTACAAGCACTCCAAGAACAAATAAAAATATAAAAAGCGCCTTCCAGATTCCCCCACTTTGGACGTTTACGTACAATTCCAGTTTTCTTCAACATATGGGTGGCGTTTTTGTCATTCACCAAATATAGACTATGAGCGCAAGTGCATGTATTATCCTGGCTATTTCATCGCCGAATACCATCAAACCAGTGAAGGGATCCTTGCTTTCTGTGTGGCATAACTTCAGGCTGCTCTCCGCTTGCCTGCAAAAATAATGATGATGTTGATGATGTCGACCGCCACGAGTGCCATCAATTTCGACGTCATCCTTCCCCTTTCTCAGAGGCGCCATAAAACTCCGTGAACCATGCCATGTATCCCATAACCCATTACGAACCGTTCGTTCCCGAAGAAGCATCCATCCCCGAATGGGGGAGAAAAAGAAAGGGAAATCTTCGCGTCTCGAAAGAGCAAAAACAACGCATCTCGGCTTCACCCCCCCATCTCACCTATAGAACTCGCCCCTCTTCACGTTGACTCCATACTCGCCCACCGCCATGCCCAAATCCTCCATCGTCAACACCGTCCGTCCCTGACTACCGCCCTGCCCACCACCACCGTAGCCCGGCCTCTGCACGCCCAGATTCGAGCCCTTCTGATCCTTGCTTCCCGCCGCGCCACCACCGCCAGCCGCCGCCGCGGGGCCGGCGGCGGGACCGGCGCCGGGAGCACCGCCGGCGCCCATCATGCCGAAGCCGGCGGCGCCGCCGAGGCCGCCCATGGGGTTGTTGGAGGTGGTGTTGGAGGAGCGGATGCGCGAGTACTGGTACGCGTCGGCGGCGATGTCGGCGATGAACTTTTGCGTGGCGAGCGCGAGGAGGCGCGCGAGGTGCGGCGGCGTCTGCGGCGGCGGCGGCAGGCCGGCCAGGGTGAGGTAGTAGTTCGTGACGGCGTCGGGGATCTGCGGGGCGCACGAGAGCGGTGCGTTAGCTGTGGTGGCGGACGAGGCGTGGTTGCCGTCGTTGCTGTTGTTGTTGTTGTGCTGCGGAGTGCTGGCGCTCTGCAGAGACTGTCGCGAAAGACGTAACGTCATTGCGCCTCCGGATGTATTCGGGGTAAGAGGGGTTGGAAAGGGGGGGAGGTGGGGGCCTGTGGGCGGGAAAAGTGTGGGGGAGAGGGAAGGAAGCACGTACGATGGGTGCGTAGTCGTCCATTTTGCTCAGGAACTCGCGCAGGCTGGCGTCCTTCTTGGTCGGGATGCGCAGCTCGCTCGGCGGCGGCGCGCCCGCGATCATGTTGGGATCCTGGCCGGGCGCAAGGCCACCGCTGCCCGAGGCGCCGGGCGCAGACGCGTTGTTGGCGCTGCCACTGCTGGTGTTGTTGTTGTGGCCGTCCATGTCGGTCGCACCGTCGAGGTTCATAGCATCGGCTTGATTGGGGTCGGTCGAGGCGATTTCGGCGCTGATGGAGGCGTCCAACTCCTCCTGCTTGACCTCGGGGTTGGTGTTGGCCAGGGTGTTGGCGCCGCTTGATTCGCCGGGTTGCGCGCCTGAAGCTGGGTGGTCGGAAGACATTGTCGTACAGGCGCGTGATTCGTCGGGATTCGGAAAGGGGGGGTTATGGCGAGGCACCTGACGTGCGTGGGGGTGCTGGCGAGGGTGTCACCGGGCGTAGTGCTGCAGGAATGGTGTGTCGCGAATGTACTGCGGTCGCTGGTATCTAATCGCCCAGCCTGGCGCGTGCACCCATACCCGCGTTCCCGCTGGTTGATTTCCCGGGGGCGCCACTCACCCAATCACAGCACGAGCACCATGCGGAAATGCTTCCATGGATGTGCTCGACTACTTGTTCGTCGCACTACGTCACCAGTTCGCGGGTCCAACGGGGTAGAGGCACTGTTGACGTACGTAGAGAACGGTGAATTATGCTCCCGCAACCAATAGATGCCCACCTGCTCAGCAAAAGCACTCTGCTACCTTGACCCTTCTCCCAGCGCGCAGCCAGCCATTAGCACAGTACGAGATCGCTAGTTAATCTATTCATGTTTCGGGTATCATACTGTCGTTGTCTTGCAAGCTGCCCGACCGGATCATTGTCGTAGATCGTGCCCATACCCATCCAGTGAAAAAAGAAATCCATAAGACTTTTCCACCCCTTCGTCGAGCCAAGGTACGGACTATTAACCCCCACCGCATTCCTCCCTCCGAGGCCACTCTACACAAGGGAAAGTAAGGAAACCATCGCGCTCGCTGACAAAGAAACCCAACGCCGCCTTCACAACCCTCGTAGCTCCTAGGCGTTATTGGGCCCATCGGTGGTCCGGAGCGAAGGATCAATTGCCGGGTGGCTTTGCGGAGCGGGGTAACCTATCTGGGGAAACCCGTCTCCAGCACCGGGCCACCTGCCAGCCAATACAGTCGCCGCATCCATCTGCGCACGCTGGTCCCTCAGTTTGCTCTCTTGTTCGTCTCTTCGCTGCTTTGCCAGTGCTTCTTGCTTCGCCGCCTGGGCAGGAGCTCTCGTCTTCAAATCACCCGTGACACCTTGCAGGTATACGGGCACCTCCACGCCGCTCTTCAAGAAGAAAAGTTTCAGGTTCCTTGCTTTGTCTTTCAGCTGCACCTGGTTGCGCTCTTTGAGGATCTCCGATATGGTTCCTCCGGGGCCGTAGAGAGCAAGAATCTGGCTCCAATGGGGACCTTTGACGCGATCGAGACCGTCCATGAGAGCGCGCTCTTCGTCGATACTCCACGGCCGCCGTTGATTTGCCGCTCCTGGCTTGCGCGAGTTGGGTGGTGCGCGGACAGTCGATGCTGAACGCGCACGGTCGTACAGAACCTGCGTCGGCGCGCTTTGAACTGCGATCGGGCTCGGCGGGTTCGGGGCCTTGCTTGTGGGAAATGATGGCTGGTGTTGTTGAGCGACCTGGGGGTATGCTTGGTAGAAGGATACATTCGACTGTGCATCTGGACTACCGGCAGGTTGCTGCCCGTGGAGCGCGGCGTGAGCCATCAGCGCTGCTCTGGTGATCGTCTCATCATAGTTCCCACCGACTGGACCCTGCATCTGCGGAGGGTAGTAGCCACTCGGACTTATACCTTGAGCACCGGCATTGCTGTACATTGACGATTGAGAACTCTGGCGACTGGTCGAGGAACCGTCCATATACTTCTGAATGCAGCTGTTAACCTCCTTGAGAAGATCATTCCACGCGTGCTTTCTTGGAAGCATAACTCGAGCCTCAACCGTGTCGCCCTCGGCGAGGAGAGATTGTCGGCGTTGGAGAGCAAACTTCACGAATTCCAATTCCGGAGGCAAGAGCTGCTTGATCTCAGGATGTCTGGCAAGCATTTTCTCGGCGAGGTTCTCCGGAAACAATCGACTCATTACCTCGTCGCGTTTCTCACCTTTCATCAGCTCTTTGATGTAAGCCTGTGTCTTGAGCTCCACGTAAAACCCTCCATGCCAGTTCAGAAATCTGCCACCAGGAGATATGAAGATGTCCAGGAAGTATTCATTCAGCTCATTGAGACTGACTTCCTGTCCGCCGAATATGCTCATGACGAAGGCTGCCAGGTTGGCCTTGCGCACGGTGGGAGTGTGCTGTTGGCCATCCAGATGAAGCGACTTTGCGTCTATGAATGGGTTGCCTTGGCTGTACTGCTTGAATTGGTTCTCGAAGAGTTCTTTGAGTGAAGCGTACTCCTGGCCCGCGGGCGTGTCAATCTTGTTGATGACGTTCAGCGTGTCCTGAAAGGAATGCTGGCCGAGGGTGGCCAGTACTCGGCCCGACAGCTGGTCCAGCGTAGGCAAACTTTTCACCAGCTCCGGGTTCACGTCTGACGCTGGGGAGTATGGCTCGCTGTAGATGGGCGACTGCTGCGTGACGAACTGCGCGTCGTAGGACGGCGCAAACGGCTGCTGGGCCAAGGGCACGGCGAAGCCGTTGTCGTAGTAGTTCCCGGGCATCTGGTTCCAGCCAGCACCAAAGGGCGCCACAAAGCTCTCGGGCCCGGTAGTGGCCGTCGGGGTATAGTTCACGGCGAAGGCATCGCTCTGGTCGGTAGACACTTGTTGGTGCAGCGGCAGGCTGCCGGCCTGGGCGGGCTGCGCGGGATGCGGGCCATTGAGGGCTTGCGGGCCGAGAGGCTGGGACTTCAGGCGCTTCGCGGGCGTACCTATGGCTTGAGCAGGGCGCTTGGAAGCGCGGTCGGCAGCAGGGCTGATGGTGGAGGGCGCTGAAGCTGGAGGGCCCGAAGCAACGGGCGCGTCGGCCGCTGGTGAGCGCGTCAGTAGGCAGAACCGGGCAATCGCACGGGAGCGACTTGCGGGCTCAGCGCCGCGGAGGAAGTGGAAGAAGATGCAGGGCCCATCAACATACAGAGATCCAGCGGTCTGACCATCTTCAAGGGTGTCAAGCCTCGCCTGGCCCTAAGACTAGGTCGCTTGAAGTCAAGAGGTGACGAGGGAGGAGCTTTGATCTCCGCCGGAGGCTCTCCGACGCCGCCCCGCCAACCAATTGCGCGCCCCCGTGCCTCGTCAAGCTGGAGAACCGTCGGTGTGCCTCTGCCCGGCTATCAGGGGCTCTGATGCGCAGTGTTCGCTCCGTATTCAAATAAATACAGCAAAACCACATCGCGCTTACTCTGGCGCTGGTCGCGCGCTTCTAGCATGTTGAGGCGCGCCTGAACCTACTGGCGTGGGGGAAGTTGGGAGGCCCCGGCCAGGGCATCCCACGGTAGAGGTTCTTTAATCATATTCCTCGTCATACCCACCAGTCATAATCCCCACCATTTGTGGCCCCCTTCTCAAGCTTCGCTGCCGGTGCCGTACGAAGTCTGAGAACCTTTGTTCTGCTAGATTTGGTTGTACTCGTGTTGACCAGCTAACTTCACTGTTGGTTCGTTGCCAGCGCACAGCACGCACGATATCTCCCCCGACTCAGTCGTTAATCAGCTTGATTATGATTTGCTATCCTCCTAAACCGCTTCTTTCAACTCCACGCACATTTGAAATGCACCCACTTTTCCGTTCTCGACGGTCCTTGGTGTATCGACATCCACATCGCCTCTGAATTCTATTCTGAGCTATCCAAATAGTTTCTTCGATCCCTTTACGTGCTGCCGGGGCCGCCGAGCAGAGCGAAGCGGCGGACAATGCTGGGACCAATTTCATCGTACTCGGCCTTCGTGTGGCAGTAGCTCCTGAATTCGGGCGTCTGGCCCAACAGACTACCACCAAACCAGGGTCCGTGACGCTGCCTCTTGTGCGTGATGACCTGGACATCCAGGCCACCACTCTTAGCACCACCGCTACGCGCCTCTGACGCCTTGATACGCGCGTCAACCAGGTGCCTGATGTCACGCTGAAGACGGCGACCGAAATCCTTGTACAGCGTAGAACCTCCAGACAGGACGATGTTCTTGTAGAGACCACGCCTGACATCAATGGGGCTGGTCTGAATGACAGTGTCGACAATGTTGGGCAGCGGCGTCAGGAAATCGCTGGAGTAGATCTCGGGGTTGAAGAAGATCTCGGGGGCGAGGAAGCGCTCGTAGCCAACGTCGATGGACACGCTCTTGCCGTTGGGGTGCTTGACCTCGTACTTGGGGAACCGGTCAGGCTCCCTGTCGTAGCGGGAGAACTCCTTGACGATATCGGGGCAGACGTAGCAGAACTCCTCCTTGATCCTTTCCGCCGTCTTCAAGCTGCTGTCGGGCTCGCCTCTGTCGCGAAGCAGCTGCTGGACGAAGTACGTAATGTCTCTTCCGGCGATGGGAACACTCTTGATGCTGGATCCAATGACATATCCTTCCGCGACGGGGATAACGTGGGTCACACCCTCACCAGAGTCGATGACCGTACCCGTAAGCGAGCGGTCCGTAACCTTGGAGGAGGTCCAAGAGGCCGCGAGCGCAAGAACAGCTTGCACGGCAATGTACAGACCAGCGCAGTTGAACGACTCGAACATGATCTCAGCCGTCATCTCACGGTTCTCCGGGGGGTTGAGCGGAGGCTCAGTCAGGAGGAAGTAGTGGTCTTCAGGCTCGACGCGAAGATACTTGAATATCGAATTGGACCAGAAGCGTTCCATGTGGTCCTGGGTAGCTGTCAGCGACTTGACGGCGACCTAAAAGCGTCCATCGGAGCTTACCCAGTTCTCAATCTGACCGTGACGAATGGGGTAGTGGATGCCATAGCCTGCTCAGGTTAACCAAAACGGCCCGTCGCCCAGCGCATAGCTGTTTCATTGTAGCGTACCAGGACCAGAAGAGGCGGCCAGGGCCTCGTCTCCGATGAAGAAGTCCAAGTCCTCCGTCCCGCGCTTCCCTGACAAGTGCCCGCCAGGGCCGGCGCCACCGGTGAGGAACGAGGGCTTGTTCGCAACTGCAGGGCGGCCGGATCCGGAACCACCAGCACCTCCTGCGGCAGACTTGGTCGCGATGGCGGTGGGGAAGACGAACGAGGGGGAGTCGTTGCCGGCGAAACCTAAGTGCGGAGAGTCAGCGAGGGGACGGGTGATGGGCGGCGGAGATTGGTCGCGTACCTAGCTTCGAGTAACCCGTACCGCTGTGGGTGGTTCAATTGTCAGTTGCGGGGGTCTCAGGCCAGCGGAGGGGATCTCGGCGGTGTCGGGAGCTAGCTCACTTGTCCATGACAACGGCGGGGGTTTGGGTAGCCATGGCGAAGAACGGAGCCGGTGGCTACAGCTCGGATTGAAGGGCGAAGGCTGGTGGAGTTGCAGGCAGGGGAAGACGGCCCGGCGCTGGATGTGGTGGAGGGCTGCCTGGTAGGGCTCGGGGGTGATGTAGGTCGTTGGACGAGGGCGGGCGCTCGAAACCCAATGGGGGCTCTCCGCGCCCCGCTGGCGCTGCATCATCGCTCCGCCCGCGCCAAGCTCCCGCCTCCTCCAACACTGCTGTCGCATCCGCATTGCCGTGTCTTTGTCTACTCTCCGTGCGATGAAGCTCCCGTGCAAAGGCGGGCCTCATGCAGTCGCTGCCCTCTCAGCCTTCTCAGGCGTCTGTAATTGTTAGTTCACCCGCGCAATGAGAGGTGCCTCGTGCACCCATCTCCAAGCTCAAGGGGCGGAGATCACGGTAGGTAGACTGAATACATACGATCGGATACGCGCATGATTTGCTTGACGGCGGGCGACTTTGGCGCAGCTTCCGGCAGTCGCAGACATGATGGAGCCATGAGCGTAGGTTGCCAGGGCGTGCAGGCTGCAGTAGATGGATCCACGCGCTCTTGCCGGCCTCATTATGGAAGGCGTCAACCTCGTGCCGCTCGCAACAGCATCCTCCACCGTCGGCTTCTGGCTCCGCTCCTCTCTCAACGCCACCTTTGGGCTCTTCTTTTTCCGTTTCCTACCTGTCAAGACTCTTCTGCTTTCGTTGGTCGACTGACCCCACCCGAGCGGGTGAGAGCGCGTCAACCCAATCGAGGTCGCCATTCTTTTTCTGGGTCATCCTCGTCTTCCATCCTTATCACCGCCAGCAAGCCCCAGCTACGGCCCTCTCAACGCTCTCGTGCCACCGCGCTGCCCACCCGTCGCTTCGTCCAGCACGATCGCTGCTCGCAGAAAGCCAAAGGCTCATTGCACGTGCCAAAGTCCGGCCAAACATCCAGCCCTCACTCCGGCTCTGTCACAGCAACTACGAAGACAAGTCTCACCCTTGTATGATTTCTCTGACCGATTCAAGCGCCAGCTGAGAGAGGTTCCCACACTGAATCATCCATTGGACCGCGACTTGAGGCTGCTACGCCTTGCGCGTCGCCTCTCGTTCTGGAAAGAAGTCAAGCCTGTCGCACCTCGTGTGGCGCAACCAATCTCAGCTGCAGACGACACAATGTCATCCGGGGGGAAGGGCCGCAGAGGTGGTGACATATGCGCTATCTTTGTGCATGCTGGAGCAGGGTACCATAGCGTACAGAACGAAGGGCTGCATCTGCAAGCCTGTAACGAGTGAGTCAAACACTTCCCAGAGCGCATTCGGCTGGCTGCCTTCGATCTATCTACGACTGAACCAAAGAATCACAGTGCTGCGAAAGCCGCCATGGCAATGCTCCGCAATGGGGGCACCGCTGTAGACGCTGTAGAGATTGCCATCAAGATACTCGAGGACCGCGAGATCACGAACGCTGGCTACGGGAGCAACCTATCCATGGACGGCGTGGTTGAATGCGATGCTATCGTCGTCGATCATTTGGGACGCAGCGGCGCGGTTGGTGCGGTTGCTCGTGAGTTTCCATCGATTCTCTGCACAACACAAGTCTGACATTATGACAGAAATCAAGAACCCTATTTCTCTGGCGCGTATCCTACTTGATCGCACTACCACATCGCTGCTCCTAAAACGCGTCCCCCCGAACCTTCTTGTTGCTCAAGGTGCCACCGATTACGCTTTCAGTCAAGGTATTCCGGTTCTTCCGTACGACGCAATGGTTTCTCCAGCCGCCCGAGAACGTTGGGTCAAATGGACGTCTGACTTGGCATACGCGGAACGGAAGGCATCACGCGCCGTGGCGACTCCCATAACTCAGCCCGAATACATCCCTGAGACGGTAGACCCGCTGGAAGAGGCAAGAGAACGCAAGCGGCTGCGTTCAAGACATACCCAAGCAATGCTTCGTGGTGTGCCTTCCTCGACCACAAGGGCCATTTCTCCAGGGCCTGTGCCCACCCGTACTACCTCCTCGCCAAGCTCAAACATCACATCAGAGTCCTCTGGAATCTGCATGTCTGCGCCAGATCCGTCATCAGCGACCCTCGTTGAAAGTGGTTCCCTGCAAGCTACATTCAAAGAATCCACCCAAAACCCCCTGATAAACAGTACTCAGACGTTGCCTACAATGGAAAATCTCACAAACATCGATCAGATCGGTAGGAGTTCGACACCAGATGTCGATATGAGCGACGCCGATGATGAAGCAATTGTCCCGATAGGACAAGGCATCGCGCGAGGGTTACAAGCACAAGTATGCCATGATGGATCGGGAGAGGAGTCGGAATCTTCTGCTTCGACGCTTAAGCTTCCGTCCCTTACTCCAAGCCCTCCGCCGCAGGAAGCTGTCGAGCAACCTCTTCCGCCGACGCCTCCCGAAAGTAGACGTACTCTCCAACGTACCTCTACTGAGCTTCGCCACGTTGTCGAGCAAGCTCCTTTGCCGCCGTCTCCAACTGAACCTCAGCGCGGATCCAATCAAGATCATTCAGCTCAGCAGGAACAGGAACAAACGGCCGACCAAGCAACACGCCCAGACCTTGTCACTGACACCGTCGGTGCCGTTGCGGTGGATTGTTACGGAAACATTGCGTGCGGAGCCTCCTCTGGTGGCATTGGAATGAAGTACCAAGGACGGGTTGGCCCTGCAGCGCTCGTTGGCGTTGGAGCAGCCGTGGTGCCCTGCGAGCCTGATGACAAGGACAGGGTCTCGGTGGCCACTGTTACCAGTGGTACCGGTGAGCACATGGCTACCACAATGGCCGCAACAGTTGGGGCCGAGAGACTGTATCACAGCTTGAGAAAGAACAAAGAGAATAAGTTGCAGCCTGTGTCTGAGGAAGAAGCAGTAAGAGGCATGATTGAGAGGGAGTTTATGGGTAAGATCATGCTCACTTTCATCAGCCTCTGTCATTCTAACTCACTCTCCAGGCCACCCAAGCGTCAAGAGCAGCCATTCGGCCGGCGCCATCGGAGCAATGAGCGTCAAGAAGACCCGTGACGGTGTCTACTTCTACTTTGCTCACAATACCGATTCCTTTGTAAGTCTAGGCTGTTCGAATCTTACATCCAGAGTATCAGGCACTGATGCGGGATTAAGGCTTTGGCGTCCATGCATTCCGACGAGGACAGGCCCACATGCACCATGTCTCGCAGCGTCGGTCCCGGTATTGTCGCACAAGGTGGTCGCTGCCTCCGTTATAAGCGCAAGAGGTAGTCGTCACCCTCGCTGGCTGGCTTCCCTATAGATTCTTGCTTACTGGCGTTTCTGTTTTCGAGAGCGGAACCTAGATGGACCTCTTTTTTCACGAATTACGGTACTGCGTCCTGGCTGCATAGGGACTGGTTTGTGGACCCTCCCGTAAACCCTAGATAGCGACGGGAGTTTGCTCACTTCTTTCCACTCTAATAATCAATGACACCTATATCAAAAAATCTTCTCCGTGTATCTTCTGGTTTTTGTGTGGGCTGCAAATCACTGCCGAGACAGCCACAGCTCGTTCAGCTCTGTGATTCTCTGGTTCTAAATTCTATCAGGACTGTAAGTGAGTGGGCACAGGCTTCGCCGCACCCTTTAGGGACCCTACGCTGCCGTAACTACCAGTAAGCTCCATGGTCTTTCTGTGTGATTCGTGGCGGCCTAGGAGACTTTGGTAATCACGTATGAAATAAAGCACGTGTAAGAGACGCAGAAGAATCGACCATGGGGCATGCTCGGCTACGACGGGCCCTGGCCCTACCGTCCCCAGTATAAAAGCACCTCCAACGCCGTGCCTCTACTCCCTCCGAGAAACAAGCTTGTGTAGCTGATCAACGTAATTCCACGGTGTCAACCATGCACTTTCGTCTACTTTATCGTAACCGAATGGAACTTGGACGACTCCCTCGGTCATTGTACGCCGTGTGCCATGAACCAGTAGCTGCCTCGTTGGCATCGAGTGATGGTCAGCGTTTGACGTTGATGAGGATCATCATGGTGTCTGATGATTGAGCTGCTGCACGATTGATTAGTGCTGCTGCTCGTCATACCAGCACATCTTTTCCGTTAGAGCGGAGTCGACGCGGGAATTGTCGCAAGCGTTCATTGTTGGGAGCACAACAGTGACATCTTGTTAGCTATGAAGGAATAGAACCACTAACAAGAACTCGGTCTTTGGATAGAAAGCTGTTTACTCGTGCAGAATATACGCGTTAATATATCCATGCTCTACCCACCATTCCTTGCGACATCGATCCCCAATCGTCACCTTGGAGCGGACAAAGCAAAAGCACGTGTATGAACCAACGAAAAGAAAGAAAGAAGGAACGGCCACAAGACGTGCGCGCGTGCCCAGCATCACCAGAAAATTTGCCCACGTCCGTGGTATAAAAGCAAACCCTCACCAACCTTTTCTCCATATCTTTTCTCCGACACATTTTCAAGAACAGGCTTTGTCCTACGAATTCCACGAGAATATCTCACTGTTACAAGACTATGGATTCAGAGTCACTTCGCCGCCTCTCTCTCTCTCTACCGCTGTGCGAAACTTGCAAAGAACCAACACTTTCAATTGGTATCTCGCGATCCGTGATGCACTCCAAACGTGATGGAGATCCCCACCAATTTCTCTCATTGATGGTGAATGACGGCATGAACAAACGATCCTGCTACTCATCATTCTCATTCCGTTGCTGGCTTCGCCCAGAACGAGCTGGACACCGAAAGAGGGGGGGTCGTCCCACCAAGTCCAGGCAGGTGATGCGGGAAGCGTGGTGTATGATCGCCCCCAGAGGAGTGGGGTTGGTCGCGAGCCATTCCACTGTGTGGCAGCAAAGCCGTTTGGAAGTGATCCGGCTAGTTGGATGGAAAGGCGTTCGCTCATATAGTAGTACAGAAGATACATGGTCAATATATCCACAGCCGTCATCCCTTTCCCCGTGACATTTTCCCCCACACGTATGCCCGTTATATCTCTTGTTTTCTTGTTCCATGATTTACACGCCCAATTGGCTGTTTTCGGTCAATATGCCCGTCCTCTGGGCAGAGTAGCCCCACCACCACCATCATGAATCGCCATCAAGAGATCCCTCTCTTCATACCAGACCCTCTGCGCTCCATACCCCCTTCATTCATTCAATCCCGAGCTGCTCCCCTCTAGCATCTTTGCCCCCCGCTTTCTAACCCGAAGAAAAAAAGAACAAACAAATGGTCTTTTAATACACGCTTCCGCCGTAGTACACCTTCCGCACGTCGACCAACTTCCTGCCCCGCGCGCGGGCGATGTCCTCGGGCAACTTCTGGGACAGCAAAGCCTCCATCGTAGCCTTGACCGTGTTCATCTTGTTGCGGGAGCGAGTGACGCGGGCGGAGAGGTCGTGGATGCCGGCGGCGCGGGCCATTTCGAAGATCAAAAACTGGCAGCGGAGACCGAAGCCTGGCAAGAAATCACAAAAGTCAGTTATATATACACGTCGGACCCGGGAAAAAGAGAAAGAAGGAACCCCTTACCTGGCGGCCTGGCGCTGAGCTTCAGGGTGGTGGCGCCCGACTTGCCGTCGACGTCGCCGTAGATGGTGCGGTTCTCGTAGCGCACGACGGGCTTCATGCTGCGCAGGGCCTTGAGGATGGACTGGCGACGGGCGTCCTCGGGCTCGGTGCTCTTGCCCTCGCCGATGCCGAGCATGCCGTTGCCGTCGCCGGCGATGGTGAGGTAGTACATGGACGCGACCTTGCCGAGGCGCGTCTGGTTGACGACGCGGCGGTAGACGAGCGTCTTGACGCGCATGTGGCGGATGTCCAACTTGGACAGGCCCGTCTGCTGCATCAGGCGGAGGGTGGTCCTGTCCTCGTCGTTCTCGCCGCCGCCGCTGTTGCTGAGCCGCGGCGAGAGCTCGTCGATCTTGGGAACCTCGGGCGCCAGCAGGGAGAAGCCCTCATCCTCGATGGCGCGGTAGCCCTCCTCGCTGTTGGCGTGGATGAAGGTGCGCGGGTTGTCCAGGAACTGGAGGTAGCGCACGCGGCCCCGGTCCTCCTCGTCCTTCTCGGCCTTGGAGCCGGGCTGCAGGCCGAGCGCCTCGATGCGCTTGCCCTCGTCGATGTAGAAGGTGGCGAGCAGGCCGGCCATCTCGTCCTCGGTGCGCGGGCGCAGGCCGTAGTCGGCGTAGGGGTCGAGCTCGGCGCGCTGCGGCTTGTCCAGCAGGGGCTGCAGCCGGCGCAGGTCGTCGACGTCGTACTTGAGCGCCATCGGGTCCCATTCGCGGTTGTTGTTGGGGTTGTTCCAGCCCGACACCAGCAGGTCGCGCGGGTCCAGCGCCTGCTCGCCCGCCTCGATGGCCGCCATCTGCTCCGGCGAGTACTTGGCCGCCAGCACCTCCTTGTCCTTTTCGCTAAAGGACGGGAATGTGGACTGGGCGACTTCCTGCAGCCGCTTCATGTCTTCGAGTTTGATGGACGGATAGTGCGGCTTTCGCCGCTTGCTGTGGGCGGGCGAGGCGTGAAATTGGCGGCGGAGGAAGATGCTGCTATCTGCGGAGGTGGCATTGGCGGCTGTTGTTGCGGACCTGGTGGCCGCGGACGCTCGTGCGAAGAGACATCTTGCGGGGCGGGCGACGGTGCTCATGGCGGGAGCGGAGGGTCAATGCCCGGGATGGGGAGCGATTGAGGCGGGCCGGGAGCGGTCGGGGCCGGGGGCGGGCGGTGGGCGATGGTGTTGGCGGGCGTCGGCGGTGGTGATGTGTGGGAGCGCGACTTCGGCTCACGAGCTCACGCGCATCGGCGCTCGGCGGGAATTCTTTTCTGGTGGTCGAGAAATTAAGCTTTTTGGGAGCCGCAAATCCGCCCGCGTCACTCGCCCAATCGCAGCCCGCCGTTTTCCTCTGACTGAACTTCGTCCGCACTTTTTTTCCCTGGACCCTCCCCGACACCAGCACGTGGATGAACGCCTTTGCCGGACGCACTGCCCTGCAGACCTTGGTAAGAGCCGGCTGCACCTTTGCACGCCACCGCCCGTACAGCATGGCTTCTTCGGCGAACAACGTCGCCCCCATCGAGAGCAACGGCCACAAGAGGGCTTTCGAGGGCGCCCGCAACTACCGTTTCAAGAAGCAGAAGAAAGAGAAGGATCAGAAGTCTGTGCTGAAGACCGAGGGCACCCATGAGGAGGTTCTGCTGAAAGATGTCGAGGCGCTGCTGAGGAAACACTCCATCACCGACACCCCGGCCGAACCCGACGCTGGGGCAAATGGAGAATCAACCCCCGACCAGCAGCCCTCACTCCCAGACCCCTTCACCGAGGTCGAGCTCACCGTGCAAGAAATCTCGTCGACTGGTGACGGGCTTGCGCTGGCTCCCAATTCGAAGCAGGTCTTCGTCGTTCCCTTCACATCTCCCGGCGACAAGGTCAAGGCCAAGGTCATCAAGCACTTCACGAAACAGGGCTATACTTTGACAGATTTTGTCCAAGTCATCAGTCCCGGGTCGCTAAGAAATGACTCGCTTGTGAACTGCAAGTATTTTTCCTCCTGCTCCGGCTGCCAGTTCCAAATGCTGCCATATGAGGCACAGCTGGCACACAAGAAGACCATCGTCGAAAAGGCCTACAAGAACTTCTCCGACCTATCACCAGAGCTCGTACCACCGGTTGCGGACACCATCGGCTCTCCACTGCAATTCGGCTACCGCACCAAACTGACGCCCCATTTCGACGGCCCGCCCGGCAAGAAGCGCAGCGACGGCCGCAAGGGCATCCGGAGAACGTTCGAGGAAGTCCCGCCCATCGGTTTCATGAAGAAGGGCACCCGGCAAACGCTCGACATCGAAGACTGCCCCATCGGCACCGACGCCGTGCGCATGGGCATGCAGAGCGAGCGTAAGCGCGTCGCGGCCGAGCTGGACAAGTACGCCAAAGGCGCCACCGTCCTGCTCCGCGAGAGCACCAAGCGGCTGCCCAAGGACCCGGCCCCGCAGCCGCGCGCCGACGCCGTCCTGGAGGACCGCGGCGCGCACTTCCACGAGAAGACGTGCGTGACGGACCAGAAGGGCCGCACGACCGAATACATCGACGACTTCCAATTCGAAAACCCGGCCGGCGCCTTCTTCCAGAACAACAACAGCATCCTGCCCACCTTCACCCAGTACATCCGCGACCACATCCTCCCCGCCGGCACCGACCCGGCCGACCCGGACCGGCCGATCAAACACCTCATCGACGCCTACTCGGGCTCGGGCCTCTTCACCATCACCCTCTCGCAGATGTTCACCCGCTCCCTCGGCATCGACATCTCGGCGTCGTCGATCGAGTTCGCGTCGACCAACGCCCGCCTCAACGGCCTCGCGCCCGACCACGCCGCCTTCATCGCCGCCGACGCCGCCAACCTCTTCGCCTCCATCGACTTCCCCGCCGCCGCCACCGCCGTCGTCGTCGACCCCCCGCGCAAAGGGTGCGACGACCTGTTCCTGCGCCAGCTGCTGCGGTACAGCCCCGCCCGCGTCGTGTACGTGAGCTGCAACGTCCACACGCAGGCGAGGGATGTGGGCGTGTTGGTGAATGGGATGGAGGGCGTGGATGGCGGCTTCGGCGCGGGGAAGGGCGTGTATGAGATTGAGAGCTTGGTCGGTTTCGACTTTTTCCCGCAGACGGGGCATGTGGAGGGCGTGGCGGTGTTGAGGAGGAGGAAGGAGGGGGCGGGGGAGGTGGAGATGGAGGTGGGAAGGGAGCTTGATTAGGTTGGGGTGGATTGTGTGAGTGGTATATACGTTGGGATGGGGTGGGGTTGGCTTGGGGCTTTATGCATGTGAGCGGGACTCGATGGGATGGCGTTTATGGACAAATGAATGCGAACTGTTTTCTCCTTTTTCCGATGCTCTGGCCAATTTTTCCCGTCTGTGATCACTACGCACACTTCGCCTCTGAGTGCGCTCGTCAGCGGGATCTTTGTGACCCCTGGCCATTCGTAATGTTGTGCGGCTAACGTGGTCCCACAGACCAGTGACTACAGTGACGTAGGCTTCGTCTTCTGACGTGGCCCCATCGGGCATGTGCCTGTCCCTGTGCGCAACTGATCCAGGCCCTATAAAACATTGAGCATGAACTGAATGTCTGAAGTTTTCTCTGGGACAGCTCCACGCCTGCATGCTGCGAGCAGTGAATAAACAGACGAAGTCAGTAAACGCACTTTCCCTGATGCCTGATATAGAGCACGTCCACACTTCGGTCTTGTTCGTGTCCGGGTCGTCAATTGCTTTCGACCAAATTTTTCTCACCTGAAGTATTCATTGACAGATCCGGTGAGGTGCAGCATTCGGTATTGATGGTGGCGAGCAACATATTTCCATGTTGATGATCCTCTTTACTCAGCAAATGCTGCTTCTGCCCGTCCCGTCGTTCCACATCCGAAGGGGGAAAAAAGGCCATTGAAATTAGAGCTTGGAAAAGAAGAACGAAAGTATTCGTTGAAGAGTTGCAGCGTAACTACGAACTCTTTCTGATGTTCTTGTTCATTCACATGCTCTTCCTTACCATGCCTGCCTTTATACAATTTTGTTCGCCGGAGTCTCCTATCCGCCTGATCTGTTGCTTCTGTTTCGGTCAACATGACCACTTCCGCATACGCGGGAGCGCAGACCCCATCTGCGGGTGACCGGGTCATTTGGTGATGACCAGACATGTGCCCTCTGTATGCGTCACAGGCTTGGGCCTCAGCGTTCAACTACAAAACAGATCTTTGAAACATCTTCTATGAAAATCAGTTTCGGCGGGGTCCCTGCTACAGGCAATACAGAGAGAGACAGATAATGTCACTTCGCTGTTCCGCCTTTGTTCGCCTTGGACACGTCACATATTGGGGGCCACGAAGTTCCGCGGGTTGGAGTGCCGGCGGTCGTTGTGCTCGATGAGATGTAGAGTTTCGTGGGGATGGTGACGTGCAGTATGTTGTTATGTTGATGAGTCTTCATATGAAGGAAACGATTCTGCTGTTCATCGTCCCATCCTTCCTCCTTCGAGAAAAGGACCGGAGGAGGACATGGAGGCAAAGACAAACGCACCGAAGTTGTTCATGATCTGCACGATGTCACAGGAAGCTGAAGCTGAACCTGCGTTGGTTCTTCTCAGGGCTCCCAGTCAAACCGGCTTGCCAATTCAAGCCTTCCAAAGTACCAGATTGCCTATATTTCAGTGCCGAATTGACTTGCCAAGGCTGAGGGTCCGCTTGAATTGAACTGCTTGGTTCTTCTTCTCCTGGCGTTTTCGGGCTTTTTATGATGTAGATACCTGGAAGCTCCGTGATCACAGCGCTGAGAAGGTATCGCGCCTGACGAGCCGCTCGCCGTGCGCATGTGGCCTGTCAGCGTTAGTCAAGTGTTCAGCTGCAACTGTACACTCGAAGCTGCCCGCTACCGCATTATAAAACGCTGCAACGTCGCCTTGTTTGCTACCCTAGATGAATTCAAGCTCACGCTCGCATTCACGACCATGCCTCCGAAAAGAAAGGCACTGTGGGTGGGACGGTCTGTTGCGGTTTCCTGGGGAGATATGGTGATGCCATAACGCCTGCCGCTGTAGTTCATCTACTTCACAAGATGCTACTGCACAGCATCAGAGGACGATGATGCTCCGCCTTTTCATACGTGTGCTGCGTCTGGTTTTCGAACTAGCAAAATTAAACGAGTGGGGGAAGTACCACTTGCAAAGACAAACGCACCGAAGTGCGCTGAGGGTGAGGCGGCGAGATACGAACGTCGCAGACAGTCAACGCAAAACGTGTATCCAACATAGTATTCAAGCTTCAGACAACTAAAATGGGCAGCCGCTTTACCTACCCACCGCCAAGAAAAGACAACCACCAACACCAGCAACCATCCCCAACCCACCTACCTACCCATCTCACTCACCCACTCACTCCCCCCCATCCCACATATGCCCCCCATCCCCCTCCGCCTTCCCCATCAACCCCTTCACCCCCTCCCCCTCGCCCTCCCTCTCCCACTCCCCCCTCACCAAATCCGCCGCCCTCTCCGCCAACGCATACACGCTACTCTGACAATTCCCGCTCACATGCGCGGGAAACGCGCTCGCGTCGACGACCCTCAGCCTGCCCACACCTTTCACCTTCAGCCTGCTGTCCAGCGCGTCGCCCATGGCGCAGCTGCCGGCGACGTGGTACTCGCCGATGGCCCAGCGGCGCACGGCGGCGGCGGCGGCGGCGGGGTCCTGCAGGTCGACGGAGGGCGGGGGGCAGAGGCGCGGGGTGGCGGTGAGCAGCGGGGTGAGCGGCGGCGCGGCGGCGATGCGGTCGCCGAGGGAGAGGCCGGCGGCGAGGATGGCGACGTCGGAGGGGTGCGAGAGGTAGGACGGGTTGATTGCGGGGGGCGCGGTGGGGTCTGCGGGGGTGGGTGGGTTGGTGGTGTTAGCCCTACGTCCTTTTCTTTTTTGTGGGGAGAGAAGGGGAGGGAGAGAGGTAAGTACTACTCACCGGCGCTGGAAATGTGCACGGAGCCGCGGGAGACGGGGTACTGCAGGGCGCAGCCCCAGACGACCTCGGGCTTGGCGGGGTCGCCGGGCATCCAGAGCTTGGACTGGTCCTTGATGGACTCGTCGGTGAGGTTGCCGTGGGCGGGGATGAGGATGTACTGGATGTTGGCGGACTTGTCGTCCTCGAGGTGCTTGATGATGAGGTCGAGTTGGCGTTGCTGGAAAGCTGGCCGCGCGAAAAAAGTCAGTGATGGATCTGACGAGTGAATGGAACGGGAACACATACCCGTCGCCTTCCTCTGCGTCTCCCGGATGCTGGCGATGGTCTTGTCCAGCTCCTCCTTCGACGCCAATTGCTTGTAACTGCACGCAACCCCGCGTCAGCCATCCCTCATCCATCACTTCCCCACCACCGCCCCCATCGCATTCACCACTTACCTGACAAACCCCTGCCCACTCGCCGTCGCTGTCAACGGGCCCGCCGCCTCCTCGACCAACGCCCGCTGCGCCTCCGCCATCGCCTGCGGGTGCCACAAACTGTCGCCGGAGATGACGCCCGGCGCGAGCCCGTACGTAGCCCCCGACACGACGTGGTCCTGGAAGTTCTCGCCGACGCTGGGCAGCGGCACCTTGACGTCGACGCCCGCGCGCGCGAGCACGCCCGGGTCGCCGATGCCCGACAGCTCCAGCACCTGGGGGGTCTGGATCGCGCCCGCGCAGAGCAGCACCTCGCGCTTCGCCCGCACCTCGTTCTGCCCGTTCGACGAGGCGTGCGTGAAGGCCACGCCCACGGCGCTCGGCTTGCTGTGCTCTTCCCCGTCGGCGTCGTCGTCGTGGTCGGACAGCAGGATGCGCGTCACCCGCGCCTCGCACAGCACGCGCAGGTTGGGGCGGTGCGCGATGCCGGCCTCGGAGAAGTAGCCGCGGGCGGCGTAGCTGCGCTTGCCCGCGAGCGGGTGGCTGTGCGGCTCGTTGCTGCCGCGGTGGTAGACGCTGCCCAGCCCGTTGTAGAAGCCGTAGTGGTCGCCGCCCCACGCGTCGACGGGCTTCTCGGCGATGTGGGCGGCGTGGTCGGCCGCGGCGAGGAAGGCGTCTTCGATGGGGAGGCGGGTGTCGTTGAAGGAGGTGTGGATGGGGCCGTTCGTGCCTGGACGTTTGTGTGTCAGAGAGCGGTGGTGCGAGGGGGAGGGGGGGAAGGGAGTGTAACCGTGGTTGACGCCGATGGTGGACATGGCGGCGCGGTTGGTGATGCTGTCCGGGATCGGCTCGAGCGTCTGGTGCTTGGTGATGTACTGCCGCATGTTGGCGAAGCTCCAGCCCGGGTCGCCCGACAGCGCGGCCCAGTCGTCGTAGTCGCGTTCCGAGCCGCGGACGTACCTGCGGTTTTCGTCAGTCGTGCATGGTTGGGACTGGCTTCGTCAGGGGGGAAACTCACATCATGTAGTTGATGCCGCTGGATCCCCCGAGCACCTTGCCGCGAGGGATGTTGTGCACGATGCCGTCCATGCCCTCCTGTTTACATCAGCGAATTTCATTCAAGGCAAGAGAATCGAAGGAGAAATTGCCTGCGGCGTCGTCTTGAAGCTCCAGTCGTATTCCGGGTCGCCCAGCATCTGCATGAACAGCCCCGGCGTGTCGACCAGCGGGTCATCGAGCTTGTTCTTGCCGGCTTCGAGCACGCCGACGCTGATGTCCGGGTTCTCCGTCAGACGTGCGGCGAGCACGAGGCCTGCTGTGCCGCCGCCAATGATGACATAGTCGTAGTCGTGCTCGAGGAAGGCAGAGGCGGAGGTGACGAGAGCGGGGAGGGCGTGCGAGGCCCCGTTGGCGCCGTTGGCACCATTTGCCGTGTCGCCCATGTTGGCTGAGTGGTGTAGGGAAAGCAGGGTAACAAGGTGTCGGGCGAGCTGCTCGTTCAAGCTCCAGGAGAGATTGAGCTCTGAGCTTTTAAGTCGACACGGGCTGCTTATGGCTTGCCCTTTGGCTACTGCTACTTGTAGCTTCGCGGTATCGCTGTCATGCAGGGCAAGTCGTCTAGTGCTGACGGCCTCCTGGCAAGCTACCCCGCAACTGCATCCTTAACCTCACGACTCGTACCTTTGGGCTACCACCGCCACTGTTCCTTCTGGTCAGCATTGTCGAGAATAGGGAATTGGGCAAAAATAGATGTGATGCTCAGTGAGCGCTTCCCACTACGTAGCACCACTTACTGATATGTGCCGGTAAGCCGGATGCTTTGCTCAGTCGACGCATACGTTCTCAAATATTGCCGCACTTTGTATCACCTCACACGCCGAGGCTTCCACAGCTGTCTGGACCTGAGATTTGCCAGCCGCACCTGCTGTGGGAAGGTGTTGATTCGCACGTCTCGACAAACTTCGTGCTAGTTTAGTCATTCTGGCCCCGCGCCCTTACCAACCCCAGCCATCTTAGCCGAGAAGCGGGGTGTCAACGCTACCCACTTTGGTTCACGCTAATCACTGCGGTTGACCAAAAAGACGACTCCTGTGGTTGTGCTTACGTGATCCCACGTGGGCCTATGAATAATGAGAGATTCTGCCGTCCAACATTGCAACTTCAAGTAGCCAGTAACGACTACCGACGCTTTTTTCCTTTTCAATGCGAACATCGCGACGTCCGGCCGTGGAGCTTGTGACAGATGCCAACAACAGTGATCATGAATAACGACAGCAACGAAGTGCCCACTCCACCACACCTCTCACGGCAGTGACAAAAAAGAAAACCAGAGCACGCTCGAAGAAGACCCCTAACCACATCCACCTAAACGCCATGGAGACTAAGCAAGCAAGAAACAAAACCCCCCCCACGGCTACCACCTCTACGCACACCTCTTCCTCCTCCTCATCCCGCACCGCCACCACCCCACCACCACCCCCACCACCACCGCCGGCAGCACCACGAGCAACGAAACCATCAGCACCGCAAACTCGGCCGTCGGAAACGTCTCCCTCAACACCTCCTCGATCGCCCTCCCGCCATCCTCCACCGCCCGCTCGCCGGAATCGTCCACCGCCCGCCCCTCGACTTCATGCGTCGAATGCGCGACCACGCCCCTCTCCACGCCCCGTTCCCACACGCTGCCGTCCCGCCGCCGCTGCCGCCACACGCACGACAGAGCCCCCGGCCGCACCCACGCCGCCTCCTCCCATCCCCGCTGTCTCAACCGCTCCAGGACGCGGGCGCCGTACGTGAGCGTCCACGGCGTGTGGATGTTGAACGTGACGCCGGCGGGACGGTCGTCGTTGCCGCCGCCATTCGCACTGCTGCTGCTGCTGCTGCTGCTGTTGTTGTTGTTGTTTTCGTCGTCGTCGTCGTCCCCGCCTTTGCGGTACACGAACACGTTTCCGCGGCCGGGGATGCGGCAGTGCAGGCCGAGCGCGTGGGCGTGGGCGTGGATTGCGTAGGCGGCTGACTGGTGGTAGCTGGAGAGGGCGTTGGCGCCGGCGAAGGCGTTGGCGGCGGCGGCGGCGGCGAAGACGACGCTGCTGCCGGCGCCGCGTTTGGTGAGGGGGTAGGGGTGGTGCTGTTGTTGTTGTTGCGGTGAGTGGGTGGTGGTGATGGTGGTGTTGTCGGTGGGGATGGCGGCTGGAGATGCTGGGGCGGTGTGGTAGGCGATGGCCACGAGGGCGGTTGTGAGGGTTGGGATCTTCATGTTGGCGGAGGGAGGGAGGGAGGTGGAGGTGGTTAGTAGAGGGGAGGGGAGGGCAGAAGGATGGTCGTTTTTGTATATTCGTGTTAGAGTAAAGTGGCGGTGCGGAACCAGTTCCCTACTTTCAGAAACGAGAGTTTGGTAGAAGACCCTGGATGAATTGTGAATCGTGTCTACCGAAATGCCAACCATGGGAAAGCAAAAAAGAAAGAAAAAAAAAAACAAGAATCACGGCTACTACGTCGATATGCCAGGCAAAAAAACACCATCGCCACACCGACGCCCTCCTCCCCCTCCTCCCGTGGGCAACCTTCCCTCCTCCAACTTCCGGGTCAAATGCGCAATCCATCCATCCAGCTCTCACAACTTCCCCATGATGCGGAGGCCCACGGCGGTAGTTGTCGAACGTGACGGTGAGTAGAAGCAGTCGCTGGCGGTGTCGTTGCCACCATAGCCACTACTCTCGTAGCTTACACTCGTCACGGCGGCAGGGGGGCATTAAAGGGTACTGTGGTGGGTCTCGTTTCCCTTGTAGTTTGCACTCGTCACGGCGACAGGGAGCTCCGCGGCGACGGCGGCGTTGCGGTTGTCTGCGTTGCCCTGATGGTTTACAAAGGCCGTCGCTGCAGGCAATTTCGCCGTCGCCAGAAGAGGGAGAGGGAGAGGCCATGCTGTTGGCGGACAAGTCGCGTTTTCCGGAAGGAAAGGGCCGCTGCAGTGAATCGAATGGGTCGGTGGTGGAATTTGTGGGGGTGTTGGCCGCGTGTTCGTCTCGTAGGATCTGGACGGGGTCGATGAGGATGGGGGCTGCGAGGGCCGGGGCGGCGTGGTAGGCCAGGGCCACGAAGGTTGTCGCGAGTGTCGTGATCTTCATTCTTGGCGATCGGCGGGAGAATTGCTTGTGGAGAGTGAGAGGAGCAGCATAGAAGGCGGGCTTATATGAACTACTTTGGACTGGTGTATATGGCCCTTGGTAGAAGGAGACCCTGAACCGGTTGGACTATCGAAAGAAACCTTTTCGCTCCGCATTTCTATACATGTGCTGCGTCAGGTTTCAAATCCCAGAACGGAGATGAGGCACTTTGACAGACACAGAAGGAAAAAAAAAGGGGGGGGGGGGGGGGCTGGATTTCATAGTCTTCTAGAAACGTCAAATGTTGTCGACGCCTTCTGATACTTTGATAGTTCCACGGTACGAAAGGGAACTAAATACTTTCCTTACATGTCATTACGTAGGCTCGTGCGCCGATGAATGCGGAGCTTCGCTTCGGCATTCGCATGAAACCGGTTTCTTCCATTGCACATTTGACTGGTAGTTGGAATGTAAGAGAATGTTCAATTTTGTATGGCTTCTTGTAGCTTTAAAGGACATCTGTGATCTAGAGATGCCGTATAGCCTACTGTTTTTGGCGAGTCAGCACTGCAAGGCGCTGCACTGTAAGGTGGCAGCCACGCCCTCTTGACTTCCGATCCACCCAGTATACATTTTTCCAAATCTCACCAAGCAATAGCTTTACTCAGCTACAAAGACGCTGTCATGCAACTGGACGACGACTACAACACACTGGATAAGCAGCTCGGCCATCTCCCATCCAACCACTCATATTCCCCGCTTTTGCCACACAGCAATAAATTCACACACCCGATACAATTCTGAATGGAAGGAGGGTGTGGGTCTGGCGGTCAAGGTTGAGAGGGCAGGGGGGTGAACGGTGGGAAAGCTGCCTCCCATCACCTGCATTTTAAAAAGGTGCACGGCCTTGGTTTTACTTGCTACTCCAGTCCTCCGATTTCCCGTCCCCACCCTCCCATCCGATCCTCAACAAAGTCGTAACCGAGAAAACCAGATACCGACGAGAGAGAGAGAGAGCAGCGAAAAAAAAAAAAACCACGGGTACCAATGTATTCTCCCCAACATCCCCAGCAAAACCCTCCGGCCAAACCCGCACCTGACCGACCCCAACACACTTCCCCCCATCACCTCACACACACACAACCTTGCATCTCCCACGCTACCAACGACAACAGTAGACACAGATGATTTCCCCCCCTTCTTTTACATGCATACATGAAAAAGGCCGAATGGAAAAGGACCGCCTCTCCGCTGACGCGTCACCTTACTCAGTCATCATCATCGCCATCGTGTTGTTTCTTGGGGCAATGTCGGTATGTGGGATCGCCACGGGCGCTGCGAGGACTGCGGTGGTGGAGTAGGCGAGAGCGGCCGTGATGGTTGTCGTGAGTGTTGTTGGCTTCATTTTCTTCGTTTTTCTTTTTTTTTTTTTTTGGCGGGCAATGGGGGGAAAAAGAAGTGATTGTAGAGAGTGATGAAGAGAGAGATGGAGAGAGGGAGAGAGCAGGATGGAAGACAGCTTTATGAGTAAGTCCATTTTCAAGTATCGTACTAACAGTTACTTTGTTGAACCGATAGGATCTATTGAAAAAGCAGACCGCGCGAACCATCTACCGAAAAGAACCCCCCTATCGAAAGCAACCCGTACCACGGGTATGCCAACATCTCAAGACACCGGGCCAAAACAAACAACCCGTGTCCTCCTGACCGAACGAACGCACGAGGGGGGGAAAAAGAGAAAGAAGGAAAGGAAAGGAAAGAGGTCTGGAAAAAGCGCCTCCCACACCTCACTTCCCACTTCCACTTCCCCATCACGACTGCTCGGCCTGCGCCGCCATACCAAAAGGCCAGCCACCCTTCTCCAGCAGATCGTCCTCTTTGTCCTCGTCGTCATCGCGCTTCATGACCTGCGCCGCCATACCAAAAGGCCAGCCACCCTTCTCCAGCAGATCGTCCTCCTTGTCCTCGTCGCCATCGCGCTTCATGACCTGCAACTTTCCCTTCTTCGCGTCTTCCATCAGAGTCACCAACATGAAGAGCCTCGGCATGCCGCTCCTAATGCCGGGCTCACCGGCGGTCGTGGCGGCCTTCAAGCCGACGGCTTCCTCGCCCGCGCCGGCAACGACTTCATGGATCTGTTCGGCGATGATGTCCGTGGTGGCGCCCGTGGCGCGGGCGGCGTCGGCGATCAGGCCGCGCAGGCGCGCCACGTCGGCGGCCTCGGTCGTCGTCGCGTCCTCGGCGGCGGCGGCGGCGTCGATGCCGCGGTGCATGTCCGAGACGAGGGCGGCGGCGGTGGTGTTTTGGGAGGCGGCGGCCGCGGCGATGCGGTGGGGCAGCTGGTCGATGAAGCGGATGACGCTGTTGAGGGTTTCGGCTTCGAGGTTGACGCCGCGTTTGGCGAGCGTCGGCGGCCTGCCGTCGGCGGGCCTGTCCTCGCTGCTCTCGAGGAGGTCGAAGGGCAGCGGCCTGAGAGAGGCGAGAGTCTTGAACATGATCTCGTCCATTACCATGGGGTAGCTGGAGATGTCTTGTATGGCCTGGCCGTCGGCGACTCTCTGCTTGGCGGGCGCGGCGTGGACGCCGGTGGTGGAGCAGAGGGCGAGGGCCGTCATGGCCGTGGTGAGGGTTGTGAACTTCATCTTTCTTCTTTCTTCGTTGGACGAGGAAGGTAGCAACACTGCTTGTGGAGAGAGAGAGAGAAAGTGTGTACTGGGGAAGGCGATTCTTATAGACATTTCACTCTATGGAGATTTGGTCCACACTGACCCAGAACCAACTCCATTAAACTCCCGAGAGCAACTGAACCATGGGTAAGAAATGTTTCCGAACCACGCGGCTCCTCTTCCCTCCCCCGAATCGGACCAAAAAAAAGAAAGAAAAAACTCTGCGCCTTTCAACCACTGGTGTGTCTCCCCAGCTAATGTACCGCGGGTACGGCGGAAGCCGTGACGACAGAGCCGACAAAGGCCAAAATACCGAAGATCGGCCACCACAGCTGCTCGTGGCGCTTCTCGAGGCCGTGTTGGGGCCCCTTAGCCAGTTCGGTGGTGGTGCGTTGGGCGGGTCGGAGCATGTTCGCCGCCGCCTTGACGTCGGCCAGGCCCACGACGTTGGGCGGGCGATGGTCGGCCGCGCCAGCTTCTTCTTCGGCCATCTTGGCAAACATCGCCTGCGCCTTCTCGCTGTCCTCCTCTCGGATCTTGAAAGAGTAGCTGACGTCTGCGCACGGCTCGGGCGCGCCGAAGGAAGGACGGATGGCGGGCGTGTTGGCCATCTCGCCGCCGCTGCGCGAGGGGTGCAGCATGGCGACCGCCGCCTCCAGGTCGGCGAGGCTCACGGTCATGGGCGCGTGGGTCGCGCCGGTGGCGGCTTTGGGCATCTTGGCGAGCAACGCCTTCGCCTTCTCCCTGTCCTCTTCGCGGAGCGTGAATGGGAAACTGACGCTTTGGCACATTAAAGGCGCGGCGACGTCGGGGACTGGGCCCGGGACGGCGTAGGCGAGGGTCGGGGCGATGTATGCCATGGCCGCGAGGGTTGTGGCGAGGGAAGTGAATGACTTCATTCTGATGGTAGCCGGTGATGGTTGTTTTTCGAGAGCGGTGTATTCACCGAATCGATAGCCTGATGAGTCGGGGTGCTTTTATACTCGGGACGGTTGGGAATCGAAATTGATATCAGTTAAAGCACAGTCATTGGTCCCTCGACTTGGATGACATACGCTAACCAATGACCAATACGCTTCAGGAAAGTTGACCCTAACCCAGGTTTGGATTCAACTTCCAACCCCGGTACAGTCTTGTGTGCAGAATCATGTGGTTTTCCGCCCAATGGTACATTTGAACCCACGCTGAGTAGTCTGTACTCGCATAATTCCTCTTTCCATCGGCATCAACATATTGTCCTCACTGCTTTTATTTCCGCACACCCTCCGCAAACTACTGCGTTCCGGAGATCACTAATCTCTTCCCTTCTCGCTCCGTGTCCAGAGCAGCGACCTCCTTGAAATTCAACGAATTGACATCTTGCTGATATGCTGTGTCAAAGGAAACACTTTTATGCAAGCTCGTGATCACTCTTCGACACTGACCATTGCCAGCAAATGTTTCTCTCGCTGCCGAACTTCACTGTGCTATGATACTTCAGAACTGTCTCTGTCTGGTCAAAACCTCGAATACCATCGACAAGGCAGAGAAAGGAGCAAACAAACGACAAGAGTATGACGACACGGATATGTCTTGAGAGTGGACAAGACCCAGCAGGGTGTTCCTCTTTCTAATTCTGGCAAAGCTCAAGAGCGCCAATACAAGAAGCCAACGAAGTTTCCAGGTGCCAATATATACTGCATACTTCAAGATAACCCAACCACCACATGCGGACCCCTACATCCATCAACAGTCCGTTGTGCGCCACGATACGGCCACCACCTGCGCGGAAAGCACGCACATGACCGCCACAAGACACGCACACACGGTGCCATCTGCGCACAAGACCGCCATCTCAGTCAGCCACCACCTTTTCTCAGCCATTCCCGCAATCAGGTCTGCGGAGTACACATAAAAAAGCCCCTCTGCCAGCCACTTCTCCTTCGATCGATCGTGACAGGCACATTCGATCCTCAGCGCGGCTCCATGAAAGATGTTTGCTTCACTGTGTGCGGGTCGTAACTCTGAAGTGATCAGCATCGACTTCCGTTTTCTCTGCTCCGTCTTGCAGACGAGAGCGGGGAGGAGGGAGGGATCGGGGCTGGGGGTCAGCGTTGTAGGGGCTTGATGCTGTTCTGCATCGCGGGTTGATGCGGGGCAGCATCATTATCGGTTCATCATAGCTGTCGTCATCATCGTCAGTCTGTTCGTGGTATGCTGTCGGAAGCATGGGCTTTTGTTACAGTGTGAAGACAACACCGAAACAAGTGATGGAAAACACTCCCTCCAGGAAAGACTGGCGAGTTCGTGTTGCTGTTTAATGCCTTTACTGGTCTCCAAGAACCAAGTTGTTCTGGAGTTTGCATCAGGACAGAGCTGCACCGAGTTTATAAATAACGAAGCAGAACAACCAGAATCCTACCGCGTGAGCCCCGACACCCGCGACAGCCGCTGTAGCTGAAACCGCGCACGGCAAGAGTCTTGCAGCTGCCACTCGCGAAGCCGACTGACGGTGGCGTAGGAGAGACATGGTATATTAGCCGCACGAACCTTTCCCCTCCCTCGGCTTCTTCCTCATCAAGGACTTGTTTCCTGCAAAGGCTCCACTCCACGCAGCGCTTGCCCACGCACTGCGCATGTACGATCCCTCATCTACAAAAACACACATTCGTCTGGGTCGTCTTCGCCTGGTCCCAGCACTTCGAGTCGTTCTTCACCTCGCTCGCCGAGACTTTCGTCATGCCCTGCCCTCGTCACTATCCCGAGATGCTTCACAGCGTCATTAGTCGTCGGTGATGGTGCGTATCATCATTAGCATGGTGCCGTAGTGATGTTGTCACAAAGACGGGTATCTGTCATATTGTGGAGACGCCAAAGCGAGTGAAAGCGTGTTGTACCATGATTGTGTGCTCCAAAGGGGCTCAATAAAGCGATTTTGATGACCCTCAATTGCAAGCAGAGTTGTATCGAGCTTATATATGGTTCAGGACAGTGACGATAAGCCTGCACGTGGATCTGAACAACAGGAAGGGAGATACGAGTGGAGTTAATCGACTCGGCCCGCAGGGAATAGCGGCTGTGGCTATTGCGGGGCCCCGCAAACCACGGCATGAGCGACTAGGCGGTCGAGTCGGCGGTAACACAGCAGCCACATGGGGGGGAAGATGTAGTAGGAAAAAGTCGAGAGCAAATGAAAAGAGGAGGTGGTGATGATGTAAGCCTCCGCAAACGGAGACAGGTCTGGGGAAGCAAAGCGGGCCGACTTCCAGCCAGTGAGCGCGGCGGGAAAGCGCAGCGCCGCGGATGAATGTCGGTCCATCACGTGGGCGCCCTGTTTCCGCTGATTGAGGCTCTGGAGCTCTGGAGCTTGTGCTTCCTCGTCCAAGCTTGCACCACCATCTCCGCGTCATGGAGGCCGTCGACGCGACCGAACGCAGCTACAAAGGTTTCGACGGTACGGACCATCCCTCTGCCCTCGCAGCCTCGCGTTGCTCACGTGTTTGCAGGCCCGCCTCCATCTCTACTCACCATCATCATCGACACCAACCCACATGCCTGGGCCTATCTTTCCTCGACCCTGCCGCTGTCCAAGGCCATAGCGAACCTGCTCGTCTTCGTAAACGCCCACCTTGCCATCAACTCTGCCAACCAGGTCGCCGTGCTCGCAAGTCACACCCAACAAGCAACATGGCTGTATCCGACCCCACATCCACCAAAGGCCGCCGGCCGCAACGCAGCCAACGGCGATAAAGGAAGCAATGGAAAGGTGGACGGCGACGTAGACATGGCAGACACGCCAAGCATGGACGACGCGAACAAGTACCGGCCGTTTCGCAACGTCGAGACGGAGCTGCTGGCCAACCTGCGGGCCGTCATGTCGCAAACCAGCGAGGCCGATCTGCAAGCCAGCACCACGACGCTGATCGCCGGCGCCCTCACCACCGCGCTCGCCTACATTGCGAAGGCCACCCTCAAGTCGGCGCCGCAGGTGGGCGACGCCAACAACGCCGCCGATCTCGCCGCCGCCGCCGACGCGCCCCAAGCCCGCGCCTCGCTGACCTCGCGCATCCTGGTGCTCAGCGTGTCGGGCGACCTGGCCTCGCAGTACATCCCCGTCATGAACGCCATCTTCGCCGCTCAGCGCCAGCGCATCCCCATTGACATCCTGAAGCTGGCCGGCGACACCATCTTCTTGCAGCAGGCTTGCGACGCCACCGGCGGCATCTACCTACAGCCGTCATCGCCGCAGGGGTTACTGCAGTACCTCATGATGGCATTTCTACCGGACGAGACGGCGCGGAAGCACCTGGTGTTGCCGAGTGCAGGCGAGGTGGACTTCCGGGCAGCGTGCTTCTGCCACCGGCGGGTCGTCGACGTGGGCTACGTTTGCTCCGTATGCTTGAGTAGTAAGTACCTCGACTTTGCGTGTACGATTGCGGTTGCGCTGATGCGAGCTTCTTTTAGTCTTCTGCGAGCCGCCGGCCGATCAAACGTGCCCCACGTGCACCAACCAACTATCCGTTTCGAGCTCCATCACCCGGGTGCCGGCGCTGATTCCCCGCAAGAAGAAGAAGAGAAAGCGGGTTGCGGGCGAGGCCACGCCGGGAGGGGCGGCCACGCCAGGCACCCCCGGCGGCGGAGCGACGCCGATTCCTTCGTGAAATTCGCTTTTGCAGACGCTTCTCCGCAGCAGTGGTGTGATGGGATGGGTTTGGCGCATGATATCATATTTTTCTTGGATGGGCGTGGCGTTGGTCGGGACAAAACAAGTGGACTTTCCACGGCATTGGCATCTGCGGAGGCGTTTCTGGGCTGGACGGGGCACGACGGCAGGCGGGTGTGGGGCTGATGCGGCTTGAAAGAGATGGGTTAATTGACTAGCGCAACGGCTCTAGTTGGTAGGGCTTGACAGGCACCGGAGCTCAACGGTTGGCTCGCGAGTTGGAATTTGGGTCTGGAAGCATGACTCCCCTCTCCGCCGCGATGCCCAGGAACCAGGACGCAAGCAAGGCAGGCAGCCGGCGGGGGGTCGAGCCAGGAGGGCATAGTCAATTAAGAGGTGCAGCAGCTATTATTGCATAACCGGCATCATCCACGACTGCCACCGTCACGTGGGAGGGGAGGTCGGTTCCGGCGGCCTGGTCTGGAGAAACGGGTCGACATGATGGCGAACACGAGATGGGCCAGGGTAGCTCCGCACCGGGCTGGGAAGGGATCGGCTGTGGCCGGGGTAAGCTCTGGCAAGCTTCCAGCTCCGGCTGCGTCGCCCGCGCTTGGCTTGCGCTGCGGCTTGAGCCACCTCCGCACGCCTTTGCCATGTAACGCTGACCCCCGCATCCTCAGCGTCGCATCACGCCGGAAGATTTGCGGCCGCCGCCCCAGCTCCTGATCTCACTGACGTCCGACCCCGCCTCCACCGCTTCCCATTGGCCAATTGTTTCGCCTCGGCTCCGTTTCTCGCGAGGCCCTTTCGTTATTTCTTCGCTTGATGGCGCCGGGCCTGACTACTGTGTTGTGATGTGATGATGTGCACGTCCTACCGCATCCCACCGGGGCCCCGTCTTGGTTCATCCCACATATGGAGCTCCGGCATGGCGAGACTCTGTTTAAAAGCCCCCGGTCCCGGCCAGTCTTGCTCCCGCAGCTGTCTCCCGCCCCGAACCGGCGAGAGAAAAGCAAGCTGACTGCCGCCGTTTGACTCGCTTGTGTGCGCGTAGCTCCGTTGTAGCTACCATGAAGCTCTCCACCAGCTTGCTGGCGGCGAGCCTGGCGTCTCAGGCGCTGGGCGCCGCCGTCTCTGCAGGCAAGCCCACGGACATGATCAAGCCGTACAAGCGCGAAGCTCTGCAGGACATCGTGCGTCCCTGTTTTCTCCGGTCCACAAGACGAGCTGGCTGACGCGCAGGAATCAGGTCACTTGGGACGAGCACTCCATCTTCGTCAACGGCGAGCGAATCATCTTCCTTAGCGGCGAGTACCACCCGTTCAGGTAGGAACTTCCTCAAACACGCCAACCAAGCATGTCCGGTCTGACACATTCCACCCCAGACTTCCGGTCCCTTCGCTGTGGCTCGATGTCTTCCATAAGATCAAGGCCCTGGGCTTCAATGGCGTGTCGTTCTACGTCGACTGGGCTCTTCACGAAGGCACCCCCGGCGAATTTACCGCCGAGGGCGTCTTTGCTTGGGAGCCGTTCTTCGACGCTGCCCAGGAGGCTGGCATCTACCTGCTTGCCGTGAGTTTCTATGCAGCCGCTTTTCACCACCACAAACTGACGAAAGTAGCGTCCTGGCCCCTACATCAACGCTGAGGTTTCTGGTGGAGGTTTCCCCGGTTGGCTCCAGCGCGTCAATGGCACGCTGAGGACTGACGACGAGGCCTTCATCAACGCTACCGACAAGTAGGTCCCATACTCCGTACTTTGTTTCAAAGCTAACCAGCCCACTAGCTACGCTAAGAACATTGGCGAGATAATCGCCAAGGCCCAGATCACCAACGGCGGCCCCGTCATTCTCTTCCAGCCCGAGAACGAGTACACTGGCGCGGTTGACGGCGTCGAGTTCCCCAATGAGCGATACTGGGATATTGTGGAGAAGCAGTTCCGCGACACCGGAATTGTGGTTCCCTACATCAACAACGATGCTTCGCCCCAGGGATACTTTGCCCCCGGCTCCAACTGGACCCCGCAGGTTGATATCTACGGTCACGACGGCTACCCGCTTGGCTTCGACTGCGCCAACCCCTACACTTGGCCCGATGGGAAGTTGCCCCAGACCTGGAGGGAGCTGCACGAGGAGCAGAGCCCCAGCACTCCTTACTCGGTGGTCGAGGTATGATGCATGGTAATCCTGGTCGCTGCCCCTACTAACAGAACCTCACAGTTCCAAGCCGGCGCCTTCGACCCCTGGGGCGGCCTTGGCTTCGACCAGTGTTCAGTCTTGATCAACCACGAGTTTGAGCGTGTCTTCTACAAGAACCTTCAGAGCTTCGGTGCCACTATTATCAACCTTTACATGGTGGGTATCCGCGGGTTTCCCGCCATTCACTCTCGATACTGACATCTCGTAGATCTTCGGCGGCACCAACTGGGGCAACCTTGGCCACCCCGGTGGTTACACCTCTTACGACTACGGTTCGGTCATCAGGGAGACCCGCGAGATTGATCGTGAGAAGTACAGCGAACTTAAGCTGCAGGGTAACTTCCTGAAAGCTTCGCCCGCTTACCTCACTGCCGTACCCGGCGAGCTCTCCAACGGTACTTACGCCAGCACTACCGACATCGCCGTGACCCCGCTGCTGGGTAATGTCACGAACTTCTTCGTTGTCAGGCACGCTGCCTACAACTCGCTGGAGTCCACCTCGTACACCCTTACCGTTCCGACCAGCAAGGGCGACCTTACGCTGCCGCAGCTGAACGGCACTCTGACCCTGAACGGCCGCGACTCCAAGGTACACGTCACCGACTACGACGTCGGTGGAGAGAACCTGCTCTACTCCACCGCCGAGATCTTCACCTGGCAGAAGTACGACGACAAGACCATCCTCGTGGTCTACGGCGGCCCCAACGAGGCGCACGAGCTCGCCTTCTCCAGCGGTAAGAACGCCACCCTCATCGAAGGTTCAGGCGTGACCATCACGGCCAAGGACGGCGCCACCATCCTGCACTGGTCCGTCACACCTTCGCGCAAGACGGTCAAGGTGGGCGAGAGCCTGTACGTCTACATCCTCGACCGAAACTCGGCGTACAACTACTGGACGCACGACGACATCGTCCTCAAGGCCGGCTACCTCGTCCGCAACGCCTCGGTCGACGGCACCACCCTGTCCATCGTCGGCGACCTCAACGCCACCGCCTCGCTCGAGGTTATCGGCGGCGCCCCCAGCGGCCTGACCACGCTCACCTTCAACGGCGAGGACCTCGACTTCGAGCAGTCCCCCTCCACCGGCGCCGTCTCGGCCTCCCTCGCCTACACGCCCCCGGACATCTCCCTCCCCGACCTGTCCAGCCTGTCGTGGAAATCGCTCGACACCCTCCCCGAGATCGGCGCCGACTACGACGACAGCGCGTGGCCGGCAGCCGACCAGGAATTCACGCTCAACACGCTCCGCCCGCTGACGACGCCCACGTCGCTCTACGGCGGCGACTACGGCTACCACTACGGCACCCTGCTCTTCCGCGGCCACTTCACCGCGACGGGCAGCGAGTCCTCGCTCTACCTCTCGGCCCAGGGCGGCTTCGCCAGCGGCTTCTCCGTCTGGCTGGGGTCCGCCTTCCTCGGCTCCTGGACCGGCGCCGACTACGCCTCCAACGGCAACGTCACGCTCCCCATCGCGGGCGACGCGGCGCCCGCCGCCGGCGCCGACGCCGTCATCACCGTCGTCCTCGACACCACGGGCATCTCGGAGAACTGGGTCGTCGGCGCCGAGGAGGCGAAGCTGCCCCGCGGCATCCTGGACTTCGACCTCGCGGGCCACGCGAAAAGCGACGTCAGCTGGAAGCTCACCGGCAACCTCGGCGGCGAGAAGTACCTCGACCACTCGCGGGGGCCGCTGAACGAGGGCGGCCTGTTCGCGGAGCGCGCGGGGTACCACCTCCCCGGCGCCCCCGTCGACGGGTGGGAAGACAGCGCGGGCCCGGCGGTCGACGGCGTCGCCGCCGCCGGCGCGGCGTGGTTCGCGACCACCGTCGTCCTCGACCTGCCCCCGGGCTGGGACGTGCCGCTTTCGTTCTCGTTCGGGAACTCGTCGTCCTCGGCGACGAATGGGAGCGTGAGCGCGTACCGCGCGCAGCTCTTTGTGAATGGCTGGCAGTTCGGCAAGTACATCCACAACGTCGGCCCGCAGGACGTGTTCCCGGTGCCCGAGGGCATATGGGACTACAGAGGCAGCAACTTCGTCGCCGTCAGCGTGTTCAGCCAGGAGGGCGCCGGCGTGGTGGTGGAGAGCTTGGAGTTGGTGGCGGGGACGCCAGTGAAGACGGGGTTCCGGGCTGTGGAGGTTGTGGTGGGTGAGGCGTGGGAGGAGAGGGAGGGGGTGTATTAGTTTTTTGGGTTGGGTTGGGTTGGGTGGTGGTTGGGTTGGGTGGTGCAAAAGGGAAAGTGGGTGTGTGTGGTTGGCTTCATGAGTTATGGTAATGCGCACAAAAAATTAAATTTTCGGCTGCCTTGAATTGTTTAAGATGTGTGGTGCTGTGAGGTCGTCGTGGTCTTCTTTTGTAGTTCAGCTGAGCCATGCTGCCGCAAATGGACGTCGCGTTTTTGAGAGCGGGCAGCTGCTGCGCGCTGGAACGGGGCCTCGTGCTTGCTTTTGCTGTTCTTCTCGTACTTTACTTACAAAAGGCCGCCTCGTCGGTCTACGATTTGTACGGACATCAACAGTGTGTGGCACTACTGACCGAGATCTTCAATTGGAACACTGGTTGCTGCTCCTTTCCGCACAAGAAAGTTGCTTTAGATTACTTTGTTTTTTCCCTTTCGGTCTTTCGCTTCTGGTCGAGATCCTTCTCGAGTCCCCCACTCCGGGGTCGTTATTAGCACGTTGATGCTGCGGGTCGAGGGCAAATGAGGAAGAGTAGCATCATCATCATCATTACCAAGTGTTGGTGCGCCGCATATCCGGCCGTTGATGATGCTGTAGAGCAGGTGCGAATAGTGAAGATGTTTGGAGGTTTTACGCAAAGAACATGGCGCGCGGAGTAATAGAGAAGTCGCGGTGTTGGGATCAGGCGAAGACGAGCACGAGTACGACGTTTCTGGTTTCTTCATATACCGCAGTGCTTTTCCGCGTCGCCGTGCTGGGGCCATTGCAGGAAACAGATCCTTGATGAGCAGGAGAAGCCGAGGGAAAGGAAGGGCCGGTGAGGCTTATATACCATGTCTTTCCGCCACCGCCGTCAGTTGTAATAGGAGGCGGTCATGGCAATGCGGATCTTCATTTTTTTGGGTCATTTGACTATGCGTTCTTTGAGATCTTCCGCACGTGTGCCACGTACCTGAGCGCGCTGCAATGATCTCGTGCGGCGTGGTGTGCAGTAGGCAGACAGCTGCATGGCACGGGCCTTCCGTCTCGTGCCTGCTTTTGCCTTTCTTATTACGAACCTGCTTTCTTCCCCTCGACCGGTCCTCTGTTTTGAGCAAACATGAACAGCGTGGCGTTTTCAACCGGTGGTAGCCACTCGAAGAGTCGAACAAACATATATCTATACTTTTTTTTCGCTTTCAGATGCAGCAGATTGATGATCCGGGTGTAGGATGAATGCTATGGAGCAGCATCATTGTAATATAATGGTAATACACTGCATCAACGACCATTGATGATGCACTGGGATGTCTTGTGGCAGTGAAGATGTCAGGGGAGAAAGACGAAAACTTCCACGCGAGGCAGCGGAGTCAAGGGGATGCTTGAAGGTAAAATAGGCGAGAAAGTGCATATTGAGCGAAGTCGTGTAACTTTAGCTGTTCTAAAGCCGCCGGCAACAAGTCCACGATGAAGCAAAGGAGCCGGGAGAAGCAAAAGAGCCCGTTAAAAATCATCTTGACAAAGAGCTTAATGAAAGCGTCCCGTGCGCCGCCGCACCGCAGCTGCTGCTGCACGGCACGAGGCTTTCCCCTTTCTGCCAGGTTCTGTTACGCTCCCGCAACCTAACTGATATAGCCCGCTTGTCATATGACTTCACCCGCATCGCGATACCTCTCGTCTAAGCTCCACGCAGCTGCCTTCCCATCACTAGATTTGGCTCTTTATCAAGTCGATACAGCTTTGCCCATGATCGAGTAAAAGCAATAAATGCTTTCCTGGACCAAATCGGACTGCACAATGGCAACTCGTTTTGGCTTCGGCTTCGCAGTTTGACAGAAGGCCACGTTAATGGAAAATTTGGTGCAGCACTATGCTATCAGTGATTCCGTGCATCAACGACGACTAATGATGCTGTGGAACACAACGCGGTAGTGAAGAGGGTAGGAGAGAAAGATAAAATTTCCCTACAACAGGACAGCGGAGTCGCGCCAAACTCTTGGAACAGACGAGGACGCGGACGAGCAGTGTTTTGCTCCACTTTCACTAAAACGAAACCGTCATAGGAAACAAAATTTCGATGAAACAAGGGAGCCAGGAGAATTAAAGGAGCTTGTCGTTTATCTGCCCAGGAAATAACTTAACAGGCTTGTCTCGTGCGCCGCGCCTCACCTGCTTCTGCATTGCACGAGGTTCTCCCCTCTCCGCCGGGCTCTGCGGTGCCTTCTTATGAAATCCTTTTCCTCGATTCTCCACCGATCGTTCTACGGGAACAACAACAGCGTTGCACTGTCAGTCACGAGGACCATTAAGACTAATATCACTGGCTGCCGCTCCTTCGGTCATCGGAAATGTCATTCACTTGTGAGGTTCTCTCAGATTCTACAATAATTGCATTACTGCGCACATCTGTCTTTCCCCAATCTCAAGTCTCCAGCACGTTGGTGCTGCGGGTCGAGAACAAACGATATAGGGCAACATCATCACCATCATTTACCGGTACAGTAGCACATCATTAGTCATCATTGATGCTGTGTAGCTTTTCAGAATAGTAGAGAGGAGTAGACAGCGTGAGAAAACGAGAACTTCGCGCGGGAGGGCGGCGAAGTTTTCTCGAGGTAGTAAAGCCAAGCGAAGATGCGGACGAGTGTTGCCAATCTGGAGACACAGCACACGCCATAGTGCGATGAAAGTCTCGATTTCGGGGTCCATCGAGGGCAACGAGTCCTTGATGGAGCAAAGAAACGAGGTGGAAGCGTGAGTTGTATATACCCATCATTTCCTTACACTAAGGCTGACGCCTTCGCAGTTTGTAATGGTAGCTGCGAGCGCCTTGTCGTGCGTTTCAGCTGTGCTTCTGAGCTGCTGTCCGTCCGTCGTCTGTGCGGGGCTGTCGCTGCAGTAGAGTGGGCCACCCGTGCCTTCACCCCGTGCTAAGACAGGACGGGGTCACTCAGCAGATCATGGGGGTACTCTTTCCGGAGACTGGCTATAAAATTGCGGCTGGTTCTACTTCACTCCCTCTCTTCATCAACACAGATCTTCGGGAGTCGGTGGCTCACTGAACATTGACACAGTCCATTCTGTGCAGGACGAATAGCATTTCAGTGGCAGGTCACTGTTCCTGGTTCCGCTTTGCTGCTTGACTATCGTGCGTCCTCGCTCGCACGCACATACGCGCCACGCAGCCTCCTGATGAGCGCGTAGAGCGGAGACGCTGCTGTTCAACACCAAGCGCTGGATGACGCGGCTCAGCATAGGGCTTCATCAATTATGAGCGCATTGTGACAAGACATTGCCATCTGCATGATTTTTTCGACTCCCTCGCTTCGAGTGTACTGTATTGGAACTGACAGCGTTGGGATTCGAGTCAGGCAAAACACCGAGAAGTAAAGTCAACATCATCGATGCATCCAGAAGAGCGGACGCCAGTGGAAGGTGTTCGCTGGCCATCTGGCGTGCTCTGCTGGAACATGAGCTCTGCAGTGGCGGATTGTAGAGGAAGAGAGGTGGTTGATTTTATATATGGGTGGAGTTGCTGGTCTGTCCTGCGGGGACGGTCGGCTGACGGTAGGTGTGCTGCCACGTCTGAGAGATTAAAGCACTTGACTCGGTGAACGGCTAATTTTCCCGTAGAATCGAGCTGGTCAGGCGCATTCGCTGGCCTTCACTCGACCATGAAACCCGTCAAATGAACTAAAGACTTTGTTCTGAAGCAAATGGAGTCTTTTACTTCTCACGCCCATCTACGAAGTCCATGTGAGCACTAAACTGCTTGATGGCAGCTATATATCTACCTTTGATATCTTGGAATGATTTTCTTCTCAATCAATTCTCTACCGCCTTTGTTCAAAGGCTGATCACTACATTCGCCATATATTGGTGTACTTGTTTGCGCTGTTTCTTTGCTTCTCACCGCTTAATCGCCCACTGCTATTACTGTAAGCATACCGGGAGCCCACTGCAGGGGTTGGGGATGGTGAGACTAATTGGCTTCCAGAACTGAAGGTCGCCAGCAAGCAAAGCAGTAGCCGGTCATCATCATCATCAAATGCATTCAAATCCAGCACTTACCGGGCACTTGATAATCTAACGGTTGACAAAGCCAAACACGAACGATCCCAGCACAGTATTTTCTCTTAAAGTCCTTGTTAGATGCCTCGTATCTCATAATACTGACTATGCTTTTAGCACAAATAGAGGACCGCTAATGCTTTACCTGTAAACTCTCAAAACTACTCCATACTCGGTCAGGTTACCTTCATTCAAGAGTCCTCGTGGCCGAACAAGGCTGTCGGGGCAGCCGGGAGCCACGCTCAACTGATACGGCCCACATACAGTCTCTCTCCCGAAAAAGTATGAAACCTCCGCAATTCCTCGACATTTTCTAAAACACCATCCAGCTTTATATTCCTCATTACCGTGCGATGCGCATCATACCAGAGTACACTTGGGTGACGACCGTTCATGGTATTTGACTCCGCCGTTGTCTTTTCGGTCCCCCCGCTCCTTTCCCAGGAGAAACGGAAGTCCATGATTGTACACAAGCCCGATCCTCAAACAACGTCCCTGATCATCACCGTTAAGACTAAATTCTGACCACCTTCATGAATTGTGAATGCTGCTGTTCATTATCCGGCATGAGTAGGAGTATCATCATCGTCACCAAGATGCCTTTCCTCGCCTAACTCTGACATCGGGACGCTGGATTCCAATTCAGCAAAAGGCCGACGGCAGAAGTAAGTTGTACCAAAATGTGTTTGCTTGTCGTAAAGATGACCGCGTTCGTTGCAGGAACCAGAAGAAGCGATCTCACGCAGTCTCTTATACATACGCACCCCAAACCCACCGTCTTGCCGCTCCTTCCCCTTTTCAGATCTGCCTCGTCGCAACATACCCGAGAAAGATCGTCCCGGCGGACATCCACCAGCTAGCTACCCCGAAAGCGCCTTGGATATCCTGCTCGCCAATCGTCCACAAGACGCCAAAGAGAAAGCTTCCAAAGACAAAAAGAGCGGTCATGACAGCCCATATCTTCTTCCAGTGCCATCCTTCTTTGAAGTGTAGGCCCCACCCGAATACAGGCTCGCCCGATTTCCCACGCAGTTGGCCGTTCAGCTTCTTTGGGATCTGCTTCAGGATCCAGGTTTGGGTCTCGTCGACGCACTCGGGATGTTGCGCTAAGTGTAGCATGAGATTGGGCCCTACGGGCGGCGAGGTGTGAGGAGGAATGGGGGCGCAGTCATATTCAGGATCCGGCGATGCGACTGCGGTGGAAGGTGGGAGACAAATGCAAGACTGCGAGCCGCAGTGAATATAGTGTTCAAGGATGTCGGCGGTATCGCCGAGGTGAAGTGTAAACTGCCATCGTGAGCACCTGTTCCTTTTTCAATGTATTTTATCTTGAGACTTGCCTTCACGAAGTGGATCGTGCGTATGGTTCTCAAGGAGAAGAAGGAACACAGTGTGCCACAGTGCTTGCGATAGACTTCTCCAAGCCGCACGAAAAGACCACGGTCCAGTTGCACACCATCAACGCATTTGTGGTGCAGCTGGGCGCTGTGATTTCCGACGGAAGTGCATATGAGAACATTGGCTGCGGCTGTTCCTGTTCGGGGCGGTCTTTGTTGCGTGCATGCTGTTGCTGCTTGCTGATTGTGGGTGGGAAGTGTCCCGCTATCCTGGTTGGTTTTGGGACTACCAGCTCTAAAAAGAGACCTAAAAGACTCTAGAAAGAATATGCAACCTTTTTTAGTATCGAAAGGGGGTGGACCATTGCGCCGCCTTACGTCTTATTTCGCTTTATAAACCTAGCTTAAGATTTCTTTTATATGCTCGAGGGCTCCTAAGAAAAGCTCGATATAGTTATTAAAGAGATGCGCTTTATAATACTAATTAAATAGTTAGCTTATATTATAAAACTAGAGGGAATTTTTAGAGTATGCCTTACGTAAGTTTAGTAAACCCGCTACTTTTCTAGTTCTAGATAGCGTGCCTAGTTAATCTAAAAATTAACTAATTTAAGTAAGCCTTCTAATTTAAGCGTTCTCTCTTTATTTATCTATCTAATTTAAGTATATTACTTATAAATTAATTATCTTCTCTAAAAAAGATAATTAATTTAAGTTTATTTACGCTAAAATATATTATAAGAATAGTAAACGGTCTTATTAGACTACGAAGATTATAATTTTAGTATAATTATATATCGAATTACTTACTTTTACGATTAGAAGCGGGTAACGATTAGAATTATAAGACGTTTATATATAGTATTAAGTTTTAAAGGCGGTATAGTTACTATTTAGCCCTAGACTAAATCTATCTAGATAGACGCTAATCGTAAATCGTTAGCTTTTAAGCGAACCGCGTAGATCTAAGACTATTCTAATAAACTTTATTTTTAGTCTTCTTCTTATTAATACTTCTTTCGCGTTAATACCGCTATACTATACTATACGTTTTTATCTATCTAAGCGACGAAAAGTTTAAGACGTATTATTATAATATAGAGAAAAAATTTCTAGTCTTATTATAAACGATAGTAGTTTTTACGCTAATAGTAAAGATTAGTATTATAATCGCGTTTTACTAGAGAGCGATATAAATAACTAAATATTATAATCGATAATTTTTAACTACTACGAATAATTTTAACGCTAATATTTATTTTTAATACTTATATATATCTTCTTTACTTTAATAACGCGTAAGTAAAAGAATAAGACTTACGCTTCTAAGTCTACTATCTCTTTTAGACGATCGCTATAATATTATAACGCGTTTATTAATGCGATATCTTTCTCTAGCTATCTATTACGTATAACGATAAACTTCTTTTACTAAGCTTTAAAGTCGCTTAGTAGATAGATTAAATCGAAGAGTTTATCTTAAAGAGATAAGAGAGAAATAATAATAATTAAATAAGAAAGTATTACGTAATTATATAATATATAGTAAGTTAATTACCTCTAAATTAATAGGGTTTAAATTAGAACTTTAAGTTAATTACGAAGAATTAAAATACTAGCTAAGAGAGTATATCTATATACTATAGAAAAGCTAGTTATAATCTAGATTATAGCTAAGATTAAATTAGCCGTATATTTAAATTTCTTATAAGTTTAGATTAGTACTAAGTCTTTTAATCTATTAAGTAGATCTTCGCTACGTAACGTCGACGCTTTAAATAGCTTTTAAGATTTCGACTTTTAACTTTTATCGCTATTAAGTAGACGTAATTACTATCTTACTTATATTCGTATCTTCGCGTTTATTTCTTACTTTCTAGATTTCGTATTACTTATAAAACTATAATTCTACTAGACTATAATTTCTTTATAATTTTATTTTCTCTATAGACTTTCTATTACGTATAGTCTTCTATTCTTTCTAGATTTCTTATAGATGTTCTTCTCGTACGGGCTTTAACTACTATCTAAGCTTAGTTTTATAGACGCTATATTTCTCTACGCCCGTTCTTTCTATATAAGATTTTTAATCGTGCGGCTCTACCGCTCGTAAGACTTATTAGTTCTTATAATACTTTTTCTCGTGCGGGCTTTTAGCTCTTAGAGTTATAAAGCTCTTATATTCTAGAGTTCGTAATACTATTTTCTATCTTAAGAATCTTCGATCTAAAGATTTATCGTTCGTATATATTTTTTATTATTCTAGTAGTTTCTTTTATCTTTTCTTTCTTCGTAAGTTTCTTTCTATTATACCTCTAAAACGTAAGCGTAATAAATAGCTAGCTAAGTATAAGTATCTTAGTACTAGAATTAATTTCTTATATAAGCTTCTTAATTTAGATATACTTATATCTTACGCTCGTTACTTATTATTAGAAGAGTAGAATAAGATAGTTTTCTATCGTATTACTTTAGACTTTTCTCGCTATAAAGAGTACGCGCGTCGCGATAATATCTATTATAATACTAGTAGGGCCGAGTATAGTAATTATAAATATCTCTCTTTTATATACTACTTATTACTAACCTTCTCTAGTTAATCGTTTAGAGCTAGCGATTATAAAGATTATCTTAAAGAAGACTAAGACTCTAGATACTATTTTCTAATTAATTATTTAGCTTTATTTAGCCTCGTCTCGTCTAAATTACTTTTAAAAATAAAAGGCCCTTCTCTAGAAGCGTAGAAATCTAATATTAAATAAAAAGACTTAATTTATTAAGAATCTAGAGAAGTTAGAGCGTCTTAAGAACGCTTATAGAAATCTCGTTAACTCTAAGAATACTAAGAAGAAGCGATTACTAAAGTATTTATATAGCGAGATCTTAGCTAATATAAGTATAGATTCTTAATATATATATCTTATCGATTTCGCCCTCGAGAATTACGCTAAAACTAATATCGTTTAAAAGCCCTTAATTCTCTTAGCTAAAATCTCGATTCTTAGCTTCGTAGACGTACGCGCTATTACGTAGTACGTAAAAGAAGAGGTGCTCTAGATAGTACTAGACTAGCTAGAGCTTCGTAGCTTCTTTTACTCTCGAAAACCACTCGAATTTATTCTAAACTTCGTATAGAGAACTATACGGCACTAAGAAATTCGTTTTCGAAGTTATATTACGATAGCTTCTTTCTATATCTAGAAATTCTACTTTAAAGCCTACTAGAAGCCTCTTTCTTAGGTCTTACTAAAGAGTTTTACGTATATAGACGTTTCGCACGGTTTAAGCTTAACGCTAAGATGTCTCTCGATTCTCTAAAATCTTTAATATTCGCGTTAGCCCCGTCGGCTTCTTTATTTACTTCTAGAGAGTAAGTAATTAAGAAAAGCCCTCGTCTCGGCCTAGATTTCTTTTATTTACGGCTTAGTTTAGACGAAACTAAAGCTAATAATTTACTTCTAGTCTATCTTTCGTCTATTTCTATTATTTCTATACGTTTTTCTTATAGAAAGAGCTTAAAAATCCTCTTTTAGATCTAGAATATCTTCTTCGAAGTAGAATTTATTCTCTTCGAGCCCTACTCTATCTTCTCTAACGTAGAATATAGACTTCGAGGCTATAGATACGGCTATAGAAAACTTTAAGAATTCTTTAGCTACGCCTACGTCTCTTTTAATAGTAGCTACGCTAGATCTCTCGGCCTTCTAATCCGTAGAAAACCCGTTTATTCGCGAGAAAATACTTAAACGACGTATCTTTATAGTCGTTTCGACCTCCTTAACTAAGAAGTATAGAGTATTCGATCTTTTAAACTCTCGCTTCGCCTATAAGGCCTCTATTAAGAAAACCCCCTCTCTTAAAGTATCTTCGAAGATTATATAAGAGGCTATTAATTAGTCTCTTAGTCTTCTCGTTAAGGCCGCGAACCTATCTAAACTCGAAAAAGAATAGAGATCTATTTTAGATCTAATTAAGATTATACGAAAGTATATTAAAACCGATAAAACTATAGATAAGGCCGGCTTAATTCTTACTACGTAGATTCGAGCTCTCGAAAAGACCGCGATAGACCTCGTAAAGAAAATAAAGAATTTATCTAAGTTCGCTATCGCTCTCTTATCGAACTAGGCCTCGTAAAGAGCTATTCCCGTAATTTTATAACGTCTAAAGTCTATGTAGTAGCCGATCGTAGTATCTAGTCTATCTACGTATATCTTGATAGCCGCTATCGCCGCGTTAAAAGAAGAGCTATAAATTACTTTCTCTTTAAAAAAGAAGTTAAAGGCCTCTATATTTAAGAAAGTTACGCGGTAGATTATTCTTATATTAATCGCGAAAATTATAGACTTCTCGTTCTTTAGCCTACGAAATGCCTTTAATAAGGCGTTTTCGAACTAGCTTAAAAGAACGAGATCTACGATCGTAACGATCTCTCTCTCGCCGAAAAAGAATATCGTACTTATCGTATATAAGAACTTCTTCGCCGAATTTCTTTTAAAGAATAAGACGATAATTAATTAGATAATCTCTACTCGATTAATTATAAAGAACCGTACGTAGTATAAAGTAGCTATATACGACGTGTCTATAAGAAACCTCTCGATTCTCTTCTACGAGAACTTTAGCGAAGCTATTTAAACTAAGATTAAGATCTATAATAATCTAAAGATTATTAGCGCCCTCTACTAGCTTACGCTAGAAGCTAAGAGAATAAAGTAGTCTACGAACTTACTAGTTCTCGCGTTCGAGACTAAAGAGAAGGTTTAAAAGACTATCTTTAAACGTCTCTATATCTACGGCGTATTCGTTAAGACGAAGAAGCTAAGAGAACTAAGAAATACTCTAAAGAACTCTAAATAAACTCGTTTTAAATAAGTTCTTTATAAGTTCTATAAGCTAACTTAAATAGAAGTATTCTAGTAACGAAATCTATTCTAGATATTATAGTAGAGTTAAAGATAGACCTAGTTCTTTATTAAGAACTATATATTTTACTCTACGAGAACTTAGACTTTTAGTTAATTAATTACCTCTTATTTATTTAAATTCTATCGGTCTATTCTTTTAATCTAAGGCCTTAAATATTAATCTACGTTTTACGTTTTCTTAGAGGAACGAAGGTAAATTTAGAGGCTAGATTCTAGTAAAGTCTTAATCTAATAGTTTTAAGTATAGAGTAGCGAAAGTTAAAGTTTAAGCTACTTAACTTATATAATTAGAAGAATTAAACGGGTAACGATTTTTAGCTTACTCTAGAACGCGTTCTATAATAGTAACCCCTTAGAATATAGGCTATAGTAGTCGGAGATTTTAATATTTATTATTTCTAGTAGAATCTAGAATCTTCTTTCTTATCCGGCGCTAACCGACTAGTAGAATAATTAGAAGAAAACGATCTATCTCTCTTAAACGAAGAGAACGAGAGTATCTTTTACTACTTCTATTTAAAAAGAGAGACGATTATCGATCTTATACTAGCTACGTCGGCTTTAGCTAATAGAATTATCGACTAGTAAACGATCGTAGACTTTAATTTCGATTATAAGGCGATTCTATTTAGTTTAGAACTAACGGGCTATACGAGACCTTCTACGATAGCTACTACCGCTAGATTTAATACGAGAAAGATCGACTAGCCTAAGTTTTAAGATATCTTTAAATAATAGATAGAGACGATAGTACTCGAGGCTCTAAAAAGCTTAGAGTTAAATTCTCTATTAAAAGATATCTCTTAAGACTTAATAGAAGGTTCGATCCGTTAGATATCCGCGTTAGATGCTCTAGAGATAAGCCTTAACTAGACTATATCTACCGCGGCGGACTAATCTATTCCCCGATTAAAGCTAGAAGCTCGATCTAAACCGTAGTAGTCGAATAAGCTTTTAGAAGAACGAAAATAACTACGAAGAGAGACTAACGTCTTTAAATCTTTACGCACGAAAGAGAGTAAGCGGCGGTACTTAAATAGCCGAAATATCTACTTTAAAGCGGTTAAAAGAGTAAAACGCGAATATTAAAATTCTTTTCTAGAAAAAGAAACCTCCGAGACTATCTTTAAGACTATAGCTTATACTAAGTCTAGAACGTAAGCGAGAATCTCTAAGATTAGCTATAATACGTATACGAAAAAATATCTAGAAGATAGTTTTAAGAAGAAGTATTTAGCTCTTCGAAAGAGACTTTTTTCGTCGTTCTCTTCTATCGTCTTCTTTAACTAATAAGACTACGCCTCTAAACGCTAGAACTAGCCGAAGCTTAGCTTAAGAGAGATCGAGAATACGTATTCTACGTAAATTAAAGAAAAAACGTCGAAACTAGACGCTATTACGTAGAAGATTATTATCTACGCGTTTAGAGTAAAATTCGGCGTCTTTAATAAGGTCTTTTCTACGCTTTTTATCTACGGGTATTACTCTACGGGCTAGCGTACGGCTATCGAGATAATTCTTAGTAAAGAAAAAAGAGATACCGCGAACTCGAAGTTCTATCGAATTATCTCTTTACTTAATTATCTTAAAAAAGTACTCGAACGAATTACGGCTAAGAGGCTAGACTATCTAGCGAAGACCTCTAATCTTCTATACTATACTTAAATTAGAGAAAGATTAAAGAAATCCGCGATCGATATCGTAATACTTTTATTAAATAAAGTAGAGAAGAACTATCGTCTTAAACGTAAGATCTTTATACTTTTTCTTAATATTAAAAGCGTCTTTAACTACGTGGTCGAAGAATAACTTCTAGCTATAATAGCTTAAATTAGTATGTCGATTAACCTACTCGCGTAGATAAAATCGTTTATATCTATACGAATATTAAGCCTCGCGTTTAACGAAGAGAAGAAAGAGTTTAGTCTAATAAAAACGAATATTTTATAAGAAAGCTTAGTCTTATCTATTCTCTTTCTAATCTATCTTTAAGAGTTATTTTTCGTCTCTAAAGCTTCGTTTCTCTCTTATATTAATAATATTACGCTTATAGCTAGCTCCGGCAGCTAGAAACGTAATAAGGCGATACTAGAGAAGAAGACGAATAAACTCTATACGCGAGAATAGAAAAACTATATTAAATTTAATCTAAAGAAGACGAAGCTTATTTATTTCGCTCGTTCTTTTAAGAAAGACTCGAAATCCCGTTCTATTTTAATTACGCTTTCTACGGGGAACGTAATAGAATCTAAAGAATAAGTTAAATAACTAGAAATCTACTTCGACTATAGATTTATCTTTAAGACGTACGTATCTAAAAGAGTTAGCTAGGCTTATTTAACCTTCTATCGTCTCTCTAGACTAGCTAACGTTAAGAGAAGGCTTTTCTTTTACGCGGTTTACTAGCTATATCTAGCTTACGTTACTACGGTTATAGACTACGACTTCGAAATCTACTAGAAAAATTAGAGATAGTTTACCCGCTAATTTAAAGTTCTTTAGAATCTTATCCTACGAAAGATTCTAGAGGTCTTTAAAACTATCTTTATAATTCTTCTAGAAATAGAGAGTAGAATTCTACTAGCGGATATTCGTTTAAATAAGTAGTTACGAAAATACGCTCTTAGAACGAATTTACTCGAAGAATTCTATTTTATTCGAATCGAACTAGAGAAGATTAACCTAGATTAATAGATTCTAGATAGATCTACATAGTTAGAGAAGATTAAACTTCTTCTAAAAACGTAACTCGCGTCTTTAGAAGTAGTTAAATTCTTCTACTTTTCGTCGTAATTACTTAAACTACTCTATTCGACTACGGTTAGCCCCTTAAATAAAGAGAGATAGGCTAAGGCCTACGCGCTCGAAGTTAAAGAGATACTCTCTAATCGAATAGCTATTTATTCTAACGCCTTCGTTCTATCTACGAGTAGAAACGTAGGGGTTAGAATAGTAGCCTTTAACTTTAGCTAATCTAAAGAGAACCCGACGCGCTAGATTTATAAGAATCTCGATTCTAAGAATCTAATATATAATAACGAGATAGAGAGGCTAGTAATAGCTCTAAATCTCGCCATTAAAGCCGGGCACGCCTCTAAAGATATAAGAATCTACGCGAATAACTAGGCCGTAATTCTTAGGCTAGATAAGCCCGCTAATACGCCCGAGTAAGCATAGTAAATTCGGGCTATTAGATTAGCTAAAACGCTAAGGGCTAGAGAAAATACTATCTCTCTAGAATAATACTTCGGCTACGAGAACGTTCTAGGTAACGAGTATATCGATCGACTCGCGAAAAGAGCTACGAAGTACTCTTTAAGTAGAGCCTCTACTTCTCTAAGCTTCTATCGAAGTAAAGTTAAGTAGAAGATCTATAAGAAATAGAAAACGAAGCTTAAATCGACGTTAAACTCGTCTTATAAACGTATCTTCGATTTAGAGGTAAGACGGCGGCTTAAATCTTCTATAAAAGTTAGAGAAACGGCCTTCGCCTTCTACTAACTAAAGATTAAATACGGCTACTTTAAGTTCTATCTTTACCGCCTTAACCACGCCGAGAACGACTAGTATAGATATAGTTATATAACTAGATAAATATCGCGTTATCTTCTTCTTAACTATTCTCTTTATAGAGACCCGCGGGTCCTTATAAAAGACGGGCTTAAGAAGTATTAACTCGAACTTACGAATCTCTTCTCTTCGGCCTTAGAAACTAGTCTAATAGCTAAGTTCTTAGAATAAATAAAGATTACTATTAGGCGGTAGTAATTAAACGACTTGCCTAACGAGATTTAAATACGTACTATTAAACGCTTATTTTACTTATTTTCTACGCGCTACTTTCTTCTATTCTCTTCTCTAGCCTCTTCTCGCTCTTAGCGCGCTTACCGCGTTCGATTTAAGGCAAAAACGGGCGAGAACCGAAGAAAAACGGCTAAATAGCGGGTATTTAAGCTAAAGTAGCCGATCTAACTAGTATCTATAGCTATCTAGTATAGTCGGTAACTAAGCTAATAAGACTAAAAAGCTAAGATTTAATTTTTAGTCGAGTAACCTCTATTTAGAGTTCTTTTTTAGATTTCTAAATTTAAGAGTAGGGTTATATAGCTAGCTTCGCTAGTAATAATACTTCGGCTAGTTATAATAAATAGTAAGTAAGTACTAGTATTTATATAAGAGAACGCTAAACGAATCTAACTAGCCGAGAAGGCCCTCTCTAAGAAGAGAGCTTACTTACTTTACTTTTTATCTCTATTTTCGCCGTTATCTAGACTTTTATCTTATTCTATTTATTTTTTTTCTTAACTTTTCTACGCTCTCTTTCTTCTATTAAGCTTTTAAGCGTATCATTTCTAGTATTTCTCTAGAATCCCCCTTCGACACGCATATATTTAGATATATATATAGAAGCGGGCCTCTTAGAAGAACTCCGTCTCTAATAGTCTTAGACTCTAGAGAAACGTTAAACTAAATAAATAAATAAATAAATAAGTATAGATCTTACTAGATCTTCGAGTTCTACTACGTCGTCGAAGACGTTCGAGCTAGTCGATAGATTATAAACTATATTTATATTCGATTTTAAGGTCTTTCTTTTAAGCGAGATATTAGCTTAGAACGTTTAGAGTTCTAATAATAAAATTCTATAATAAGATCTTTATAGCCGCTATAGTTTTTTAGTAGTTTTTAGATATTATTCTAATCTTCTTTCTATTTTAGAAGATAGCTAAATTAATTATTAACGTAGCCGCTATTAAGAATCTTCTCTATAATCTAATCTTAGTTTTCGTTAGCGTTTAGATTTTCTAATACTATTTCTTTTATTTATTAAACTATTATAGCGTTTTCTAGAGCTAGTTTAAGTAGTCTAATATAGAATACTAGATTAATTCTTATATTATTAGATAGCTTAAGACGATAGTTAACTTCGTCTAGTTTTTTCTTAACTTTAAATAGTTCGATTTTCTTAAAATCTAGTTTACTATTAGATCGCTATATTTTAATATTTTTTCTAAGAAGATAGACTTTATTCTCTCTTTTTAGCTTTAATATCTTCTAGTACCGTCTATTATAATAACGAAATATTAGATATCTATTAAATTCGATATTAAGATAAAGCTATTCGTATAGTACTTTTAGCTAGTTTACTTTAAGAATTTCTTTTTAAGTAAGAGATTCGCTTAGTATTAGTTTCTAGTAAGCCGACGGCTTATATTTATAGTTTACGTAGAACGAGAATTCTTAAGTTACTAACGCTTTAAAGCTATTATAGACGAACTAGACTAGAAATAATAGTTCTATCTAATCGTTCTAGATATAGTTAAGATAATAGCGTAAATATTATTCGAACGTCTAGTTAGTACGTTTTATCTATTTATTTATTTATAGATATATCGTAATTAATAGTTTATACTTAGAACTAAGCTATCGAGTAAGAGTCTACTAGAGTTAAAATATAAATAGTTAATCTCTATCTAATACGAGCTCTTCTAGTAACCTATAGTTATTAAGAATTATTTTAAGAAATATATAGATAAGTTCTTTCGCGTTTATTATTTTAAAATATAGTAGATAGTACGCGTACTTTATAAGTTTATTAATAATAACTAAAATTAAATTATAAAGAATACTCGTTAGAGGTTTCTTTAATTATAATAGATCTATAATAAAGTCTAGCGAGATAAATTACTAGGGCCTTTTTAAAGCTAGTAATAATTAAAGTAAGCTATATAGCGCGTATCTCGAGGTCTTACTTCTAATATAAAGGTTATACTATAAAACTATCTATTAAATAATTCTTTATAGACTTAAAAAATAGTAGTTTCTAGTAATTCTTTTAATCGTCTTATCTATTTCTTAATAATCGTATACTAGTACTTTATAGATATCTTTAACGATTTCTTTTCGAAGTTTTATTAAAACGTAGACTAATTCTAAATATAGAATAGTATTATTTACGTCTCTAGTTAAACGAGAATTATTATCTACGTTTTTAAGTTTCTAGACTATTACGTTTTACTTATAGATCTCTTAAATCTTCTTTATTTAGACGTTATCTTCTAAGCGATACGCCGAAGCTAATAGTTTTATCGAAATAAGCGAGATATCGAGTACTTTCGTAAGTTATAATTAGATAACTCTAAATATAGATATATACGTTCTAGTAAATATAAGACTATCGTCTTTCTATTTATTTAGAACTACTAGTTATAGTTCTAGCTTTTCTTCTATATAGTCGGCTCTTCTACTTAGCGCGTTAGCGCGAGCGTTTTTAAATCTCTTTTTATAAATAATCTTTATATTATAGAATACTAGTTCTTTAGTCTATTTAACTTATTATCGCGTTAGTTTCTTTATAGTAGTAAAATACGTAAGATTCTTATAATTATAGTAAACTATTATCTAGTATTTAGCTTTCTCGAGATAGTATTTTTATTCTTTAAAAGCTATAACGATAACTAATAGTTTCTTATTATAAATATCGTAGTTAAGTTTCGAAGGCGTTATCTTTCTAGAATAGTACGCGATTAGATAAAGCTTATTCTACTTATCTAGTTAGCTAATATAAACGTTAATAGCGTAGTCTAATACGTTAGTTTTTATAACGATAGATAGCTCTAAATTATAAATATCTAAGATAAGCGCTTTATAAAATATTTACTTAAAAGACTTAAATATCTTCTACTACGCTTCTCTCTATTAAAACCTATACTCTTTACGAATAAGTCTAGTAAGAGGCTTCGTAATCTTTATATAGTTTAAAATAAACTTACGATAGAAGTTAGTAAATTCTAGAAAGAATTATACTTCTTTAATAGTTTATAGTTTAAGCTATTCTTTAATCGCGTTTAGCTTTTTCTCGTCTATACTAATATATCTAGATATAATAACGAATTCTAGAAATTTTATTTTCTACGTAATTTATTTATACTTTTTAGATACGATTCGTAGATCTTTCTCTTAAAATATAAGTAGTACTCTTTAAATATACTTTCTATATTCTTCTAAGATATTCGAGTAGATAATAATATTATCTAGATATATAGTATAAAATACGTCTAAATATAGGCGTAGAGTATTATTTACTAGGCTCTAAAATAATATAGAAGCGTTAGTTAGTCTAAAAGATATTATTATATACTTAAAATATTCTAGTCGCGTTCGAAAAATAGTCTTCTATTCTTTATCTTCTTTAATACGAACTAAGTAGTAGCCTTCGCGAAGATTAAACTTAATAAAGTACTTCGTAGTCTAAAACTTATCTTAAAGTTCGTTAATCTTTAATAGTAGATAACGATTCTTAATCGTAATATCGTTTAGTTATTAATAGTCGATATAGAGACGGAGCTCGCTATTTTTTTTTAAAACGAATAGAATAGAATAGCCGATTAATAAGAATAAAGACTATATATATTTACGTTTTAGATTCTTCTTAATATACTTTCTTAAAGCCTCTAACTCATTTCGTAATAACGAGTATATTAGCTTAAACGCGGGCTACGTTTCTAGAATAAAAAATATCTTATAATTTTAAAATTAGTATTTTAATAAGAATTCTTTCTCTCTTTTCTTATAAAGATTCGTAAACTTCTAGAATTCTTTTAGTATAGAGACTATTTTAAGTAGTAATAGTTATTTTTTTAGTATTATTATTTCTTCTTTAGATCTTATTATTTCGCTAAGTTCTCTATATATTTTCTCGCTTACTAGATTATCTATAGATATCGGCTTTTCTCTAGTTAGATAATCGTAGATCGAACTAGCTTTAATAGATCTATTTAGTTAACTTCTAGAAATTACTATAGAGTACGTAATAGCTTACTTTTAAGTCGCGAGTATTAATTTTTCTCTTATTAAATAATCGTTTAACGCTATATTTATATAACGCGCGTAGATTCTTTAGAGATAGTCTTCTTTAACTAACTTTAGACTATTATTCTCTACTAGAGACCTCGTTTAGAAAGAACTATAAAATATATAGTAGTCTAATTCTTAGTTATAGATATCGGCTTTTTCTTTAATAAATAATCTTCTAGTAAACTAGCTTCGATAGGTCTATATCTTTATAATAATACGTTATTTTATTTCTATACTTAGTTATAGATAGAGATAATATATCTTATCGTCTCTACGCTTTATACGTCTAATTATCGCTAGAAAAATTTCTTAGACTCTAGTAAAGCTACTTACTTTTACGTTAAGTTATTACTTTATATACTAGACTTCTAGCTTTTAGCTCTTACTCTAGTTTTTCTAGCTCTAGCTTCTAGCTTTAGCTTTAGTCTCTAGCGTCTAGCTTATTTATTTATTTATTTATTTAGTTTAACGTTTCTCTAAAGTCTAAGACTATTAGAGACGAGGTTCTTCTAAGAGGCCCGCTTCTATATATATATCTAAATATATACGTGTCGGAGGGGAATTCTAGAGAAATACTAGAAACGGTACGCTTAAAAGCTTAATAGAAGAAAAAGAGCGTAGAAAAGTTAAGAAAAAAGATAAATAGAATAAGACGAAAGTCTAGATAATAACGAAAATAGAGATAAAAAGTAAAGTAAGTAAGCTCTCTTCTTAGAGAGGGCCTTCTCGGCTAGTTAGATTCGTTTAGCGTTCTCTTATATAAATACTAGTACTTACTTACTATTTATTATAACTAGCTAGAGCATTACTACTAGCGAAGCTAGCTACATAACTCTACTTCTAAATTTAGAAATCTAAAAAAGGGCCCTAAATAGAGGTTACTCGATTAAAAATTAAATCCCGGCTTTTTAGCCCCGTTAGCTTAATTATCGACTATACTAGATAGCCGTAGATACTAGTTAGATCGGCTACTTTAGCTTAAATACCCGCTATTTAGCCGTTTTTCTTCGATTCTCGCCCGTTTTTACTCTAAATCGGACGCGATAAGCGCGTCGAGAGCGAGAAGAGACTAGAGAAAAGAATAGAAGAAAGTAGCGCGTAGAAAATAAGTAAAATAAGCGTTCGGCGGTACGTATTTAGATCTCGTTAGATAAGTCGTTTAATTACTACCGTCTAGTAGTAATCTTTATTTATTCTAAGAACTTAGCTATTAGACTAGTTTCTAAGGCCGAAGAGAAGAGATTTATAAGTTCGAGTTAATACTTCTTAAGCCCGTCTTTTACGAGAACCCGCGGATCTCTATAAAAAGAGTAGTTAAGAAGAAGATAGCGCGATATTTATCTAGCCGTATAACTATATCTATACTAGTCGTTCTCGGCGTAGTTAAGACGATAAAGATAGAACTTAAAGTAGTCGTATTCGATCTTTAGTTAATAGAAGGCGAAGGTCGTTTCTCTAACTTTCGTAGAAGATTTAAGTCGCCGCCCTACCTCTAAATCGAAGATACGTTTATAGAGCGAGTTTAACGTTAATTTAAGCTTCGTTTTCTACTTCTCGTAGGTCTTCTACTTAACTTTACTTCGATAGAAGCTTAGAGAAGTAGAGGCTCTATTTAAAGAGTACTTCGTAGCTCTTTTCGCGAGCCGATCGGCGTGCTCGTTGTCTAGAACGTTCTCGTAGCCGAAGTATTATTCTAGAGAGATAGTATTTTCTCTAGCCCTTAGCGTTTTAGCTAATCTAATAGCCCGAATTTACTATACTTACTCGGGCGTATTAGCGGGCTTGCCTAGTCTAAGAATTACGGCCTAGTTATCCGCGTAGATTCTTATATCTTTAGAGGCGTGTTCGGCTCTAACGGCGAGGTTTAGAGCTATTACTAGCCCCTCTATCTCGCCGTTATATACTAGATTCTTAGAACCGAGATTCTTATAAATCTAGCGCGTCGGGTTCTCTTTAGATTAGCTAAAGTCGAAGGCTACTATCTTAACCCCTACGTTTCTACTCGTAGATAGAACGGAGGCGTTAGAATAAATAGCTATTTAATTAGAGAGTATCTCTTTAACTTCGAGCGCGTAGACCTTAGTCTATCTCTCTTTATTTAAGAGACTAATCGTAGTCGAATAGAGTAGTTCGAGTAACTACGACGAAAAGTAGAAGAGTTTAACTACTTCTAAAGACGCGAGTTATATTTTTAGAAGAAGTTTAATCTTCTCTAACTACGTAGATCTATCTAGAACCCGTTAATCTAGATTAATCTTCTCTAGTTTAATTCGAATAGAATAGAATTCTTCGAGTAAATTCGTTCTAAAAGCGTATTTTCGTAACCGCTCGTTTAAACGAATATCCGCTAGTAGAATTCCACTCTCTATTTCTAGAGAAATTATAGAGATAGTTTTAAAGACCTCTAGAATCTTTCGTAGAGTAAGATTCTAAAGAACTTTAAATTAGCGGATAAACTATCTCTAATTTTTCTAGTAGATTTTAGAGCCGTAGTCTATAACTATAGTAACGTAAGCTAGATATAGCTAGCGAACCGCGTAAGAGAAAAGCCTTCTCTTAACGTTAGCTAGTCTAGAGAGACGGTAGAAGATCGAACGAACCTAGCTAATTCTTTTAGATACGTACGTCTTAAAGATAAATTTATAGTCGAAGTAGATTTCTAGTTATTTAATCTATTCTTTAGATTCTATTACGTCTTTCGTAGAAAGCGTAATTAAAATAGAACGGGATTTCGAGTCTTTTTTAAAAGAACGAACGAAATAAATAAGCTTCGTCTTCTTTAGATTAAATTTAATATAGTTTTTCTATTCTCGCGTATAGAGTTTATTCGTCTTCTTCTCTAGTATCGTCTTATTACGTTTCTAGCTGCCGAAGCTAGCTATAAGCGTAATATCGTCGATATAAGAGAGAAACGAAGCTTTAGAGACGGAAAATAACTCTTAAAGATAGATTAGAAAGAGAATAGATAAGACTAAGCTTTCTTACGAAATATTTATCTTTATCGAGCTAAACTCTTTCTTCTCTTCGTTAAACGCGAGGCTTAATATTCGTATAGATATAAACGATTTTATTTACGCGAGTAAATTAATCGGCATGCTAATTCGAGCTATTATAGCTAGAAGTTATTCTTCGGCCACGTAATTAAAGGCGCTTTTAATATCGAGAAAAAGTATAAAGATCTTACGTTTAAGACGGCGGTTCTTCTCTATTTTATTTAATAAAAGTATTACGACATCGATTACGAATTTCTTTAATCTTTCTCTAATTTAAGTATAGTATAGAAGATTAGAGATCTTCGCTAGATAGTCTAGCCTCTTAGCTATAATCCGTTCGAGTACTTTTCTAAGATAATTAAGTAAAGAGATAATTTAATAGAACTTTAGATTCGCGGTATCTCTTTTTTCTTTACTAAGAATTACCTCGATAGCCGTACGCCAGCCCGTAGAATAATACCCGTAGATAAAAAGCGTAGAAAAGATCTTATTAAAGACGTCGAGTTTCGCTCTAAACGCGTAGATAATAATCTTCTACGTAATAGCGTCTAGTTCCGACGTTTTTTCTTTAATTTACGTAGAACACGCATTCTCGATCTCTCTTAAGCTAAGCTTCGGCTAGTTCTAGCGTTTAGAGGCGTAGCCTTACTAGTTAAAGAGGGCGGTAGAAGAAAGCGATAAAAAGAGTCTTTTTTAAAGAGCTAAATACTTCTTCTTAAAACTATCTTCTAGATATTTTCTCGTATACGTATCGTAGCTAATCTTAGGAATTCTCGCTTACGTTCTAGACTTAGTATAAGCTATAGTCTTAAAGATAGTCTTAAGAATTTCTTTTTCTAGAAAAGAATTTTAATGTTCGCGTTTCGCTCTTTTAATTACTTTAAAGTAGATATTTTAGCTATTTAAGTACCGTCGCTTACTCTCTTTCGTGCGTAGAGATTTAAAGACGTTAGCCTCTCTTTATAGTTATCTTCGTTCTTCTAAAAGCTCGTTTAACTACTATAGTTTAGATCGAGCTTCTAGCTTTAATTAGAAAATAGATTAGTTCGCCGCGATAGATATAGCCTAGTTAAGGCTTATCTTTAGAGTATCTAACGCGGGTATCTAACGAATCGAATCTTCTATTAAGCCTCGAGAGATATCTTTCGATAGAGGGTTTAACTCTAAGCTTTTTAGAGTCTTAAGTACTATCGTCTCTATCTATTATTTAAAGATATCTTAAAACTTAGACTAGTCGGCCTTTCCCGTATTAAATCTAGCGATAGTAGCTATCGTAGAAGATCTCGTATAGCCCGTCGATTCTAGACTAAATAGAATCGCCTTATAATTAAAATTAAAGTCCGCGATCGTTTACTAGTCGATAATTCTATTAGCTAAAGTCGGCGTAGCTAGTATAAGATTAATAATCGTCTCTCTTTCTAAATAGAGACGATAAAAGATATTCTCGCTCTCTTTATTTAAGAGAGATAGATCGTTTTCTTCTAATTATTCTACTAGTCGGTTAGCGCCGAATAAGGGGAGAGATTCTAGATCCTACTAGAAATAATAAATATTAAAATCCTCGGCTACTATAGCCTATATTCTAAGAAGTTACTATTATAGAATGCGTTCTAGAGTAAGCCGAGAATCGTTACCCGTTTAATTCTTCTAATTATATAAGTTAAGTAGCTTAAACTTTAACTTTCGCTACTCTATACTTAGAACTATTAGATTAGAACTTTATTAGAATTCGGCCTCTAAATTTATCTTCGTTTCTCTAAGAAAACGTGAAACGTAGGTTAATATTTAAGGCCTTAGATTAGAAGAATAGACCGATAGAATTTAAACGAACGAGAGATAATTAATCGACTAAAAGTCTAAGTTCTTATAGAATAAGATATATAGTTCTTAATAAAGAACTAGGTCTATCTTTAACTCTACTATAATATTTAGAATAGATTTCGTTACTAGAATACTTCTATTTAAGTTAGCTTATAGAACTCGTAAAGAACTTATTTAAAATAAGTTTATTTAGAGTTCTTTAGAGTATTTCTCGGTCCTCTTAGCTTCTTCGTCTTAACGAATACGTCGTAGACGTAGAGATATTTAGAGATAGTCTTTTAGACCTTCTCTTCGATCTTAAACGTAAGAACTAGCGAGCTCGTAGACTACTCTATTCTCTTAGCTTCTAGCGTAAGCTAGTAGAGAGCGCCGATAATCTTTAAATCGTTATAGACCTCGATCTTAGTTTAGATAGCTTCGCTAAAGTTCTCGCGGAAGAGAATCGAGAGGTTTCTCGTAGATACGCCGTATATAGCTACTTTATACTACGTACGGTTCTTCGTAATCGATTAAGTAGAGATTACTCGATTAATTATCGTCTTATTCTTTAAAAGAAATTCGGCGAAGAAGTTCTCGTATACGATAAGCACGATATTCTTTTTTAACGAGAGAGAGACCGTTACGATCGTAGATCTCGTTCTTTTAAGCTAGTTCGAAAACGTCTTATTAAAGATATTTTATAGACTAAAGAACGAGAAGTCCGCGATTTCTATAGCTAGCGTAAAAACGATCTATCGTATAACTTTCTTAGACGTAGAGGCCTTCGACTTCTTCTTTAAAGAGAGGGTAATCTATAGCTCTTTTTTCGACGCGGCGGTAGCGGCTATTAAGATATACGTAGATAGACTAGATACTATAATCGACTACTACGTAGGCTTCGGGCGTTATAAAATCGTAGAAGTAGCTCTTTACGAAGTCTAGTTTAATAGAAAAGCGATAGCGGACTTAGATAAGTTCTTTATTTTCTTCGCGAGGTCTATCGCGGTCTTTTCGAGGGCTCGAACCTACGTAGTAAGAATCGAGCCGGCCTTATCTATAGTTTTACTAGTTTTAGTATACTTTTATATAATCTTAATTAGATCTAAAATAGACCTCTATTCTTTTCTAAGTTTAGATAGGTCCGCAGCCTTAACGAGAAGACTAAGAGACCGATTAATAGTCTCTTACGCGGTCTTTAAAGATACTTCGAGAAAGAGAGTTTTCTTAATAAAGGCCTTATAAATAAAGCGAGAGTTCGAAAGGCCGGGCACTCTATACTTCTTAGTCGAAAGAGTTAAAATAACTACGAAGATACGTTATTTAAGTATTTTCTCGCGGATAAATAGATTTTTCGCGGGTTAGAGGGCCGAGAGATCTAGCGTAGCTACTATTAAAAGAGGCGTAGACGTAGTTAAAGAGTTCTTAAAGTTTTCTATAGCCGTATTTATAGTCTCGAAGTCTATATTCTATATTAGAGAAGATAGAATAGGGCTCGAAGAGAGTAAATTCTACTTCGAAGAAGATATTCTAGATCTAAAAGAGAATTTCTAAGCTCTTTCTATAAGAAAAACGTATAGAAATAATAGAAATAGACGAAAGATAGACTAGAAGTAAATTATTAGCTTTAGTTTCGTCTAAACTAAGCCGTAAATAAAAAAAACCCGGGCTAAGATAAGGGCTTTTCTTAATTACTTACTTTCTAGAAGTAAACAAAGGGGCCGACGGGGCCGACGCGGATATCGAAGATTTTAAAGAATCGAGAGACGCCTTAACGTTAAGCTCGAACCGTACGAAACGTCTATATACGTAAAACTCTTTAGTAAGGCCTAAGAAAGAGGCTTCTAGTAGGCTTTAGAGTAGAATTTTCGGGTATAGAAAGAAGCTACCGTAATATAACTTTAGAAACGGATTTCTTAGTACCGTATAATTCTCTATACGAAGTTTAGAATAAATTCGAGTGGTTTTTAAGAGTAAAAGAAACTACGAAGCTCTAGCTAGTCTAGTACTATCTAGAATACCTCTTCTTCTACGTACTACGTAATAGCGCGTACGTCTACGAAGCTAAGAATCGAGATTCTAGCTAAGAAAATCGAGAGCTTTCGAACGATATCGATCTTAGCGTAATTCTTAAGGGCGAAATCGATAAGATATATATATCTATTCTAACTTTACTTCGATAGAAGCTTAGAGAAGTAGAGACTTTACTTAAAGAATACTTTATAGCTCTTTTCGTAAGCTAATTAATATACTTATTATTTAGAACGTTCTCGTAGTCTAGATACTATTTTAGAGAGATAGTATTTTCTCTAGTTCTTAGCGTTTTAGCTAATCTAATAGTATTACGATTCTAATCTAAGGCTTACTAGTCTATAGACCGACATCTTAATAAGTAAGATTTATATATTACGATTTAAAGAACTCGATCTAAGTATCGGAATTCTTAAATTACGATTCTAGATCGAAATTTAGAAATCGAGATTCTAGATTAGAATCTATAAATCGAAATTCTAAATCGAAATCTATAGATCGAGATTCTAAATTAGGATTTAGAAATTAGAGATTCTAAATTAGAATTTAGAAATTCGGATTCTAGAATCGATATTCTAGAATAAGATTAGATTTCTAGAGAGAAATCTAAGATTCTATAGATTAGATTCTTATTCTAGATTCTATCTATAAAATAGATTCGTGTCTCTTAAAGATACGATAGAATTATTATCTTTTTAGTCTTTATATTTTAGAATTACTTTTATATATCGTAATTCTATTATTTAGTAGCTAAAAGATAAAGCATAACTCTAAGAAACACCCGCTAGAAAAATTTTTTTTCGTTAGAACCTTCTTCTTATTCTTTAACTAGATACTAGAGTTTATACTCGCTAGTCGTTTAAAAAATCTTCTAGTCTTTTATAATCTAGTTCTTATACTTTAGCTCTTATACTAATCTAGTAATCGAAATAGTATTTCTAGATTATTCTCGTAAATAACGAATTTATTTCTTTATATCTATATTCTTCTCGTTATTTTCTAATAATATACTAATTCTCTTACTATCGCTACTAGATATAAGCTTATTCTAGATTTCTTACTATCTAAAAGCGTAATCTAGTCGGCCTTTATCTTACTTATCTTCTAGAACGAGAATAATCGTAATAAGAAGACTCTTCTAACTAAATATTCTTAAGTAATCGCGCTCGCTACTACGATTATCTAACTATATAATAGGCCGTCTATTTCTAACCTCTTAGCCGCTAGAGCTACTAAAAATAGCCGTATTAGTTTCTAAGACGATTTCTAAAATCTCTATTTATCTAGCTAAAATCTAATAGTTAATGCCCCCGCTAAAGTATAATACTTCGCCGATTAGTTCTATAAATAATTCTTCTAACATTCGTAGTGCTTCTAATTAGACATTCGATCTAAGATCGTAAAATCGCGACTTTAATACGAATAAATTTAATTCTAATTAGAACGCGCCCTATCGAGCGATAATATCTTAGATCTTAATATATAAGACGGTCTAGAATCGTTCTTTTTCTTAATAAACTACTCTAGCGCTATTATATATCTTATATTAAAACTTACTCTACTACTAGCTCTAAAAGCCTCTAGAATTAAATATTTTACTAACGTTATATTAGTTTCGCTACGCCACTACACGCGTTTCTCGAGCGCCGAATTAACGAAAAATAGCTATATATAAAAGTATAAGAATTCTATAATAGTATTTCTAGAAGAATAATTCTTTCGTAATAAATATTTTTATATCTCTAAATATATCGAAAGTATCGAAATATATACTTAACTATACTCTAATATCGCGTACGAGAATAAAGAAAAACGTTTTCTCTATACGAAAAGCTAGAACTAGAAACTATAATCTTCTTTCTCTAATTAAGAGTATAAGAGAAAGATATAATTCTTCGCCGATATACGAGACCTAGTTTATAAGATAATATAATTTACGAGCGAGGATTTCTCTAGATACTTTAAAACTCTATTATTTATTAATATACGAATATCTCGGGTCTCTAGTAGCTATAACTACACCTTCGAAACTCTTAAATCGCGAACATCTAAATATAAAGATACTATAAAGTAAGCTATTCGTAATCTTATCTATAAGAAAGTTTTCGCTTAGAAAAGAAGAGAATAACTTTCTAGAGCGGGTCTTTTTAATAACGAAGCCCTACTACTCTCTAGATACTACTATAATTTCGATACTAATAAAAACTTCGTAATCTATATCTTAATTATATAAAGATTTTACTTTTTCTTCGCTCTCTTCGAAGCTAATTTAAAGCTTTATTACTAACGTTATCGAAATCGCGACTCTAGCCTCGACGAAGAATCTAACTTCTATACTAGAAGTAATAAGTTTAAAGTCGAAGATATTAACTACTTTAATTTATATCTCGTTCTCTATAAAGACGACAACGATAATCTAGTAGAACGAAAAGAAAAGTTCTATTATCGTAACGTCTAATAATTTCTTAAAGCTATTAAAAGCGAACTCTACGCTATCTCGAGTAAAATAATTCGACGAAATCTCTAACGTTATCTAAAAGACTTCGTCTAGACATAGTACGTAGGCTAACTTATAATCTAGTAGTATAGATATCTATAAGAGGACTCTAGAATTCGACGCTAGACCGTCTAACTTATCGAACGCTTTTAAAGATAACTATTAGAGGTCTAGCGCGAACTTTATAATAAGCGATTTAAAATTAACGAAATTAGAAAAGATAAACTAATTAAGCGATTTATTATCGAATACGTTCGCCTAGTATAAGATACTAATATAACTACTATTAAGAGTTAGCTCTTATAAGTCTACGATCGAATTTACGTCTAGTTTCGACGTAATCTATCTTTTCTAGACGCCGCGATATCGCTCGATAGATATATTCGCTAGGCGAAATAGCGCTAAATTCTTTAGTACGATATAGTAAAAGATTCTAATAAGTAGAAATAAATCTACGTAGCGAAGAGACGTAGAGAATAAAAACGTTTTAATCTTTAATCTTTCTACTAGCGTAATTAACTAAGAAATAAGATACGCGACTAAGATATAGAGCGCGATAAATATCGCGACCGTAAACGAGATTAAGACCGTAATAGAAACTAAGATAGAGAGCGCGATAAGAATTATAATTCGAAATAAAATATAGGACGAGACTACGGCCGTAATCGATATTAAGATCGCGTACGAGACTACGAGCGAGACTAATTTAGAGGTCTAAATAAGAATAAGAACTACGACGAGAAACGCTCTAAGAATATTAGAAAACGTAATTATAGCGATAGACGTAATTATAGTATACGACGAAACGATACTAAGCTTAAACCTATATATATTTATTACGTCGATCTTATTTAGCTATTCGCCTCGCGAATTTTCTTTAAAACCCTCTTCTTAAACTTAGACTTTAAATATCGACTCGACTTTCTACTAGATTAGAACCACTAATTCTTTAATTCGAAATTTAAAAATTCTACTATCTTCGCTAAATACGTTAAGGCGATATCTAAGCCTATTATTATCTTTTTATACTACGTCGTCGCCTCTATACTATCTAACATCGAGAATCGTATACCCCCTCCGATTATAAACGCTATAATACTAACTAACTATAAGCTCTTTTTACTCTCTAGCGTATTACTATCGATACTACTCTATATATACGAATAATATAACACCGGCTTTCTCTCTAATAACTAGCTACACGCGTATATTAGAACGAAATATAATACTAAACGAAAACCCTCGATATTACGTTACGCGGGCACCGCGATACCTCTCTAATAAGTAATATAAAAGTCTAATCTATTAATATTCGATCTTAAAATAGTACTAGAGAAGTCTACTACGATTCTTCGCTTCTTAGCCCCGCTCGAATTAAAACTCGAATAGAAATTTAGAAACTAGAGCTATATAGTCGTTCGAGTACGCCTCGAAGAAGCCTCGAAGAAAATAAAGTATATTTTTAATATAGACTATACTATATTAATTATTAATTAGACTACCCTTCGAAAAGTCGATATAACGTACTAACTAATTCGAACTACTAGAATTATAGTCGAGAGTATTAACGAATAAGTAATAACTAGTAACTAGTTCTATATTCTTTTCTTTACTTTTCGAGTATAGACTAAAGAAATATAGATATAAGTCTTATTTCTACGCGAGATATATCTTATATAAAACTACGAAGAAGCTACTCTAATTAGAATAAATATTATTATACTAGAGAATATTATTATCGACGTAGCTAACGAAGTCGTAATAATCGAAAGCTATAAAAGCGCTAAGATTTTAATCTTCGTACGAATCTAATCTTAAGACTATATATAAAACCTTCTCGCTAGAGTAAGTAAAGATACGATTCTATTTATTCTCTCTATCTTTCTAGTACGAATCTATCTCGCTAAGTTTTTATTCTTTAAAAGATACTTTAAATTTATCTCTACGCCCGTTCTAAACTAATTCTAATAAGCCTCTAAGGCTATACTCTATATCTATATTCTAGATTAAAATATAGACGCGGTCTAGATACGAAACGATTTTAATAAGTAAATTACTATTTCTAGAAAGCGTCTACTAAAAAAAATATTCGATTATAAAATTACTCGCGTCTAAAAAATTCTTTTATAGTACTACGTAGCGGCCGACTTCGACGCCGATAAAATTAATTTTAAGCTCGAGAAACGCCTTTCTAACGAAGTAACTATTTATAATTATCTAGATATACGACGAGCCCTAGCTATAATTATAGAAAAATACTCTAAAGTATAAAGAGATAACCTAGACTTTACGAAGGTCTTCGTCGAATAAGAAATAGCTATACCGCTTAAAGTAGAATAGAAACGCGATATAAAGCTTACTATTAAGATATACCTCTTATTCGTAAAAGATAGAGTTATAGTCGACGAAACATTCGATAAGCTCTATAAATAGAAGAAACTAGACTAGATATAAATTTATATCGTATTTAAATACCCGATATTTATAGTCTAGAAAAGACTACTTAAAGACGACGAATAAATCGAGAAATCTTACGTAGTCGTAGATATTAAAGGTCTTAATCGAATATCTAAGAAGAACTCTTATTTTCTTTCGGCCTAAAACGATATTATTAACGCCGTACGAGACTATAATTTTATATTTATAATAGACGTAACTTTCTTCTTCTACTAATAGTATATTAAAAAGAAGAATCGCTATAAGCTTATTATTAACTCTTATCGCGGCTAAGAATTCTTTAACGTAGTAATAATAGAATATATTAACTCTAAATTATATAGCTAACAATAATTTAACGTTATTCTTTATAAATTTCGAACCTTCTATAGAGCGTATATCGATAACGTAATAGTCTTTAATAAAACGCTATAATAATATCTTTAATATCTCGACCGCGTACTCGTAAAAATAAACGAATACGACATTATAATATCTTCGATAAAAAGCTTTATCGAATATTTATACGTAAAGCTACTAGACTAAAAGATAAACGTCTTCGGTCTAGCCTTTATTAAGAAACGTATAAAGGCTATTATCGAAATATCTTTTTTAAATATACTAAAAGACCTTAAGTACTAGATAGAAGTAATCGAATTTCTCTAATTTAAAATATCGTACTACGTATAGATTATTAAGCCGCTAACGGATTATAAAATAAAGCTCTTAAAAAAGAGTCTAATTAAGAATAATACTAGACTCGTCTTTACTAAGAAAATAAAGATTATTTCTAAAGCTAATCGTAGAGCCGCCTTTAAAGCTATTTAAGAATATCTTAGAAACTCTTTATAGCTCGTATATTATAATTCTAATAGACGTCTCTACGTCGACGTTAACTCTTCTAAAAAGAAAATTAGCGTTCTCGTCTATTACGTTAAGAACGATTCGAAACTACGTCTAGCTAATAATAAGATCTAGTTATAGAATAATAATAAAATCGAGTCTATAATATTTCTATCTCGTATTCTAAAGCTAGCCGAGACTAGATACTAGCCTACTAAATTAGAGATAGTCGAAATTATATAGATTCTACGAAAAATTAAATACCTACTATACGTAGATATTAGTAACGATATCTATTTCTTTATAGACTATTACGCCGTTATCTTTATCGCGAAGTACTATAACCTCTAAACGACCTTCGTAATTAATAAGATAAATCTTAAACTCGTTACCGCTAGCTAGTATATCTCTTAATTTCGGCTTAAGGTCTTTTACCGCCTCGAAAAAATATATCTAATACTCGACGCCCTTAGCCGTCTTATTAGCGAGGTAGTAAAGCCTCTAAACGCGAAACTTAAAATACTAGACTCGGTTTATATTTTCTTAGTTATAGTCGTTAAAATATTCGACGACCTTAAAGCTCGTATATAGACTAAATATTAGTAAGACCGTTACTAGCGAAATATTCTCGAAGTAATAACTACGATTCGTATTATCGATCGAAAGAAGAATAAATAACGAGCTATTAAAAAACTTACTAATACTATCGTAAACTATATTAACGAAGAAGAATAAGACGAACGCGAAGTATAAAGTCTAGTATCGTTAATAGTCGAAAATATATTTATAGAGAATAATATACTAATTAATCTTATAGACGTATTAATATATATACTACTAAACTCTAAGCCCGCGCGAGTTAAGATTCGTATTTCGATATAATAAACCTTATAGCGACCCTACGTTAATAGATCTAGTTAGCTATTACTATAAAACGAATCTCTATCGCCTCGCGCTACTAGAAGAATAGAGAAACGCGATATAACTAGACTTAAAAGATTTACTAGAGCCTTATATATTAACTTTATATATATATAGAAGAATAACGAGTCCTCTAAAGTTATATAAAGCCTTCGCTTCTTTCTACGTAACGGGCTAATATACTATATCGACTTCGAAGACGGTCGCTATCGATTATATATTTTAAAAAGTATAGAGAAAGAAGTCTTTAAAATAACTTATAACGCGTAGTATTACGAAGGCTTCTAGCGTATTTATAATTAGATTCGAACCGTCGTCTTTATTAAGAAGCTTATAAGAAAGCTATAAGTATATCTAAAATACTACTCTATCTACTAAGTCTACTTAACTAAGCGCTACGTTCTCTACGAAGAGCTCTATTCTATTTAAAGCCTCGCCGCCTCGTAAGAGATTTAAACTATAGACTTTATTATAAAGCTCTCTTCTACTAAGAGAAGCTACGATATACTACTCTTTATTATCTATAAAATTACTAAGAAAATCCTTCTTATAAAAGATAAGAAAGATTAAATAGTCTAAGACTAGACTAATAAGTACGTTTAAAAAATACTTTTCTAAGAATAGAGACTTTTCTATATCTAGATTATTAATCGCGATTCGCGATTTACCTCTAATTTTTAAAAATAAGCCTGTAAGAAAATAGAAATTAAATAATATATAATAACGATATACTATTTCTAAGCCGACGGCTAATTAAAGAGAATAAACTAAACCGTTAAGATCGCGATTAGATACTACGTTACTATATACTTAAATAGTAAATAAATCGTAATTCTATTATATCTATAGGCCTCTCTTAATAACGTAATAAACGCTACGACCGGATTTTCCTCTAACTAATTACTATTTAGCGCGAACTTTAGAATCGATTTACTATTCGCTCTCGTCGACTTCTTATACGATTGCGAATAGTATCGCGACGCCGCGCGCTAAGAGACTAATAAAGCTATATTCTTCGTAGCTATTAAATAAAAAAAATAATATAACGCGAAATATAAGTCTTTACGACTTCGTAAGAGCGATAAGATATTTATACGCCTCTACTAGAGATATAAAGCCCTTAAATACGCCGACTAAAAATTTTTATATTAATAAATAGAATTCTTTTTAATTAAGAATATCGTTAGAAAACTAGTCTATAAAATCTAGATATCTCTAAACTAGAGAATTTATTCGATAATATCGATCGTCTATCTTAAACCGGCCTTTCGCGAATCGAATTTCTACGACCGTAACGAATATTTTAAGCTAGAACTAATAGTAGAATAAAACGCCGAAGACCTTCTCTATATTATCTCTAGAATCTTAGACCGCCGTACTATCTTAATATACGAATAGACTAAGAGAAAATATCTAATATAATAAAAAGATTAAGGCCCCGTCTATAATAGCTAGATTATCGAGAAAGCCCTATTCGGCGCTAAAGATATAGTCCGCGACTATAACGAGTAGTATCTAGATACTATATTATAATTCGAGCGAGCTATAGTACGAGCCGCTAAATAAAACTAAAAGTCTATTCTAGCTATAATTATAGAATTACTTACCCTCTATAAATAAGCGATTAATAATAGAATAACTAGCTCTTAACTAGTAGTTATCTTTTCTCCCGCTATAATAATAATTACGCGTTACGACCGCGTTATCTATTTAACTACCTCTTAAACGCGTCGTTCTCTCGCGTTTTATTTATAATAAATAATACTCGCTTTCTCTTTCTAGAAACGCGATCTTACTTCGCGATCTAAGAATCTCTTATAAACGTTTAACTACTACTTCGCGAATAGAAGATCTTCGTTCGTCTATTTTTAAAAATATTTAGAACTATTTTTATCGACGCGAGTTATCTTACTAAAGTCGTATACGCGGTCTCTATAATTCGTATTATTATAATACTTAAATCTATACTTCTTCTTTCTCTTAACGAACTCTCTTTTATAGATCTATTTTTAAAGGTCTTTAACTATCTTACTAGCGAGACTAACGATCTTTAGCTCTATCTTAATTACGTCTACGCCGACGTATTCGCGACACGTTAAGCCGGCTATAGAGACTACTTACTAAAGCTCTAAGTTTAATCTATAACTTCTCTACTAGTCTTCTTCTACTACGTTCTTACGGCCTTTATATAATTCTTATCTAAAAACGTAATTCGATACGAAGTTCGGCGCTTTATCTAGTAGAAGACCTATAACGTAAAACGCGACTTAAATAACTAGTCTATCGTCGTATATAGCGAGAATAGTAACGAGCTTAGCGCTTTCTTCTTTATTATCTAACGCGATGCTACTATTTCCCCGTTCTCTAATTCTAACTCGATCGAGTAAATTAATCTTACTCTAAATTCTTTAACTAATTCGAAAAGCCCTTTCGACTTCGCGATACGTAATAGTACTTTATATTCTTTATCTACGATTCGAGATTTTTAACCCGTAGTAATCTTACCTTCTAACGAAACTATACCCGCCGCGTAGAACATTCGCTTTTTAATTTAAATCTTCGGCTAGTCGGCGATAAATCCGCTAAATCGAGCCTTCTAGACTATCGAAACGTCTAAGTTCTTAGTAACTATTTAAGAGATAGTCTTATTTTTAATTTACGATACGTCTATACGAATAACTCTCGACTTTCTTTTCTCGGCGAACGTTTTATTATCTTCTAATATTACGTTCTAGCTACTCTAGCTAGTTTACGAAACTAATCTAATCGATAAAAGAAATCTATATTATTATTAGTTAAGAAACTTTAACTTCTTCGACGAGTCTACGCGAAATATTAAGCTCTAAGACGCCTCTACTCTACTTAGTAAGCCTAATAATATTATTAGATATATCGTCTTCGACTTCTATATATTTATAGACTAAGATAAACTTCTTATTAATAATTCTAACCTTAACGTAGCGAGGTTAGCGATGCCCTAGATTCGTAGCGAATATAAGACTAAGGGCTTTTATATTATAATATAGAGTTCTTTCGATCGTATTAATATAGATTAATACTAGTTCTAGCTAGACTTTAAGAGAAAGAATAGAGATATAATTCTTACTACTATCTAATAAAGCGAGTTTTTTTAATACTATACTAAATACTAAGAGTATTTCTTCTTCTAGCGCTCTTTTATCTATCTAAGCCTATAGTCGTATATCTAAGCCGTTAAAAAGACGAAGAACGAGAACTACTAGACTAAACGCGAAGTCTTTAATCTACTTCTCTCTATATTAAAATAAATCGTTATATAGCGAATCTTATTCTAACTTAATTCGTATTACGACTTTATTAATCTAGCGAAGTTTATAGCCGCTCTTATTCTTCTAGAGAACGCGTTTCTAGATCGTATAATTTACGTAGTAGACGACCCTCTTAAGTTCTTTAACTTTCGCGACGAATTCTAAGTCTAGCTAAGAGATAACGAGACTACGGTCTCTAAAAACCCTCGCCCGAATACTACGCTAGTTATTAAGAGACTTAATACCTCGAGAAACCTTCTCTATATAGTAATCTTAGTTAAGATTACGTCGTTTAAAAACTTTATAAATAACGCTTACTAACTCGTTACTCTTCTCTAGAATAAGAAACCTTAAGTTAATAATCTTAAAACGCTAGTTATAGAGCCTCTCTAGTTTCTCGTTACGCTAAATAAGCGCTTCGTTACGCAAATTATCTAGTCTTTTCCCGCGATTAAAAGCGCTAGAAACGCGTAACTCGAGCGCTTTAATATTTAGATTATTAATTAGATAAAAAAGACTTACGAGTCTAGTATTATTAGACTAGATATCTCGGTCTAGAAGGCTCTTAACGCTACGATCGATTACTTTATAGTTCTACTTAATAGACTCGCGACCGCTAATATCGACTCGAAGACCCTTAGAATCGCTATCATCTTAAGAGACGAGATAATAAAGATAGCTAATAGCGCTACTAATATTTAGAATATTATAGCGGAGACCTTCGACCTTCTTTACCACATCTAAATTAGAGAAAGGTTAAAGAAATCCGCGATAGATGCCGTAATACTTTTATCGAATAAAGTAGAGAAGAACCGCCGTCTTAAACGTAAGACCTTCGTGCTTTTTCTCGATGTTAAAAGCGCCTTTAACTATATGGCCGAGAAATAACTTCTAGCTATAATAGCTCGAATCGGCATGCCGATTAACCTACTCGCGTAGGTAAAATCGTTTATATCTATACGGATACTAAGCCTCGCGTTTAACGGAGAGAAGAAAGAGTTTAGCTCGATAGAGACGAATATTTCGTAAGAGAGCCCGGTCTCGCCTATTCTCTTTCTAATCTATCTTTAAGAGTTATTTTCCGCCTCTAAAGCTTCGTTTCTCTCTTATATCGACGATATTACGCTTATAGCTAGCTCCGGTAGCTAGAAACGTAATAAGGCGATTCTAGAGAAGAAGACGGGTAAACTCTATACGCGGGAATAGAAAAACCATATCGAATTCGATCTAAAAAAGACGAAGCTTATTTACTTCGCCCGTTCTTTTAAGAAAGACTCGGAACCCCGTTCTATTTTAATTACGCTCCCTACGGGAGACGTAATAGAACCTAAAGAATAGGTTAAATAGCTAGAAATTTACTTTAACTACGGGTTTACCTTTAAGACGCACGTGTCTAAAAGAATTAGCTAGGCCCGTTTAGCCTTCTATCGCCTCTCTAGGCTAGCTAACGTCGAGAGAGGGCTTTCTTCCTACGCGGTTCGCTAGCTATATCTAGCTTGCGTTACTACGGTTATAGACTACGGCTCCGAAATCTACTAGAAAAATTAGGGGTAGTTCACCCGCCAATTTAGAGTCCTTTAGAATCTTGCCCTACGAAAGATTCTAGGGGTTTTTAAGACTACCCCTATAATTTCTCTAGAAATAGAGAGTGGAATCCTACTAGCGGATATTCGTTTAAACGAGCGGTTACGAAAATATACTCTTAGAACGAATTTACTCGAAGAATCCCATTCTATTCGAATCGAACTAGAGAAGATTAACCTAGATCGACGGGTTTTAGATAGACCTACGTAGTTAGAGAAGATTAAACTTCTTTTAAAAACGTAACCCGCGTCTTTAGAAGTAGTTAAACCCTTCTACTTTTCGCCGTAGTTACTCGAACTACTCTATTCGACTACGGTTAGCCTCTTAAATAAAGAGAAGTAGGCTAAGGCCTACGCGCTCGAAGTTAAGGGAGTACTCTCTAATCAAATAGCTATCTATTCTAACGCCTCCGTTCTATCTACGGGTGGAAACGTAGGGGTCGAGGTAGTAGCCTTCGACTTTAGCTAATCTAAAGAGGATCTAGCGCGCTAGATTTATAAGAACCTCGGTTCCGAGAATCTAGTATATAACGGCGAGATAGAGGGGCTAGTAATGGCCCTAAAACTCGCCGTTAGAGCCGGGCACGCCTCTAAAGATATAAGAATCTACGCGGATAACTAGGCCGCGATTCTTAGACTAAGTAAGCCCGCTAATACGCCCGAGCAAGCATAGTAAATTCGGGCTATTAGATTAGCTAAAACGCTAAGGGCTAGAGGGAATACCGTCTCTCTAGAATAGTACCCCGGCTACGAGGACGTTCTAGACAACGAGTACGTCGATCGGCTCGCGAAAAGAGCTACGAAGTACTCTTTAAGTAGAGCCTCTACTTCTCTAAGCTTCTATCGAAGTAAAGTTAAGTAGAAGACCTACGAGAAGTAGAAAACGAAGCTTAAATCGACGTTAGACTCGCCCTATAAACGTATCTTCGATTTAGAGATAGGGTAGCGGCTTAAATCTTCTACGAAAGTTAGAGAAACGGCCTTCGCCTTCTATTAACTAAAGATCGAATACGACTACTTTAAGTCTTATCTTTATCGCCTTAACCACGCCGAAAACGACTAGTATAGATATAGCCGTACGGCTAGATAGATACTACGTTATCTACTTCTCTCTTACCCTCTTTATAGAGGCCCTCGAGTTCTCTTAAAAGACGGGCTTAAGAAGTATCGACTCGACCTTTTAAATCTCTTTTTCTCGACTCTAGGGACTAGCCTAACGGCTAAGTTCTTAGAACAAATAAAGATTACTACTAGACGGTAGCAATTAAACGACTTATCTAACGAGGTCTAAATACGTACCGCTAGACGCTCGTTTATACTTATTTCTTTCTTCTATTCTCTTCTTCTACTTCTCCTCGTTCTCGGCGCCCTCGCCGCTTCCGATTTGGAGCAGAAACGGGCGAGAACCGAAGAAAAACGGCTAAATAGCGGGTATTTAAGCTTAAGTAACCGTTTCTACTAATATCTACGGCTGCCTAGTGTAGTTAGTAACTAAGCTAACGGGGCTAAAAAGCCGGGGTTTAATTTCTAATCGAGTAACCTCTATTTAGGGCTCTTTTTTAGATTTCTAAATTTAAAAGTAGGGTTGTGCAGCCAGTTCGCTAGTAGTAATACTCCGGCTAGTTATAATAAATAGTAAGTAAGTATCGGTCTTAGATAGAAGAAAGCTAAACGAATCTAACTAGCCGAAGAGGCCCTCTCTAAGAAGAGAGCTTACTTACTTTACTTTTTATCTCTATTTTCGCCGGTTTCTAAGCTCTCGCTTTATTTTATTAATCTTTTCTTTATCTTATCTACGCTCTCTACTCTTCTTTAAGCTTTTAAGCACATCGTTTCTAGTACCCTTCTAGAACCCCCTCCGGCATGCATATATTTAGATATATAGATAGAAGCGGGCCCTCTTAAGAGACCTCGTCTCTAATAGTTCTAGACTCTAGAGGGACGTTAAACTAAATAAATAAATAAAAATAAAATTTAGAATATTATTATCGCTAATCTATTCTATAATATTAAAAACGTCGTTCGCGTTATCGCTCTTTACGAAAATAAGCTTTCGGACGACACTATTAAAGATATTCTTAAAGCGGGCACTAATACGATACGTAGAAACTCTAAATCTATACTAATCGTCGAATCTAGAGTATAGTTAGAATCTATTTCTAAAAATAATAGAGGCCTTAAGAAAGATATTAAAAACGAGACTACGACCCTCGCTAGTTACTAGATTCTAAAGCTAACGCTAGACCCCGTATTATTTTTAAAGCTTATAGGCTTTCCGTTTAAAAGAAATAAGACTAACGCACGTCTAGATCTCTAGAAATTCGTAACTATCTTCTCTAATCTAATTTAAATTACCTACCGCCTAGAAAGATTAAGACGTAAAACTATACTATTTAATTTAATTATTAATAATCTAGTTATTTCTATTTTCTTTATTAGAAATTTAACTTTTCGTAGGCGATTTCTAACTATTCTACTCTCGTTTTTTCTAACGCCTACACCCGCCTACCGGCGGTAACTAGACTAGAAGATTATCTATATATATATTAAAAAATAGTCACTCTTGGCGCCCGAGGTTTTGCCTATTTTTCATGAACACCAAAATTAGCCCTCCAGCCTTCGCACCGCGATGCACCTCCAACGCTTCGAGTAATCTCTTAACTTTGTATATGAAAGTTGTAGAGCTCGCGATTCCCTACATTTTGATCTATAAATCGTGAAAATCCGTCGTGGTTTGGTAGAGAAATCTTAAAAAA